>CM077617.1:4429097-4813449 GCA_039566895.2 Turritopsis rubra | reverse complement strand
ACATGTTCAGGAGGTTGGTGTGTACTTGAAGACAATGCTGAAAAAACAAATAATATAAAGAAACTTCATTTCTACGAATCAATCAATCAATCAATCAATCAATCAATCAATCAATCAATCAATCAATCAATCAATCAATCAATCAATCAATCAATCAATCAATCAATCAATCAATCAATCAATCAATCAATCAATCATGATGCAGATTGCTAACTTGCAATTATGGATCACGTCAAAGAACATAGATTGTGTCAGCGGCTGATCTAGAGGATATGTTGAAATTTGTGAAGGAGAATGTTAGCTTTTAAGGCATAAATTATAAGTATTAGTTATCGCACAGTGTAATATGGCGAATATTTTTCGAGTTTCTTACATTGATGACATTAACCAATCAGATTGCAGATATTTTTTGACCTAATGATAAACATGCAAACAAGTCCATTGGTGATACAGACTGAAAACAGAAAAATGTGCTCCTCACAATTGGATCCGCTGTATATGCAGAGCTACAAAAACTACTTACACGACGGAGATACATTTGAAGTAATGGCAGCTCCATAGAAATCAAATTCATTACGCGTATGCTAAACATGGAAACATGGTGATGTCACGTGACACCTGTTTAAAGCTGGATAGACAAACTAACTGATGTACTAACTGGTTATTACGTCAAAGTAAAGTTCAGTACGTGATGGAAGTAAATATTTGGAGCCAGAAATAAACAGTTAGGGACTAATTATATGAGTCAGGTTGACCTGGCGTGTTGGCTTGTTTAAAGGGAAATCTATTTGTAAACACAAAAACCCTGCTATGGCAAAAGATTGGTTGTAAAATAAGTTTCCATTATATGAGGCAGTTGTATAGCTGACACGTTTTTCCAACCCGGTTCAACCTGCTGCCTGGCTCATGTAATAGTTTATTCCTGGGCAGAAACGGGTGTATGCGAAATAGCCCACTATCAAATAATAATGGTAGCTGAGCAGTTTCAAGAGTATTTTTTTCTGGGTTGAAAACGAGTTGACGCATCTTTGGCTTGTGTGAACTTTATATAGTAGCAGGTTGTAAACGGGTCAACACGCTTCATATACAGGCCCGTACATTACCCACGTTTGAACGTATTTCTTCAAAATTACTTCCCTTCGCATACAAAAAAAATTTGTAAACAAACTTTTCTCATTTTTGTGGGACATTCAATTTGCTATAATAAATAGAAAAAATTTACGAAAGGCAATGAGTTCCCTTTATTATTTCATTTATTATTTTGTTCCTGTAATGTTTTTTCTATTTTTCTCAATGTTTTTGGTTTGTTTACATTCATGCCTCTTATTTTATAAATATATTGTTGCCATGACACTTCAGCCAGTGGAGTGACATCACATTTAAGCCTTATTAACCAATAGTATTGCACAACGAATACAGCCCTGCTATGCGGGCAATAACAGTTCATATAAGTACTTACATATAAGTACTTACTACTCATATATGAATTTTTTGCATTTTAACAATGAGATATTTAATGTTCTAATATACCTGCTTTGTATATTGTTTATACCAAATTGTTTCACAGAACAAACTTTTGTATGCTCGGATAATTTTTGTTCCTTCACAACATGATTCTTGTCGAAAGGACATTGAACAAGACTTTTTTTCTAAAAATTATGAATACATTATATACATGCATTTTCTTCCAGAAAGATCTTGCAACAGATTGCAGAATACTTTTAGTGAGCATTTAAGGAATTAAGACAAGCTGATCAAATGATTCTTGTTTGATTATTTTCTACACTGAATGGTGAGTTAGAAAAGGAGACTCACAGATGAGAATAATTGGTAAAGTGTTTCATGTTGAGTAAGTTAAAAAAAAATCAGGGTTCCCACCAAAAAAATGAATTAAAATTCCAGGACTTTCCAGGACTTTCCAGGACATTTTTTCTCTTTTTCCAGGACTATTTACCTCAAATTTCCAGGACTTTTCCAGGACTTTTAAGAAAATTCCAGGACTTTTCCAGGACTTTTTACGGCAATTCCCTATTTTTTGTCAAGAACATATGTTCAAAAAGTGATGAACCCAAATATTCTCAATCATTAAGGTAGACAGAGGTCTGACAATTGGTTACACTCAATAAGAGATATTTTCTGACAATAGCAATTACTAAGCAATAATAGATATAATAGATAATAACAATTATTTAACTCAATCTTTATCTAGATAAAGTTTGTAATTTATCACGTTATTATATTTATCACATCCTTACCAACTACCTTGATAACTGTTGCTTGAAAGAAACAACATCGTCCTATAACTCTACATCATCTAATAGAAGCAAAATGTAACTCAATGGTTTCACATTAAAGACTGATGTCAGGAAATTTCAAAACTGCAAAAAGAACAGGACCTGTAATTATTGAAAGATTTGTTCTCAAGATGAAAACTATATATTGAAAGTTACTACTAAGTAGTCTGTGTGACATCTACTTGTAATATACTGATCAAATTTCAGAACTTATCTGTACATTGCAAAACAAACTTAACAAACTATATAATCAGAAAGTTAACTACTGAAGACAACAGCGAACTTTCAAAAGAAAAAATCGCAATTAAAAGTTCCATGCTGACTGGCACCAAAATAAATAACTAACTTTTAAAAACTAAACAAAATATATTAAGTACTAGTGTGTTCAGAGTAGTTTAATTTTCAGCAAAGTAGACTATAGACAGGAAGGTATAAATCAACGTTCTTATAATGCACTGTAAGCTCCAAACTTTAGTATATTAAACTGCAGAAGGAAAATTAGTAGTCTCCTGAAAATCCCCTAGTTAAAGATGCTTGAGCACATCATAAAGAAATGGATATCAGTGTAAATAGATGAGCCTTGATACTCTCAATTTGTATGCCTCACTCTTATTGGTTCATTAACACTTAAAAGCTTTATTAGTTAAAGTAGTTACTTAAAAATACTTTTAGCTACTTGACTTGCCTGAAATACTAGAAATTTACATTTTTCTAAATAAAAGACCATCTTACTAGCTATGCTAAGCTAGAAAAGAAATTAATGCAAAACAAAAATGACTTAGTACTGGTTCAAAGTCTAAAACATTCAACATTCTTTGGAATAAACAGTGCTGAATAGTGATATCTCAATTCTATGTAAAGAAACATTGCACAACCTTGCTGAGAAACGAATGAACAAACAAACAATTCAAGTGTGAAGCTCAAACTTTAAGTGTAACTAATCAAATTAATCATCAGAGCAACCAATTCTTTTATTAAGCTTTTTCTCCATTTCCTTCAGCTCCTCTATTTCGGTTTTTTTCGCTACACACAATTTCTTTTGATTGATCGATTCATCTAAGAAGGTAAAGTCCTTATGTTTCCTTGCTTTCACAGCTAGTTCATCAGAGGTCACAGTCAAATCTTGAATTTCACCTTCAAGGATACGAACTTTTGCCTTTATTTGCTTGATCTCATCATTAACAATCTTTCTTTTCAATGACTTGCGTTCCTCTTCCTTTTCTTTGCGTTCTTGGCTAAGAGCTTCTTTATATTTTTTGCTAGATTCCTTGAAGGATTGCATCATTTCTTTGGTGAGTTGGATATTTTCTGGGCTTTCATTTAATGCTGACATATGGTCTGACACCTGGCGCAATGCAATAAGCGATTTTTCTTTCAAATTCTCGATACAAAATTGGTCGTTTACCGAAAAACCACGTTCTATCGATGATTGCCCATGGGACAGGGTAAATACAATTTTACAAACTTCCCACATATCAACATAATTCTTATCTTTGCCGATAAAGTCTGCAAAAAAGCAATCTAAACTATCCTTCTCTTTGTCAAAGTCCTTGAAAGCAGAAATATTGCTGTCTACCACATCAAAGAATGCGGTGTATTGTGCTTTTGCTTTTTCTGCAGATTTGCTTGATATTTTCGTAGCTTGAGTCAATCTCTGCAAAAGGACAGAAAACTGCTTGATGCAAAAGTCTCGTTTAGCTTTGTTACTCATATTAAGAGGGTTGAGAGATGCAGCACTTCGGACTAGAGCATACTTTAATGGCGACTTTTCAAGAAGGTGTGATAGTAAAGTGGCAAGGAAGGTACCAGCCTCTTTCTTAAAAGCAAGAACTTTAGAATCATTTGACTTGAGAGCAGAATCTTGAATTTTAATGTTAGCAGCAAAACCTATATCGACATTGATATCAGGTTTCCTCACATTCTTATCTTTAGGATCAATCAAAATCAACAAGTACAAGCTTGTAGCCTTTCGTAGTACATCTTTGAGAACTATTCGACCCATGAAATCACGCACAATTTCACCTAGAACATCAGCAAGGAAGGGAACCATTGGACGATCACTTTGAAAACCTCGCAAAAAGACATTCAACTTACTGGCAATCATTTCAAAAAACTTGAGCTTTGCAAGAATCAGCGGATCATGAATTAGCTTTTTTAAGTTTTTGAAACTCTTGTTATTGTTATCAGGCTGCTGACTTTTCTTCAGGGCAGAAACATGGGTTACAAACTTTTGATATCCCTTGATCAAATGTACTGCCTTTTCAGCACACTTTTCATTCTCGCACCAACGATGGCCACAAAATTTTAATGGGTACTCAGTTGATTCCGCCACATTCTCATACATTTCGCGTCGGGTCGGGGCATCATGTATGAACTGCCACATTGCTTTTAGCAGCTTTTCTAACTCCCATTCACTAGCCTTGGCACCTGTTTTCATGCTACCATGAACAGTATGTAGCCCACAAGTGCCAAGGTCCAGCAGTGGAGCCAATTCCTTCTCCATTCTGCAGCAATTATACTTTCTTAAAAAAGCAAGGTTTACATTGGGCCCATCAGAGGAAACTTGGATCATCTTAGATTCGTCAACTTGTGATATTCCATTTTGGAAAGTCTCAAGCACATCATCAGAGGTCGAACGGCCCATAAACTCAGAACCCAAATATCTAGTACACACCCGGTCTGTATCATTATCCCAATAGCGTATTAGCAAATCCATCTGTCCTTTTTGAACTGAGTTGTTTAATGACTCGTCAAACGATACAACCACATAGGGTGAAGATGAAATTTTTTGAAGCAATAAACCCTGGAAGTACGGAGCTAGCCCATATGTAATAGCATAACTTGCCTTTGTAGACCCACATTGGAAGTTTTTAACGATTTCACTATCTGGAAACATAGCTGCAAACAATTTGTTTATGTTTGATGATGAATTTTTGGAATACTTAGAACAAACCATGTTAAGAACCCAGCGAATTTCTGCCTTGGTGGTCGCATCCTTTACTAGCAAGCTGTCAATTGCAACCTGTTTTGCACTGCTTGTTTGTGGCTGGGGTTCATTTTTCGGTGGAGTGTCAATCTTTTTTGCAAATGATGTAATTGGTTTGCTTACGCAAATTTGGGCAAGTTCTTGATGTTTTTTCCCCTTAATATGAGATTTAAGAGCTGTCTCCCCCATGTTGCTAATATCGAACTCCTTTTTGCAAAAATTACATATTGCAACTGAACTGTCCTTCTTCTCCAGCCATAGCTTGTAAGAGGGATCATTAAGCCACGCAATTTGAAAGATACATTTATTCTTAGGCATAACTTACTCTAATCTAAAAAAAATAAGTAAACGTTTGTAATGTAATGAACATTCAAGGTTACATTTCACAAACTTTGAATCTGTCAGCTAATGTTTCATAAGTGGTAAAGCATTTCAGTGATCTCCAATTTTAGTATAGACCTTAGTCATTTGAAGACCATTCACTAAATTGCCTCATTTCATCCATAATTTTCTAAATTCACTTCAAGTCTAATAATGCATATACATATGCTCATAGTAATGGATAAACCTATGTGGTCAATTAACAAACACAAAAAGTGTTAGTGTTGAAGACACTGATTTTAAATACTGGTGTTTACAAGATCATTCATTTCCTGAAACTGACACGTTGACAGAGAAACATGAAGCACATGAATAAGGATGCAATCAAATATCAAGAATACAGAAAGAGTGAGATCACAAAAATTTTTCCAGGATTTTCCAGGACACTTTTGAAGATTTCTGCAAAATTCCAGGACTTTCCAGGACTTTCCAGGACACTTTTCAAATTCCAGGACTTTCCAGGACTTTCCAGGACTGGTGGGAACCCTGAAAATGGAATCCTTCTTTTTCATATTTCCGATCTTGAAGGAAAATTTGTATTATTAAATTTGTATTATTTCAAGTTTCTGTTGTTTACATAGCTCTTTTTATTTTTATTCTCTTATCTCTGTGTTCATTTCTCCTCGCCTCAATTCGAATTTTGGTGCGGCACCATAATTCTTAAGATCATGTGATCCATGTTGTAGCTCCTTTAATGAAGTTTTAGTTTTCTGATAAACAATTTTTTTGACTTTAAAAACACTAACCAAACCCCCAGCTATTATTAGTACATACAACGGTAGTCAATCTACATTTGCCTCCTCAGAACCATTAGTAAATATCAGTCTTAACATTGATCTTTGTCAATCTGGATGTTATCATTCTCTACAGTGTAAGAGTTCATGGCTGTCAGTGAGCAGTTATCCATCCCTATCTTACAAATTACAATTCTTGGCATGTATGTTCATGAGTTCGCACACAATCATTTGATAACAATAATTTACTTCAAGCAGACATTATAAATACACAGAATAATTTAAAACAAATTTGTTTCTGATAAACACAGTCCTTCTGGCCATTGCTTTTAAATGAAAATGTGCACATCTGCCATTGAGACACACGCGATGTTTTAAGCCGGCTAATAAAAGAGTGCTTGCACCAAAAACTTCATTTAAGATAGAAAACATTATGCAAGGGATATAATGATTAGTGTTCTCCTAGAAACGAAAAATATAAATTTTAGCGCAAATTTCCTGAAAAAAACATTATGAGTGTAAAATACCAGAATCATTAGTGACTCCAAGTTGGAAAGGACCTTCTTCACTAAAGGACCTTCTTTATACACATTTATTCATAGAAATCGCCTAAAACATATACTTTTTAATAAAACAGATCCAATCAAACCTGCTTTTGTAGTTCACTTCTAGACCATCCAAACTTTTGCAACATCTTGTTCAACTGTAGGTTTCCAACGGCAATACTATCGCAAATATTTTGAATCTCTGTCATCCTCTTATGATACCTTTCAACATCAACATTGTCAATATTCATTTTTTAGTCTGAAAATGCAATGCAAAATTACAATAATCAGTTTATAAAAAATAATTTCCTTTACAAATCATCTTTTATCACAAATCACAATACATTAGTGTTCAGACCTGATATTACAAGTATGTGGTACTAAGAATCATTTTACTAAAAAAATCCAGAGTTGGTCATTACCCACTGACCTGAATGAATGTTAAATGACTCTGACACCACAATTTGTTCTACATGTATCATGTCTGCCAACCGTTAACCTTGAATATTGTATATCGTTTATTTTCTTTGAAAAATAAACAAAACACCTATATTAGCCAGAATTACAGAGAGATTCAGAGTCTGTGGGAGAGTGTATCTGTGGTCCCATTTTTATGTTTGGAAAAGGGGGGCTTATCTCCATGGGAGTGGGCATCCGCGGGGCTTATACACTAAGAAATACGGTATATTACAAGAAAGTTTTTTATAACCAGGTTTCTTATTCTCCATTTGGCTATGACAAGTTTCTATAGAAGTCCCATCACAGTGTCACAAATTACCAAATGATACAATACAATGATAGCTAATTTGGCAAATTAAGAAAATATAATTAAGAGGTTTCACTGACTGATTTTAAATTATTTAGACATTAGGGCGTGGCTAGAATACCAGTACTAGAGTGCCAGTGCTGGACTCTTGATACACTCAACATCAAAGGAGATTTAATGTCAAAATAACAACTTTAGCTTAAAATAAATTTAGCAAAGAATAAACTAGTATTGCTTGTGAAGGAAGTTTCATTATCAGGTGTTAATTGCCTACTTCCAGATGAATGTTCTTCGCAACATAACAACTTTTCGACAACCTAAAGAAAACAAATATCTGTAGTGCCTTGCAAAAACCAAGTTAATGGAAAAGAAACATAAAAAAAGAGCATCTGGACATCAGTCAAAGGACTATGCACACTCTCTATTTATACTCTCTTTGATTAGAAGAAGATATTAATAAATTATAATTCATATAATATAAAAGAAAGGCCTTGTCTAATACAGAAAGAATATAATTTTTTTTTTTTTTAAAGTAGAATAAAAAAACACGTTTGCAAGACATTGTAAACAGGAGAAAAAAGTTTCAAACTTACAATCATATAAGATACCTTTTCAAAGAACTTCGTTCTTTCTTACATCTTACAAGTTTCTCACCATTAATATTGATAACTTTGGTGGTTTTATGTGAAAATAGAAAGGAACCTAACTTAACCAGGGTTTGGAAACTCGAGCGATTCCGAAACAATTTTTGTGAAAATGATCACTACACAACAAGGTTATCTTTACTAAACATTAAGTTATTGAATAATGGTATAAAAAACTATTCCAATGTTGTGTCATATGTCATGTCAAATTTGTCAAACTGATAGCTTCAGTCGTTCCGAAAGTATATAAGTTGGGCAGCTGTGACATCACAAATTCATAATTACTGAAAGATTTAAACTGGAATAACTTTTGATATACAGATAAAATGACTTCAAATATTGTATGAAGATGTATTTTTTACAAATGAATAAATATAAGCAAAAAACATAGGTGGTCAAATTTGACGTTAATTCTCCTTTAAAGTACCGGTATACTTACAAAACATGTATTTGAAAAAGCCTTTTTTCAAAAAATTATTCATTCATTATTGTAAGTTTCCGTGTGAGTTTTAAGTCTATTGGCACTTTAAATAGTTATCGCAGTTATCGGCAGAAGTATACTTTGATCTGATCTGATCTCAACACGTAAATACACCATTCCGATATCTTGGAAAAATGTGTACTCCTTCGCAGTGTTTGGATATAGTTAAACAGGTTATCACTGTGAAAGGATTTATCAGAAAGAAACTGTTTTGGAAAACCTTTTCCATTCAATTTATTTTATTATCAAAATAAAAAAGATTTTCATTTATTCCGTTTCCAAATTTAACAACTTTTAATTCTAAAAGCCCCGGTAAAAGTTCTCATAAAAATATTTTTTTTACCTCTGAAACTCTACAACAGTGGTGTATTTGGAGGTTGGGATGAAAATTCCTTTAAAGGACCTATGGCATGAATCACGTGATTTCTGTGCGTTTTTGTTTACTACCCTCTCCTAACCCCCACCCCACCTACGGGGGCCTTAACTGTTATCACATTTCAAAATACTCATCGATTCTGCAGACCTGGAGGAATTTGGAGGAACTAAATTGAACATGCTTGTGAGCTAGCAAAAAGTACAAGTAAATTGGTAAAGGTTATTTTACTAAAAGAAATCAATATAGAGCAAACAAATAATTAGCTATGATTATCCAAGTTGCTGGCCAAATGTTTTGTTTGCTAATTCTCGATCTGGTCTAAAAATTCTACCCTTGCTCCTCAATGATTGTGAAGAAGAAGAAGTGGCTTTGTTTTGATGCACAAGCTGCAGATGAATTTTGAAGTTTCCGTCCGTAGCTCCAAGGCCTCATTTAATTTTGTTTTTAGAAAGCAAGCAAGATGAAAGGAAAGTACAGAAGTTATCCAAAAAATGAAGGATGGTGTTTAAGAGCACAAGAAAATATAAATAAGAATGCTGTTTATGTAGCTATTTTTATTCTCTTATCTCTGTGTTCATTTCTCCTTGCCTCAAATCGAATTTTGGTGCTGCACCATATCCATAATATCACGTAATTAATCCGTGTCGTAGCGTGCTCCCTTTAAAATATATTTTTTAATTTTTCTTTTTGTAATCTAAAATATCATATAAGCTTTAAATTTAACGTAATTCTAACGGTGCCTTACAACATTGTTGAGGATGCATAAAGCTAGAAGCAGAGGAGGAAAATATGATTCAGGTACTTGTTGCATTCAATTCGAAAACTGTCAACTGTAAACGCACATGCATCTCATTCAGGGTCTGAAAAATATGGTAGCCATGAATATGGTTGTGATGAAACCGGCTTCCAGATTTAAGTATGACGCGCGGAACCGCCAAGAAATAGTTTCTTCGAGGCTTTCTTTTTTGTTACAGTACATTTATTTTTCATTTTCTAAAAATATACTTTCTTTTTTTAAAAGCAATTTCATTGCATAAGTTCATACTTTTACATTAAAATTTGGTTTCTCTTATAAAATACTTCTTTAAAAATCATTAACCATAATGACCACGTCTTGATTACCCAAAAGTATCATTTAGCAACCGTGGGAAAGAGCTAGAGAAAAGTACAATCTGACCCACTCGCTGAAGTCCTCATTTTATGCATACTTTACCCACGTTTTTATTTTTTGGCTTCTTCTCAAGACGATCAATTGGTTTCCACTTTAATCCTATCGACGCAAGGCTTTTTACTTGTTCTTCATCAATCTTTTTCGTAGGTCCTTTTCATTCATAGCACCGTTCGACATATTTATTTATCTTGAATTCGCGTTTTTGTTTAGTTTCGAGAAGTAATCAGTGGGGGAGTGTACTTCTTAACTTTTAAGTTGATCGAGGCAAATATTCCATCATAGTATTTTTTAAAAAGGAAAGTATTTTCTATATTTGTGAAAAAGAAAGTATATTTTAGAAAAGAAAGTAATTTTTAGAATGAAAGTATTTATTGGCGGTTCCGCGCGCCATATATAGGTACAACGCTAAGAAAAAATACTGACCACAGCAAAAAAAGAAAATTATGTAAAAATTCGAAATATTCACACCAAACACACTTTCAGGTGCCATTAAATTGGTTAATTTAAGGCAACTTTCTTACGTCTCGAAAACACTGAATGCTGCCCCAAGAAAAGCTTTTAATTGTCTTATTAACAAGAGGAGTGTACGTACGCAAGCTCGAAGAGGAACATTTGTAAGATCTTGGGAAACAACCACCAAAAGAACAACAGGTTTTACAGGTGAGTTTTTTTGTGGAATATATCCAAGTGAGAAAGTCAGAAAGTCATGTGACTTTTGCTTTTGGCCAATGAAATTGGGGAAAACAAACAACGTGATGAAACGTTCTCCACAAAAACATTTTTTATGCAAGTCATGGAAAATATAATAAATTCAGTTTTGGTTTTACCCACAAAAAAAGTGGACGTCATGCCGCGACGATGTTCGGCACAATATTGGGCATTGGCACAATGTTGGGCACTGAGCAATGTTCGGCAATGTTCGGCAATTGAGGAATGTTGGGCATCAAAAGTAAATCATCAAGTAAATCATCAAGTAAAATGCACCTCTTTTAAAATGATGTTCATGAAACCCAAAATACAATGTATAACAGCACAACACAAGGGTCCATCGTTGCTGAAAATTAATATGTCTCCGATGCCCAACATTGTGCAATCCACGGAGCTGCTCAATATTGGGTCGTGTGTGTTACTTGAAAAAACAACAACTAATCTTAGTGACATGGAATATTATATCATGGTGTCAATATTTGTATGTAAAGTGTCTGCTTGAGCTTCTTTTTTCAAAATAAGACGTGTAACAGAGGAACCATGGTCGAAATTGGCCGATAGTATGTTTTTTTGGGTTTTTTTGTTATTTTAATTTTCATAATTTTCACATGAAAATATGCAAATATTATCCATATAAATTTCAGATGAAGAGCCAATTGTGCTATTGGAAATGCTAAAATTAATCCATTGTCATTATTATTGTTGTTGTTGATTTTGTTGTAGTTGATGCTGTTGTTATTATTTCCAATGTTATGTTCAGACAAACTGCTCAATGGCTTCCCAAGTTGATCGCCCAACATTGAGCAGTTTCTAACATTGCAGGGTACACCGACTTGAAGAATAGAAAGAATGTTAGTACAAATAAGCGGTTCGCACTTTCTTTGCAAAGCTTTAGGTTAAAGATGGTAAAACAAATACAAAAAAAAGGCGACACAAGTTTAGACTAATCCATGTATTTTTGACAACGTTTCGAACAACACAGCGTTCATTATCAAGTCAATTTTTTATACAACGTAAACTAACATTTTATATAAAAGGTGTATTCACACGCGTGAAGCATAATTAGCTATGTTACAAGTAGTTACCAGATTAACACATATAAGAAACAAAAGATTATATGCATAAATTATCAAAAATCTATCCGTGCACGTTAATTATAAAGATATAATGGAGTGGAGCGAATAGTTTTATTAAGGACCGGGTTGTCTCGTATAATAAAAAGAGACTTTGAGTTCTAACATAGAGGAATTTTTAGCGTGTGCAAGAACAGAAAAATTATCATAATCAACAAAATGATCACAAGACAAAGTATGTTCTTGCACAGCTGTAAGATGGCCTGTGGTTCTATGTGAACGTTTTCCTGTTAAATGCAATATACCCATATGCTCACTCGTTCTGACTTTTAAATGGCGCTTAGTTTGGCCAATATAAGAAGTGTTGCAACTTCCACACGAAAATTTGTAGACAATGCCAGAAATGAGATCTTTGGATGGGCGATCCTTAAAACGAAAAAAACTAGACAACCTGCACGAAGATTTGTAAACGATATTGAGTTTACAATAGGGCAATGTTTTGGAAATAACCTTGTAAAGGCTTCTTTTAGTTTGTTGCGAAATAGTGCCTAAATATGGTAAAACAAATAAAGGGCTTTTCTTTTCAACAGTGGTAACGACTTGTTTAGAATTGTGTAACTTGTTCAAAAATGTTCTGATGCAATTTAGGTTGGAATTAAAAGGTTAATTTTACCATCGTAAGCTGCGCTTATATATTATTTTGGTTTCTGGCACTCCAAAATTTTCAGTTTTATTTTTTTTATGAAGACCTCTAGCTAGATTTTCATTTCTGAGGGGTGAATTTCACCACCATTTTAGGCTGGTACAGTACATGTATCTAATACTGTGATACTCCTTTTACCACGAGGCAAGTTTAGAGTCGTGATATTTTAAAAACTTCTCTTAAGGCTATTACAGGATTTTTTACAAATTTCGGAATGGCTTTCAATTTGTTTACACACTCTGAAATCATTTCACTGGATTCAATTACTATTCCGAACTTGAAAACAAGAACAATCCAAATTTCCTCTCTTGAAATTACATTTGTTTATAAGAAACCTATACTACACTAGCAGGTACCTTGAAACATTTTTGCCATTAGGATCTTTGATTTACGCTAGACATAATTGTAGAAGAGTAAATAAATGAATTTTATTGTTGTATTAAAAACACCACGTTTGGAACTGAAACCAGGGATATGGAAAAGTGTAGCAGGATACAGTGCGGGAGATTTTGCTATGTTCTATGTGTGTTGTCAGGAATTTTAGGAATGTATTTGATTGTTTTTCTTTGGCCAATGAAATTGCTTAAAGGGGAATCAAACCCCAAATTTTTTTTGACTAAAACCTCTTGTCAAGCCATAATTTGAATGGGAAGAATAAAAAAAATTATTGATAGCGCATTTTTATTTGTTTTTATGCCATATACATACATATGATAACTCGCTGTGGTATGTTAAAAAACTGCACGAAGGAGATTTTGTGACGTAAGTTACGCTCCACTTTTTTTCTGCGCTCCATCGTTATATATTATATTAATCCATCGTTATTATCCTGTCGACATATCAATTGTTTCAATGAAACGAAAATGCCTGATACGTCATGCGTTATGTTTTGTCTTCATAAATGCTCTTTTTTTACTGCAAAACATTCTTTCTACCTTCTTCTTGGTTACCATACAGCTTTTTAGCGAATCACTGCATCTTCGACTTCATCTGCCTTGACTTCAATAAAAGAAAATAAAGGAAATAAGTCTAAATATGCCAAATTTCATCGTAAACGGAACATTTTCTAAATTAATTAAAATTAACTAATTGTGCCCAAAACCAATTTTGGGGTCAAAATAATTAAAAGGAACGTTAAATTTGCCTTTCTTAGCATGTGTATCAAATTTCATGTCAAAAGGGGCATTTTTGATGCCTTTTTAGGTTAAAGTTCTAAAAATAGATTTTCTTTCTAAAAATAGAGAGGGTCCGGTTTTTCCAAAGGTCCGGGTCCGGGTCCGGTCCGGGTCCTGTTTTTGAAATTGCTCAGTCCATCAACCAAGTTAAAACCTAACCGACTTATCCAGACAGACAGTTTTTGGATTAACATATATTGCCTCCAAACTGACAGCTCCTTCGCCACCGTTTCAGAGGTATTTGTCCTTTCCATTTCAGTGGCATATCAGCTTTCATACAAAATTTATAGCTATAGGAGAGAGACAGTAAAGAAATTTGCAAGAAAGGCTACATATGTACCTTGTGCTGGCTGGTTCATCTTCATATCGGTATCGGCTTACATACCTTTGCGGGGAAAAAAAGTCTACTTAAGTCTAAAAGAACTTTGAACTTCAACATACAATCCATTCACCGTCAAATTTCCCTAAAAGCCATACTTTGAAAAAAATTCCCCTAAAAGCCATACTTTGAAAAAAATTCCCCTAAAAGCCATACTTTGAAAAAAAATCCCTTTGATCAGTCAAACTATCTTCTACTCCTTTCTTCTTCTCGTTTTACTTAAACACAATTTTACCAAAACTACAGTTAATTTCCTTCTTTCAAGTCGCGTCAATTTGTCGAAAGTTACAGCAAGACGAATTTTGTGAAATTTGGATTTTTTTCACCCGTCGCTTAATTTAAATTTAAATTCAAGAGACTATTATAAGCGCCCGGGTCCCAGTGGTCAAAAACTTTTTAAAGTCTATAAGGAGGAGTGTTTTCTATAGCAATGGCAAGCAATATCGCCTGATGTTTAATAAAAAAGACTCCTCCACCGAGACTTTTGAAGATTTTGCTCACTGAGGCTGCTTACAATTGGAAGATAAGAAATTTGTGACATTCACTCACAGGACTCACAACAGTCACAGCTGTCTCAAGAAACTAACAATGATGTAGAAAACAATAAAGATTTCATTGTTAGCCACTCTGTTTTCTACCAAGTTTGCATGCAGATTTAAGGAGCCCTTGATGATGCTAGTAGTCGTATTAAACATGGATGGCCACCATTATCATCAGACTTTACTATTGACAAGATCTGCTTCTGTCATCTTTATGGTAATGAAGCTATTTGTTCAGTCAAAGGCTCCAACAATGGATGCATTAAAACAATATCTGCTGCGTTGCAACTATCAAGCTTACATCTGCAAACGTGCCATGTCAAGTTTTTTACAACATGGTTGGATGATGGAAGATGGTAAACCGAAAATCAAGTGGTTATCAAATGAAAACACTCCAGGTAGTATTTACGCAGATGTAAATTATGAAAAACGTTTAGCAAAGCCCTTGGATACGGTTAAGTAACTTACACTACGGACATTTTAAAGCTACACGTTCGCCTAAAATACCAGTTCAAACTGAGGGACTATATATATGCCACAAACGGGTTTTTCCGAAACTTACTCATACAGTTTCGTTTTTAATTATTGTTTTTAATTGAAACAATTGTCTAGGTAAAGTCCTGCGTCCATGAAAAGATATAACATTTAAATTGAATTATCAAGGAAGAAAATCTCAAATAAATACATCTCCTCTTAAGAGCCGATTTCTGGAAAGACGTCATATATACAATGATAAAAAAACAATAGTCGATTTCTCTGTGTTACAGGCGTAGATCTGAACAACGATTTTTAGATATACACGTTGGAGGAGCCTTGATCCCGGTTTCACGCAATTTGATCTAAAACAGGTGTAAAATCCTCTTATCATGATATAAAATTTTAGGAGCCTAACCCTAACCCTAACCCTAACCCTAAACGCCGTGTCCTCCTAAGTATATCTTTTATAGAACTTCGTGTCCTCCTAAGTATATCTTTTATAGAACTTCGTGTCCTCCTAAGTATATCTTTTATAGAACTTCGTGTCCTCCTAAGAGCCAAATATACTAATATATATTAACGTATAGACAAGAACTGCATTATCAATCACGAAGACTTCAACGCTGCCATGCTTTTGAAAAATTGTAATCCCTTTGGTATCATTACATGGTAGAGAAAGCAGAGGTCGAACAAAAAGAAATGAAGTTACTAACAAAGTACGTACATTAATTTCTTTTGCTTATTAAAGTTAACATTTTGAACTTATCCTTTCCTGATAAATTATTTCTTCAACTTTTAGATCTTACCGGTATGCAGTTTTGTTGGTTTATTCATTCACACTTAGTAAAAGGTGTAAGAGGAGTATCACCATCATCCACAGCACGCTGTATCACGCTGTATCACGCTGTGTCACTAATTCGTGATGATGGTGATAATAGTATATTGGTTAACTGCGATGATGCTGAAGTGCCTGAAACGACCTTTATGTGGAATAACACGTAATATGAAAAATTTTAAGAAAACAATATTCTTTCCTACATAATCGGGTATAAGTTGTTGGAAATGAATGAATGAATGAATGCATGTCTCTCCTTCATCGGTTCTCGGCGTTTTGGTTCAGTTTGTTGTCTTGTTAATTGATCTCCTGAAGTGATGTGTAAACAAACTGAGAAACAAAAACAAGGTGTTTCTATGGAGATTGTGTTGTTGTTCCACGTCAGAATCGTATTTTAAGCTGTAATAGGTTTCCGGTTATCTTCAGAGTGATTAGCTAATATTTTTCATTCTTCAGTGGTTTTCATTTTCTCATTTTTCTTCCTGTGTAAACGGAATCTCCTAATATTTCTTTTCATGAAATATATAAATAAATATATTAAATTTTGGAATTTTACTGTTATTTATTCTCGTATGAAAGTGTTTAAAAACAGTTTGGAAATCCTGCTTTGTTGATCGTGAACTTTTGATGAATTAGACGATCCTGGGTTTGAAGTTGTGAGTTCTATTTAAATTCCAAAAGTCCTTAACCAACTGAAGTCCCTGACTTGAACTGAACCAATGGCCACCATATCAAAACACTGGCTAATAGGAGAGTAAAAGTCTTGACCATATCCTAATCAGAACCTACACTCATGTTTTATATGAAACTTAAAGGGGTAAGCCCTGAAAGTCAATTCTTGAGCCCTGAAAAGTTCCTAATTACCATTTGATTAGACTGCACTTAAATCACACTATATCCTCCAACTTTCCCATAACAGAAGGAACGCTAGTTTTTTTAAATGATTACTTTACATTTACGATAACAATAAAATCAAAATAGGGAACTTTGTTTGTCAGCTATTTTCCAGCCATTGAGTTTGTTAGGTGTTTGACTTACCGAGCCCTAGTTTCTTATAAACCAATTTTTTATAAAAAAATAAGTGTGTTAATTTGTGTGAAGGTGTAACTGGCAATATTCACTGTTAACCTTGGATTGCTTACAAATCACAGATTGTCGAACTTTCACACAGAAAAGAGGTAGATGTATGAATAAGTATGACACAGGTCTTTAAAGTATTACAAAAGTATGAACAATATAACAAGTGCAATTAATCTTCAAATAACTCGAAAAGACATTTCGAAGACTCAAATAATTCGAAAAGACATTTCGAAGACGCTATTGGTTTATATCAGTTATTTTGATTTAAACAATGATGCGTTTTTACTGTTTTTTACTCCTGCTTCACTTAAATAGCTAAAAATACACAAAGATAAAATATTTCGAATTTCGGAGAACAAATTTTCGCCACAGAGAAAAAAACAATATTATGTCCCTCAAAAATTTTATGTCCTTAACGTACATTCAAATTAGTATCTATTTCATAGATAAAAATGACTTGGGCAAGATTTTTATTTTCATTAGCTTGGTCACGAAGCTCTGTTTTCACTAGTTTGAAAAATGTGAAAAAACGACTGTTTAGATTCATCAAAAACTTTTTGATTGACAGCACAAAATTAGTTTCTAGTTCGATTGTTTATTTAAATCAAAGTTTCGGTTCCATTATTTTTTTAGTAGAGTGCTTTTTAAAATCGTCTGAAAGAACGAGACATTATTTTCTTCGAGTAAACAAAAAACGGTAAATAAACATACAAGTGTTCACTCGATTTGAAAATTTATACGTTATCAAATATTTATTATACTAGGAAGAATGCCCCGCAACTGCTGAAACAAGGCCAGAAATCCGAAATTTTGGATGAGATACAGCACGAAAACAGAAAAAAGTTGTTACATAGACAGATATAGATAGAATGTGTAAACCAAACAATTTCCTTCGTTTATGCGCGCGGAAATCGAATAACAAAATACCAAATCCTTACAAAAACAATCGATTATAAAGGTAAAGCCAGATTTCCACTTCACTTTTTTGATATGCGTATCAGCACAAAATACCAACTTCGAACCCAGGACCCAGTTGCACAAAATACGGTACGGTATGTTCGACACAATACGCGCATTAATATTCATTCAAAAAATGTGTTCATACTTTTTTACAGAATATTCATGCAAAACTGCAGACGTTGCAATTTCTTAGTAGTTCGGTTGTTTACTTTTTTCACAAAAAAAGTTGGATCCATTTCAACTTTCTGTTTTGGTACGCATTAAAGTGGAAAATCCCGCTTTAGGCTTGAGGCACGGGAAAAATAGCGTTGCGTGTTCAAATAGAAAAATTTAAAAAAATGTTTGGCGACATCATCACTTAAGACTGTAAATGCAACATTTTACTGCAACATTCAAACCACGGCTATTGACTGATATTTTTTCAGTTAGAGCACACCCATATTCCTTTGCAATCTTATAAACCGCTATAAAAATGCTATAAGTATCGTGAGACGACCAGCTTTTTTAGGGATTACAAATCGGGGCATAGGAATTACAAATCGGGGCAGAACAACTTGAATTGTTGAATTTAGTTTCAACACCTGTTGTTGAAAAAAACTAATGAGTATGTCATGGATCATTTTTTATACATATTTTTCAAAAAGTAACTATTTTGGTGCACAAAAAACCTTTTTGGATTTCGTTTCCATTTCTCAACTTAATCCAAGAAATCTATTTTCGTCGCGGTCAAACCTTTCATAAAAATGTTCATTTAACTCCCTCAACTCAAGATTTTTTCCGGTTAATTTTTCATAATTCGTGAAATATCGGAATGTTGGAAAACGGATTTTATGTGCAAAGTTGATATGCATGATGCACCACGCGTAGTATATTTGATGGGCAGTGGTATTTCTAGTATATTGTTTAGATTGCTAGTGATAGCTGCGGCTTTTATTGCAGAACGGCTTCTATTCAATATATGTGATATACGCGTCGAAACAGGAATTCGTAGTTTAGATAGAGTAATTACATCACCTCCTATAATTTCGCGCGAGTTCTCAAGTGACAGTCAATTGAAGAATCAAATTTGGCCGAATGCCGCACGGAAAAAGCGCAAGGTCAGCTAATTTCTGAAAACCGCGCAAAGTATTACGGAAATGTTGGATGATGAACAAAATCGAAAACTGACTTTCCCTATCTCATGAAACTACCATGCCTCCTGCTCGCATGCTCGCTGCGGGGGCAATTATGCAAATTCAATTATTACTCAAATCTTTGCACACCCTATTATAGGAAATTTTAAAAAACTATGGCCCAAGAGTCTATCGGGTATCTATCGGGTAAATGTTCAGAACCGTCTTACTTTTCCTTTTAATGAAGTGTGTGGTAACCACGTTGAGTGCACGGAAAATTGCCGTGTATGATATAACTCACTTTTCTGAATTACAAAGACTGTTTCAGAGTTATAGCTAACATGGGCCATTTCAGAGTTATAGCTAACATGGCCATTTACTTTGTCTTTTGGTGATTTTATACAGTTGTCCTTTTGTAATTTTGTTGTTGTGGTTATCGCATTTGCTATTTTTAGGAGCAAGTTGTTAAAAAAAGGTAATCGGATCTTTTAGGATGAAATAACGATTTTCTAAAAAATCAAAATATAAAAACTTATTGAAAATATACTAGGCACGAAGTCGCTAATCATGAATTCCTTTGTATGGTATCTGAAACCACAACTATCGAAAGTATAAACAAAAACTCATCAAATATGTCGCCAGATTTCACAATACATGGTTTATTTCTGTTGACAAACGATAGGAGGAGGGTATTTACACGATTACACTCTCACCCACGTGATAAGCATACTGGCTGCATTTTTCCTGCCCCATCATAGAATTTATAAACATTCGAATATTTCTAACTCCAAGTTAAGCGGAGTATTTTCGCCAAAAGGAATGAATCATGGAATCCACCACGGTAGCTAAATTCGAAGTAACGTAACCATGGAAACATGAAGTAGAACATGAAGTACAACTTTCATTGATCTATTCAAATAAAACAGTTTTAAAACTCCCTCAAGCACAATTAAAAGTACGAGATTTTATTGGCTTACGAGGTTTTTAACAAGCAACTAGTAATGTTTTTCAAGATATTTCGTTTATTATGTAGCCAATTTTAAAACTCCTACAGCCTCACCCACTTCCCGGCGTTTTCCCGGCATCATTCTAAGTTGTGGATTTTTTGTAAAAGATGTATCAAGTTAAATACTACATAACTTTCCAAAACGTCAGCATAACATAATGTGATTTTAAAGGAGTTGGTGCAACTTTCGACGATAAAATAAAAATTTGATACCATGATCACGAGAAAGAGACTATGAACAAACAAAACGTAAAAGACTCTCCTCCTCACTATCACTCTTCTTCGTATGTCTTATCCGTAATATTTCACTGGGAAGTGATTTTTTCACGGATCAGTGGACTTTTTTAAATTAAAATTTAGTTGTAAAACAAAACAAACAAATGGGTATTGTCAGCAAAACCAATACATTTCATGAAATTCTTATTATAATTAAAATGTAAATTTATGCATTATGCAGGGTGTGGAGATATATAACATCAGCGTTTGTGTTTCAGTCATTGCGCTGCTGTCTGTGGATGTGAACGAACTTTGGATAGTTACGATTTGGTTGAAAATACAAGAAACTAAAGGTTCTGTTGATACACTTTGGTGGCAAAGAGCTTACTAGGTTTGTAATATGAAATTTGTGTATGTTTACTTATATTCCGAACGCGTTGAAAAGGAAAAGAAGTGGTAGTGGTGTTTTCTTGAGCACAGTTTCATATAGAAAAATGTTGTTTATAAACTCAATGACCCTAACAAATTCCACAATGTTTACACCATGAACTTTACTGATATAAGATTTTACCTTGAACTATTTGAAAGATGAAAGATGGAATAATTGAAGGATTACAGACAGACAAAACCAAAGTATATAATTTTCAAAGCAATTTCAATCTGTTTTGAATGGCGCGCGGAACCGCTAACGAATACTTTCATTCTAAAAAGATCTTCTTTTTATGAAAGACATACTTTCATTTTAAATTATATATACCTTCTTTTCAATATTAATCTGTGCCATAATGCCTTTTTTTATCTCCAGGAAACCCGGTTTTAGGGGCACGTTCCATGTGAAATTCTGTCTAACTCTTTGTGAGAGGAGGATACACGTATTAGGTGGGTTGAAATTTTCACCCAAGGTCGCTTGCCTTTTCGATATGCCACCATCCGTATATATCGAAAAGGCAAGAGACCCTGGGTTCGAGGTTGACCCAGGGCATATTCAGTACAATTTTTACAAGTATTCGCAATTTTATTTTCACCTTGATCATGAATGTTTTTTCCCTGCGGTACCATTTGAGCCAAGAGAACAGCAATCGACTGGGGAACAGCAATCGACTGCAAGGAAAAAGACCTACGAAAAAGATTGATGAAAAACAAGTAAAAAACCTTGCGTCGATAGGCTTTAAGTGGAAGGGAATTGAACGTCTTGAGAAGAAGCCATTTTCAAAAAATAAGAATGTGGGTAAAGTATGTATAAAATGAGGACTTCCAGAAGCAAGTGGGTCCTCAGATTGTCCTTTTTTAAGCTTTTCCCCATTGTTACTAAATGATACTTTTGGATAATCAAGATCTGATCATCATGCTTTGTGATGGTTTTTAAAAGAGAAAGCAAATTTTAATGTAAAAGTATGAACTTTAGCAATGAAATTGCCTTCCAAAAACGAGTTTATTTCTTTGAAGATAAAAATGTATTTTAACCAAATTTTTCGGAAAAGAAAGTATAATTTAACAAAAAAAGTACATTAAAAAAGTATTTATTGACGGTACTGCACGTCATAGAAAAGTCATAAAAAACAAACAAACAATAGAAAGCAAACTTCGAATAATTATGAAATAAAATCAAACAGTGAAAACAAAACCTAGGGGGTGTTATGAGAAAAGCTGGCTTCGGTTATTTTCGTTATTTCCGTTATATTCCGTTTCGGTTATTCGAGATCCCGCTTTATTCGCAGCTTTCATCATAAAAATAAAGTGTGTTTATATAAGGAAAACCAGATTAGGACTGTAGGAGGTTAGGTGAGACCACATTTTCCCATAAACGCACACAAACAGGCTGGCCTGGTTAATCGAACAATGTAACCGAAACTTTGAATAATTAAGAAAAGAATCGAACCAGAAACTAACGTTCCTGATTGGTGGAAGATGCCAATCAAAATTGTGCTGGACGTAGATTACCAACGTAGATTTTCCTTGCATAACATTTCTGAAAACCTACACTGCATGTAGACTCGCACTTATACTTTTGTGAGTGGATGATAAAATATAAAATGATGATGATCTCAGAAATACTTTTAGCTCAAACATTTATTGACAGAAAAAAGGATTGATAAAGCATAACTTTGCAAGAAGAGCGACAAAGCAGATCTTATTTTTGTTAAACTGACCTTCATGAAGAATACACTCTGAAAACAAATGCGAAACGAGTATCTCTGTCAATCTCGATTGTCCGGCAAATTACGATACTGTCCGCTAAAGTTTTCTTCTTAGTCAAATTACAAATGAAGTCATAAACGAAATGAAAGAGCATAATATTGTGATGTGTCAAGTTCCTGCCAATATGACTCGCTTGTTCCAACGGCTAGATCTGACGGTCAACGGCTCCGCAAAATCATTCTTAAAAGCAAAATTTACACAGTGGTTTTCTCAAAAGATCGAGGAAGGTTTAAATGAGGGAAAAGATCTAGAAGATATTGATATCCCGCTCACATTATCTGTGTTAAAACCATTACATGCAAGTTGGGTGCTTGATTTGTATAACTATCTTACAACAGCTGATGGCAAGGCTATAATCGAGAATGGCTGGAAAAGAGCAGGCATTACGGAAGCAATTAAAGGTGGTTATTCAAAACTTCAACCTTTAGATCCCTTTGAATCAATCGACCCTCTCATGAGTAACGAAAATCCCTCGACTTTAAGCACTGATTGTTACATTGACGCTAATGATCTTTATGAAATCCAAAGAACCGAGGAAGAGGAACAATCTGATGAAGAGAATGAATGGGAACATCCTGATTCTGATAATAACATTTTTGATATATTCGATGACGAGGAATAGTCGAATATTCTTTTTTTGTTACTGTTTTAGCTTTATCGTTTTGTTTTTTTATTAGCTAAAAAGTGTTTACGTTGTAACTTTATTTGCTCATCTTTTGTTGTATTTTCTAAAAGTTTCAAACTGAAGTAATTTTTGTTTGTTTTCTTGTTTGTGAAATCTTACATTACAAAAAATCCACTCATTCGCATTAATAAATCCACGCATTTTCTTACACAAGTATGAATTCGCAAAAATAAATCCACGCAAAACGTAACCAAAATGGCACTCGCAAAAATTTATCCACGCAAAAATTTATCACATTAAGGTATATCTCAAACTTTTCAAAAAGTCGAAATGAAATGGTTTTTAAAGCTTTTACAACCATCATGTAAAAATATTTGAAACTTTCCGAATATTGCAACATTTATTTTTGCGATTTCAGTAAATTTAAGTGTTTTTTCAACATTTGTAAATTAAATTCAATAATGAATTTGTTGTATTTTTAAAAGAGTATTTTAAAAATATTTCAAAAGAGCGGAAAGTTTACAACAAGAGAAAATCCACGAGGTAGAGATGGGTGGTGGGTACCAAATAGTTGAGGGGTCCATAATCATGTTACATGGACCAATAATTTTCCCAAATTATTTCTTAGCCCGTTTTTTATTTTATTTCCCCCTGATAAGGTAAGGCATCATTATTATCAGTTTAGCATCCATCTTGGTCATAAAGTGAGTCAGCTTTGTTGTCATAATGTTGAAACCTTCAGTAATTATTGAGCAAAGAACACCAATTCATCACATGGAGAGTCACCTACACACTGTTTTTATAAGAGCACTCAACTCTGATAACTCTGATCAATTTTTGAAGCCTTAAAATGTTCTTAAGGTGTTCTTAATTTATTCACTATTCAATACCCAAAATTCGAAATTCAATGGACTTGGTCGACATTTTAAATTTTGATGGAGTTGAGTTGATGTAACCAACATGATGATAATATTCTTGTGTTTAACTAAGTTAGAATGTTGCTTTCTTGGAAAATGTTAAAATATTTTCTTAAGAACAAATGTTTCTAGCCTCTTTTTTAACTTTTAGACATTTGAAGTCTTTATTATTATAGCCTTTGTTCTTATAAAAAAAAAACATGTATATATATATAGGACAAAAGTTTTAGTTGAAAAATCTGTTTTTCTCCTCTCCTTTTTCCACCCACTGATCTCTAAAATACGATTATGAGCAATAATGAAGTGAATTGGTTAATTTAATATTGTTTTCAGCTTGACTTGCAATTCTCAGATTTAATGAAATTCAATAAAAACTCCAACACAATGTCATCTTACTTTTTGTGGGTGAAACTTTAAGTTCATACAACATTTACACCAGAACAAATTGTTACGGATTCAGGTTATATACTAAAAAAATAGAAATTATTACGGACAGTGCCTATATTAGAATTCTTGAATTATCGGGTAAATGAAAGATCAGCTTCCTCGCGGCGCTGACCAATAAATAAATAAACTGTCATTCAAAGTTTGATGAAAATATTTTTTAAGGGGTATGTTTGTCTCGCAGTGTAAATATGTAGTTATGCGACAATAGTTATAACAACCAATAGTTATGCGTTGTTTGAATGATCTATTGTTTAAAAAGGGAGTTGTTCAAGCTAAATATTTTGTATATATTGTATATAGACCTCTGATATATTGCGTCTGAAAAGTGGTTATCTTTTCCTGGCATATGCTGGATTCTGAACCGCCATAAGAGGGTCCTTTGTTTCATCCGTAGTAGTTGTGAGTTTGCAATCTTATCTAAGGTTCAATCACCAAACAGTTTGGTCAGGGGCTTGTGGTCGACAATTATCAGTAGATTGTCGCAGCCTTGTGTAAAGTAACGTGACTGCTCCGGTGACCACGCAATGGCTAATGCCTCTCCCTCAACTGGCGCATAGTGTGTCTCTTCAGGTCGGAGAAATCACGAATTTGCAAGGGTTTCCTGGGTGATGTCTCTGATGAATTTTTCCAATGGCTTTATTCCGGTAGCAGTTACGCGAAATCCTGCAAAGTTGACCTCCCTCTGGCAGAACTGGAATTTGTCCTGGTTGCGAAGCATGCCTGCATGAACAAGAAAGCATCAAGAAGTCTATGGTGCGACACCAGTGTTCTTCAAGTTCATTGCCCCACATGATAGTGTCATCCACACAACCTTCTTGTGTAGCCATCACCACTCACCAGGAGACCCTGGGGCCACCTTGTAGCGATAACGACCCCATGGAGTGATGAAGGTTGTGAGACACTTCACGACCTTCATCAGGCCGGATCGGCACAGAATGGAATCCATTCCACGCATCAGTGACCGTCTTCCAAGGGATGACATGATGGATTTCACAGAGACAGTGAGAATTCCAGGGGCAACAAGTCCACGGTACGTTTAATAGCTTTTAGAACGTTCTGTTCAGTATTAGTGATAATGTTCAGATCTCCTCGCAGTAGATCATTGCCCAGTGTCTCATTCAAAGTCTTCTCGGATGATGCGCTCGAGATAGTGGGCCTTGCTAGTTTCGGTGCTTTCTGTTTCGCTTCAGCTCTAGGGGCTGCTGCTCCTATATGAACGTTGTTGTGCACTGTCAGGAGGGCAGCTGTGACAGCTGGGTCAACATCACCTGTAGTGTAGGTACAACCATCAATTGGACAATTGACAGACGGCATCTTGCAAACAACATGGAACAAGTTTAGTCCTTCTTTTGGTACTTTTATATTAGTTTAAGAATGTTGTTTGTATCTAAACATATACAAAAAGAAATATTAACTAAAATATATTAAAGTATATAAAATATCTCTACACTGAGAAACAGACATAGAGACAGACAGACATAGAAGTTCAATTATGTTCAAAAAATAAAATTAACTAAATGGCTTTAGTGTGGTACAGACAAAGTAAATCATACATATATATCTAGAGCGAGAAAATATACATAGTGTAAAGTGAAGCTGTCACAGGTATCACTATATGACTACTATATTGGTAGTCTCTTGAATGAGATGAGGTTATGTGGATTGGCATAGGTAGCTTATTGGAAATGATTTGGGCATCTGTTTGTTATCAAAATTCGGTTTTTATTATATTTTTAAATGGCTGTAAATAAGCATCTTTTTTGTTTCTGTAGACTGAATATGTTATTAGCCTCTTATAGCATTTGGGAGCACCTCAGTAAAAACTAGAAGTATACGTCTCAAATGTGACTGTAAAGACTATGGAGAACCTCTTCCATGCGTTCTACTGCTCTTTCAGAATCACTGAATTAAGGGATAGAATATCCTCAGTATTATATATAAAATTGAATCGAGCGATATACTCCAGTCAGTCTGTCATTTCTGAAAAAGTGTTTATCACAAGCATTCCATATCAAAATTGCACCAATAAATACTTTTTGACTAAGCAATCAATAATGTTAAAGCAAATCAAAGACAACTCAAATTAAGATAATAAACATACATTTTAGGTGTGCAACATCAACATTTTTTCTCAATAGAATTTCTACAACAATGACATAAAAATAGTTTTTAAAAAATAGGAAATAAGATATATAATAAGGATAAGTTTGTTTCTTTTTCATGAATTTAATGTTTCTTAGTTTGGCTTTTGTTCCAAAACATAAACAAAAGACTTGATACAAAAGTGGTACCAGTGAAATCAGTGTACTTTGATACCTATTCTATTGAAATCAGCATATTTTCAGTAGACGTCTACTGATACTAAATTTCAATTCAAAATAAAATATGTCTATTTAATGTTAAATCTGTTATAGGTAATCCTTAATAACCACAAATTCAATAATCAATAGAGGGGAATTCTGTAATTTTTTAAACACAATTTACACACAGCTCAAAACCAATCGGTTAATTGCAGATAAGATTTGCGAGAATTTTAGAACCGGCTATTCATGAAATTTTTTCCGAAAAATAAATCTCACCAAAAAATGGCAGAAAAATTGTTCTGGCAGTTTCTTTAGAAACAAAACGAAGAAAGTAGTGGAAAATGCTTTTTTAACTTAAAATAATAACAAAATTGATTTCCTTAGATTCCTTTGCTGTTTTCAGGACTTTGATTCGTCAAAAATAACTTCCAAAAAATCTTTAAAAAATCCGCGAAAATTTCTTATTGTACACAAATTACTTCCCTTAAGGTATATCATTAAAGCAATTGTTCATTCAATTGCTACGGATTCAATTAAAAACATTGAAAACCATACCATGATTAGTAGATAAAACAATGAACAATAATTTCTACAAATGAAAAATATCTGCATTTCACAAGTGTTAACATATACGTAGTATGGAAATATAATGATAATTGATAAACAAACTATTGAAAATGAAAATTGCCACTAGAATACAAATTGATAAAATTGTTTTTTGGTGCTTGTTCTGCAAAGTTTTTAATTTTTCTTTAGTGGTTTTGTTCCAATAATGGATCAAGAAGAATCTGTTCTAAGAGATGACCAAGGTAAATATGTTTTGAATATTTATATGATTATTTATATGATTTGCAATATATCTGCATATGACATATTTATAAACCAAAGGTAAATGAAATGAAATTTATTCTATTCTCTTTCTAGCTCTCTGTATTGCATATTTAGTCGACAAAAGACTATCTGGTGAAAACCAATTTAAACAGAAATCATTTTGTACAGATATATTGAGTGGGGATAATGGTAAAGTTGAAGAACTGTTTCAACGATATAGCAGACCCATGGACAGACCCATTTTAGAATGTATCGCTTACATGTTATCCCATAGTTTCTCACATTGTGATTCTGAAACCTTTTTACGATCCGTCAATGACACACTGAGAAAAACTGGATTGCAGTCTCATATCATTACACCGGATCAAATTCGTGGTCTACCAGTTCTTGAAGGTATATTCATCTTAAATGTTACATTTATATCTACTTAACATTTAACAACAATTTTGATAGTGAGCCTTCATCAATTAAAACGATGTCCATGTGGAAGTTTGTTAATTCATTCATCATCAACGTCACCAAAAAGATAAAAAACTAAATGCATGGTCAAACTGTTGAAAAAGTTGATGCATGTTTTTACCTTCAAAAAAAGCCTTTCACCAATAGAAATCATATCTAAAAAAAGTTCTAAAAAAAACTTCGGTCGCATGTCATTACGGCTGATCAAATTCGTAATCTACCAGTTCCACAAGGTATAAAAGTTTTTTAATCATCTATTTTTTTTTGTAGCATGTAGATGTGTTTCTGGAAGGCCCTGATTCCTTCTAATTTTTAAACATGAAATTTTTAAAAATGATTTTGTATATTAGTAACTCGGCATTTTGAGTCCTTGGGCTTTCATCCATATCAATTGGTTCATCGGTTGGTTAAGTGATTAGTTGTATGGTTGTCTCATAATATATATCTTCTTGCTTTAAAGGGCTGCGTAATTTCATCCCATTTTTGATTTGTTTTTGATTCATAACGTTCAGTGTAAAGCTTCAGTCTTAATTTTGTCATCAAATTTATTAATTTCTTCTTGTAAATTTACGCAATTTAGTTCAGATATAAAGAAAACTGGATGCCCTTATAGGCAAAAGAATTTCTGCATCATTAGCTGATCATTTTTCATATTTTTATAGAATAAAAATCAAGATTTTCACTGAAATGTTATTTTAAAACGATTAAAAAAATATTGACAGATATGAAAACTGGTTGGAAGAGCAAAATAGGTGTTTCGCCATGTTTGCCCTTTTCTTTCACGACAATGACTATGTAGAGGAGGGGCCATAATTGATCAAATTCGTATAATTAACAATTCTGCATTTCATGCTAGGTTTGGACAGTGAAAAAAAACTAAGAGAAAAAACTAGGCTAGGAGCACATTGGTCACCAGGGACGATATAAACATTAAACAACACAAGACAAGGTAACAGGACATTACTGGACAAGAGAACAGATAAATCATGTGTATTTATTATGAAAAAAAAATATATTGAGGTGTAGAACAGCTGTGGGGATTGTATTATGTATTCATGCTTGACTCGAATAACCTTTGGGTGATTATCAGTTCTAATAAGCGTTCCTTCTTGTTCAAAGTAGGGTACTTAATTGGACATGGGCGCTCAAAATTTTAGCTCTTACCCTGGAGTGCTTATTCCGTCATTAACGGTAACCTGATATTATCAAACGGCATGTTTTTTTGAAAATTTGAAATCAGGCTTTAGGATATGCTAGTTCGAAAACCAAATTAAAAACTTGTCCGTAAAAGTTTGAATGGTTTTTTATTTGTATAACTAAAGGTGCATTTACATGAGGTAAGATTCATGTGCAATTTACAGCTTATTGAAGGTAAAGATTCTGGAGGAAGCTCTGTTTACATAATAAATATCGACATCTTTTACCACACAAAGAACTCATAAATCTCTAGTAACCTCAATCCCAGGGCTTCTCTTTATAACACATTAGACATTTCCGGAAAGATATAGATACCTCTGGCTTGGTGAGCTGTTTAAAATCCCTTCAAAATGAGGGATTTTTAGAAATGGTTTAATCTATACTCTCATTTCTCCCTTTCTTCAAACTAATCAACACACATTTTCAATGTTTGTTATTATAACAGCAAATGAGATATGTTTTTTGTCCCATATAAGAAATTAAACCGTGAACATCATCCATGGAAGCTGAAAAATAACATTGTCACTAAATCAAAACATTACATGAAATGTCAACGCAAATGAATGTCGTTTTAAGAAATTTCAAATTTGTAAACATTGGTTCTTCATGCTCCTCATCCGCAAAGTGTTATTTTGCAATTATGCCCTGGCCAAGAAAATTTCTGATAGAAAGGCATAAATAGACAAACAGAAAATGTCACCACACAAAATTGATTATGTCGGTGAGATTTACTACAGTTTACTTTTTTGTACTTTTTAGTGGATGAAACCAATTTCCAGAATAGAGATGAACGATATAATACTTTCAAGAAAATTTTCAGCACAATTTCATCTCGAGTCCCTGAGTTAGAAAGGATTATTGCACATTTTTTGTTGGAATACAACGAAATACAAACAATTAAAATAAATTACAGCCAGGACGTGAGGGAGAGGTTGTTCCAAGTGCTTAACAAGTGGTACGAAGGAAATGAACCAGAGAAAATTACATGGAGTTATCTGAAGACTTTATTAATTTATTTAAAAGAAACAAATCTAGTTCATGATATAGATAAAGGTATGGTTGTAAAGTTGTCCTAAAGAAATTTTAGTCTGTTCTTTCTTTATCATTATTATTAAAATTATTATTTAATATTTTTAAATTTTTTTACATAGATTTATTTGGTTTGAATCCTATCAGGTATAATTTTTTCCTTTTTCTTTTCTCAGACTACAAGTAAATTTGATTCGAACTATTATCCACACACAATCACAAAAATCAATTATCCACGCACACCAGTTAACATAACATATTACAAAAACGTGACACACGACAAAACTTATTAACCATTCACTTATAAATGCACCACACTCCCACACATACGATGCAATTCTGGTCTGAACACATACTATTAGATAGAAACCTTATTATACATACTACACCAAAACTTCATTAACCACTTTCTCTCCTAAGTATATTCACTGCTTATGCTGCAACCTTATTCACTAAATCAGACTTCAAGTAAATTTGTATTCTCATCATATTATGATGTTGGATTAATTATTCTCTTTGCAACCATAGTAAAGCAGCTCGTAGCGAGAGTCACTTGAAAGAGTCACTTGAAACAGGTAAGATGATATTTTTTAATATATTCCATTTTGATTTTCGGGATTAAATTTTCAACTTGAACAGTATTTAACGAGAAACATTTTAGGTAGACTTACTCAAAAGAATATTCATGAAGAATAATGCTATTTTTAGGACACACCTGTTATTCTTGCATTACAGCCCTGGGGAAACTTTATGTGTCAGCAAAGGAATAAATTTTTACATGAAAGCATAAAAGATTTTTGTATGGAGTATTATCTGGTACATAAAGTCATGTTTTCAATGTGATTTTGTTTAAATCTCACATTAGATAAACAAAAGATTTTTAGCTTCTAAAGATGGCCACTCTTTGCAGAAGCTAATTATTTTCAATGGAAAATTAAAGTTTCTTTTGGGCTGTACTGCATTCTTTCGTGTATTAAATGGAATAATAATAAAAAGATTTTTGTTGAAATTCTAATGAATTTGTGACTTGAAGAATATTATACTGTAAAGTTTAAATAATCAGTAAGGATACCAAGGGATACCAACAGAGGAATTATTTTGGAGATATGCAAGCGGAGATGGACAGGTGTAATAATTTTTTTCACTCAAAATTATTAGCCAATCAGTTTAGAGAATTTATAGAAATTGCTGACTTTTTTTAACCTCCCTCTCCTCGAATGGAAATGCGGAAATAGTACATGACACATATTTTCGCTCGTATATCCTGTGTGTTCGCACAAAATTGTTGAATCCGCGAAAAGCCCTTTGATCACTTCTTTCATAGAGCCATTTCTTCCTCTGCTAATGAATTTGGATGTTCAATTCAGGACTAATGTTGCACATTCTGCCACAATTAACGTGTTTTCCATCATCTTTAGTCAACCTTGGTTTATCTTTTAATTAAAAGTCCTTTTGTGTATTTTTCAAAGGAATAATTAAAGAATAATAATTTTATTTAGAAAATGATAGTTATAGTCAACCAAAAATTTCATTTTTTAATCCCTTCCCTGGCAATGATCTTTGAAAAGTGATGCAAGGATTAACTTAAGTATGAGATCATACTGGAAGCAACTCCACAATACTAGTTTTAATGGCATCTGAGAATCATTTTGTTTGATCGAAACTTGTAGCGGTTATTCAAGTTATAAATTTATGCTAAACTGCTAAACTCCGTCTTTTTTCGAAACATTAGTGTTTTTAGTTGATTTTACATAGAGCTTTTAACTTTCAAACTAAAAAAAAATGATATATTTTAAATATTTTTATATATTCGTACTCAGGAAAGATTGAAATTTTTAGCATGACTCTCAATAACATTTGAGAATGTAGACGACAGTAGGCCACTAAGCTAGCTATGGTCTGTAAAATAGTGCTCCGGCCGGAATGACATCACATTTAACGAATAAAAGAAGAAAACGAAAAATTGGTTTCTAGTTTTGATTTATATTTGTGAAAAATATACAATCTGTAAAGACTAATTGCTGCAATGATGAATCACAGAAGGATGAAATTTGCTGTGTTCAAAGTTAGCGTTAATTCGTGCAAAGCACTTAGTCGTTAAACATTGCCTGGGCTGGAAACATATTGTGTGCTTAGCCCCGAGTGTCGATAAATGTGCCACAAAATATAGCGCCAAGAGAAAACCCAGATAAGAAAGAGGCAATAAGAAATAAGTACCTTAGATTTAAATTATGATTTGTTTAAATGCGTTATAAGAAGGACACTCGACGCTATTCAGATGTGTCTTGATATTCACGTTCTTCGTATACTTAGCAGGTTCCTTAGACTAATACAAACATTTGAGCCTCAGGACAGGTTCTTTCATCATCATCATCATCATCATCATCATCATCATCATCATCATCATCATCATCATCATCATCATCATCATCATCAGGTCGATTTTTCTTGGATTTGCTGGACGCATTCTTTCCATCTCTGTCTATCGTCCATCACCCCAGGGTTGCTTAGTAACAAATACAAACAGTTGAGCCTTAGGACAGTAAAGCAACGTATTGTTTTTTTGTATTTTTGAAAATCACTTCGAAAAATGGGGTTCTGAATCATATAAATAATATAATGTATAGCAAAAGCTTGAACATTCTTATCGAAATGAATGAGGAATGAGAAATAATTATGGTTTAACAAGTTAAATTTTGAATATACAAAATTATGCACTCTTTTTAGTTGTCTGTTCAAGAGAATCCTTCAGCCTGCTAAAAAATGTTCTTTTATCAATATTTTCTCACTTCACTTTAATAATGTCATGTTTTCCATTTTTGTTGTTTTAGTATCAGAAAGACAAGAACAAACAGGTGTTGTGAGAACAAACCCTGGAGTCCTAACCCACACTGCTTTTAGAGATATCTATGAAAAGTTGGATTTCTCTGAAATAGAAATGCCAGACAAAATAGATATTGTTGTCAGTGGTAAATTGTGTACCACACCAATGCGTTTTGATGACTATACCACTAAATGCAGACAGTTTTTCTCAGATTACTTTAAGATTGAGTTTCATGAAGATATGTTCAGGGACAATATAAGGTTTCCACCAGCATATATGTGTAAAAGTAAAATATATGATGTTGCTGCAAAGTTTGAATTACCTAATACAGTTTTGATAACTGATTATAATCTTGTTGAACATTGCAAGATGCTTAGATTAGATCTAAATGACATTTATGATAAGCTGCACATCGATGCTTCATCCATTGGGAATGGAGAACGGCAATTTCTTCTGTTCGATTATATGAAGCAATGCATCTATATCGTACATTACAGTGAAGCTGATAGTGAAAAAGGAGCCCTGAAGGACTTAAAGTCTGGTGATAACTATTGTCGATTCTTTTCCTTTGTATTCAGTAATGTTCTTGGAAAGGACCAATCATATGTCAATGTAGTAGCTGCACCACATATCACAAGTGACTGTGAAAATGTTTTGATTTTAAATAAACACCACCTTGACGAAATGGACCTCCAAGATAAACTTTATAATTTGCACTCTTATATTGAAGACATCACTGAAGATTCAACGCAGCAAAGTCATCAAAATGCAGTACTTGCAGTCAGTTATATTTTCAGTTTCCTTGCTACTAGAAACATTGGACCAGAATCTTTATTTGCTACTGTGACTGAAAAGATTTTATCAATGTGGTTAACCAAAGAGCAGTTAAAAGTAGTGTTCAGTGAGAAGCTATGGAGAATAGTCATTGGTGGGTATGGAAGTGGGAAATCTGTAGTCACAAGGTTTCTTCTTGAACATTTAGTCAAGCATGCAGCAGAACCTGTAGATATATACTTCACCTTATTTGACAATGATAGTTTGTTCCTGAAAAGTTTGGATAAATTTATCAAGAAAATTAGGGACAATTGCAATGTTAGTGAAGCGAATGTGATTATTGGAAATTGTGAAGAAATCGAAAATTGCTTATCAAAAGAACTTGAAAAAATTTGTGTTAGCCCAAGAAAAGATATCCCTTTCACTGTATCTAATATGCTACTGGCAATGATAGAGAAAGCCAAATCTTCCAAAAGGGGGTTTCATTTGATCATTGATGAACTGGATGGTGAAGTTATCAATGCAGTAGAAGCACTTGCAATCAAAGACATATTCAAACACAATGATGTACTGGTGAATTCACATGTATTATTTTCAATTCGTTCGATGGAGAAAAAAAGAGCAAATGTAATCAACGAACAACGAATGGAACACGATTCTTTCCGATGTTATAACAACTGTGGAATGGAAGTCATGCCATTATCATTATCAATACGCGTCACAAAGCAAGTTTCAAAAATCATTCAAATATCTAAGGAAGGAATATCTCGTCCAACCAGAATATTGCAACCACCAATGGAAATAAAAAAAGAAAATAAAGTCAGTGAAACTTCTGAATCATCATTGCCTCGTCAAAGAAAGATGGGAATAGTTCTCAGATTGTTAAACCTTTTCAGGCGTAACAGTCCGAAAAAAGAAAATGAAGCCAACAAAACTGTCAAATCATCTGAGTCGAAACCTATTTACCCCCAGACAACCAACAAGACAGTGTCATCTCAGTTTTCAGCCACTAGAAGTTTGTCAACAGCAACCAGTAAACTGCATGTTCATCATACTAACCCAGACGAAATTGACTCGGTTGCTCTGGAACATGATCAAAAGTTTGACGGCTCTAATGCAGCCATTGAGACTAACTTCATATTTCACCAATGTATTGATTCTGCACACCATTTATCTGGACGCCAACCTGTTCTTGCATTCTTACATCAGTATGAAGATGTACCTGCAACAGATATTACAGTATTACTGTCCATAGCATTGCATCGTCACTGTTACAATATCCCAAGAAAAAATGAAAAGCGAATGATCATATGTAATGAAGAAAATGAGTACAAGATGTGTATATCAGCACTGACAGCTTTGAATAGAAAATACCTGCTCTACAGACCTGGTGCATATGACAATCAATCCTGTGATGAAAATTCATTGGAAACAAGGACAGTTATCACGGATTATGCAGGATGCAGAGGAATGGAATGCTCACAAGTTGTTGTTCTCATAAATCCAAAAGAACATTTCAAGAGGCAGTTTTTTATTGAGATGATTTCACGATGCACCGATCATCTAGTGCTGATTGTTCCCTATCCTTACGAAGAAAATGAACATGGTTCAATTGAAAGGGAATCTATGGCTACTATTTTAGAGAAGTTATGTCATCATAATAAATCTAACGACAATTTGATGGAGATTTTTTCATATGCTCTATCTGGACATCCAGAAAATCAGTTTCCTCATGCTGTTTCCTCTTACTGCTGTCAATCAAAGATCACTACCATCAAAATCAACACAAAAAGTCCACAACACACAAGATATTGCCAAAACGTGATGTCCAATGAGCTACCAAACATCACAAAGTCAAATAAAAATCCTTCATTAAGGTATCTAATCTTTCTATTGATTCAGCAGCATGGTTAAATTTACTAAAGGAAAATCTAAGATTTGTTATTTTTCATGCTGATTTAAATACGCGAACATTTTTACTCGGATTTACCGCGGTAATGTTGCGGAAAACATCAAGATCCATGAACGTTCCAAAATATGATTCGTTTAACATTCAAGATATTTAACTATTCAGTGTGGAATTTTGTTACTTTTGATCAAGTACTTCTTTTTAGCTACCATCATCAAATCGATTGATTTTGGATTCGGTATCTGTTGTTTTTTAGTTTTATGCAGCCTGATCCTGTTAAGGATCTCCATGTGGAAATACTATCAGACAAATTAATAGAACTTTCCTGGGTTCATCCAGAGAATTCGTTTCAAGTGGCAAAAATGAAATTATCGATAAATAAAACACCAACTAGCAAAGATTACGAAATTATACATCCACGTTTCCATGGTAATAAACTCCAGTTGCCTGTCGAAAAGAACCTCTCGTACAAATTTAAAATACACGCTATCAGTAAATATGGAGGACTGTTATCTCTACCAACTGAGATCGATTTCTCTTCGAGTAACGTCGGAAGGTAACTTAAATTCTTATTTTACAGTTTTGAGGGTGGTTCTTAGAAAAATGCTAATGTTTGAATATTTTCTTTTCTAGCCACTCATCCACCCATCCAACCTCGTCTACTGCACCTCCACCTGTATCTCCTCGTCTACCTGAAAAGGAATACACCTCGTCGAGTAACATCGGAAGGTAACTTAAATTCTTATTATTTTACAGTTTTGAGGGTGGTTCTTAGAAAAATGCTAATGTTTGAATATTTTCTTTTCTAGCCACTCATCCACCCATCCAACCTCGTCTACTGCACCTCCACCTGTATCTCCTCGTCTACCTGAAAAGGAATACACCTCGTCGAGTAACATCGGAAGGTAACTTAAATTCTTATTATTTTACAGTTTTGAGGGTGGTTCTTAGAAAAATGCTAATGTTTGAATATTTTCTTTTCTAGCCACTCATCCACCCATCCAACCTCGTCTACTGCACCTCCACCTGTATCTCCTAAACCTGCTAGACCTGCTAGACCTGCTAAAAAATACACCTTCCAAGGTATAACTGTCATCATGATCTTTATTATTTGGTTTCCATGCTTCCAATCTCGCAAATCTTTTATATTTTGTTTCACTTTTTTCAAACTTCGACCTGTTTCATAGTTATCGCGGTAACTGCATTATAGAATACAGTTCGCGAATAAAAGTTGATTTGATTTTTATATAAGAATGTTTAAGGTTTGGCCGAGGCTGATTGTGTTTATTTTTCTGAAGGAATTAAAATTGTGTTCGTTGAAACCTTTAAAATGAGATAAAATTTCAATGTGCTATTTAATTTTTTCCAATCTATAAAGGAAGTAGATGATGTTATTTTACTTCAACTTTTTTTAGTTTTTGAACTTTTGTTTTTAACATCTTATTGTCAAAAAAAATAAAAACAAACTTCCATTTTTTTTTAAAGAAACTTAAAAAAATCTTTTGAGGCTGTATGTTATCAAGACGTTCTCCATTGTCTGACAAATCTCAACAAATATGCCATATAATGCTCATATAAACTAGATTCTTAAAACAACAACAACAACAAATAAGTGACTAATTTTAGCAAGCATGGGAAAAAAAGTTTTAATGACTAAATTTTTCCCCGACCATTTTTAAATCCGACTATTTACCCAGGCAGATATTTTTCCCCGACCATTTTTCCTCGACAAATTTTTTCCCCCAACAAACATTTTTGATTATTGGCTGACTCTCTTTTCACGCGAGAAAATAATTCCCGATCTTATGTAGTTTGGTTTGACTGTAGCTTGAGTGTTTTCTTCTTACATCCATCATGTCAAATACAAATAAAAAGGAACGAACAAACAAGTATAATTATCTTTAAATTAAGTAGCTAATAATCAGGGATGTCATAGTGCTATTAGATTTTTGGTATTAGATAACCGAAAATGCCATATGCCGTATAGAATGATTCACCCAGGGTTATGTACGATTTTAAACTAATGAGAATCATGTAGCTATAAAACAGAAGGAGACCGAACTTAAAAATTCTTTTGTACCATCCGTGATGCGCTGTATTGTGGAAGTGTTAACTGCGCAATAAAATGTAATTAATTGTTATCATTTTGCATAATTTTAAAAAATTTTACTGCCTCAGCTATCATCATATTCTTCATATTCTCATCATATTCTTATAAATCCTCTAACGTGATCAAGAATCGTTACAATAAAGTACTAAAAACGCATAATTTGAAGTAAATGTCATAATTATGCAAAAACGTCACGATTATGCAACGACAACAAAGTAATTTCAGGTTCTTACGTCAGGATACCCAAAGATATTGGAAGTAACTTGTGGTTTTTGAATAGAGAATCATTGCTCTTGTCTGATTGCACGGCACTATGGAGGCGCATCTAATTTGAAAGATATAGAGATATACTGAAAGTTTTAGATAAATCATATGATATCTTTACAACTACTTAAGAATATAGGTTCTATTTTGTCTTCCTGTAAATATCTTAATTTTTGTACTCCGTATGACCTTACATAAGAAAAATATCTATGATAAAATGGCTGTCGTTTGGCTTTTAAGTTGTCGTTATTTTTTAAAAAAGTTTTCGTTTCACCGAAAAGTGGCAAAAAGTGCATCACGGATAACATCAAAGAGATGCCGAAATGAATAGAAAAGTCATTATCTGAATAATAGAAAAATTAAGAGTTCTACCTCCTTCTGTTTTATAGCTCCTTGTGAGGATAGATTATCTTCATATTCTTAGTGCTTAAAAGCATAGTTTCCACTGCGAAATTATTATCTCTTGTTCTCATGGACTTCATTTCAAACGTAAATTTTTGAGTTTACGTGGTTTGTAAGAATATACAAATCACATAAGCGTTAAAGTTGCCAGTTGACTTCTTTGTTATTTTTTTCGCCTTTCTATGCGTTCTCACCAAACACATTATCGGCAAGCATGTTGAGTGACCATCACTGCAGTGGGAACCAAGCTTTACTTGAGCTGAACATAGCCATAGATGACTATAAGTTGAAAGGTCTAAATGGGAACTGGTTCATGACGGTTCCATCTTAATTCACTCATCTGCTGTACATAATGAAAGAGATGGCAGAAAAGTATAAAAAAATATATATGCTTTTATATTCTGGATGTCAATCAAGGTCTTAAGAAAATTTTCAGGTTCCCAGTGCCATCATCCTTTGATGATCTTGTTTAATTATGTATTTTGTATTTATACCCTGGGCAAACGTTTCCCTTTTAATAAGCGGGCGAAATACGATCAAATTTAGCGAATCAAGTTTGATCGTACATCAGCAGATTCTCAATTTTGGATTTCGAATTTGAATATCGAAAGTGACGTCAATCAGTTTTTATAAAGTTGTAGTGAAATGAGTTTAAACAGATCACGTTAAGCTGGGCTCAAACAATTTAATACTGTTTCAACAAATGTTTTCAGCAAAACTTGGAATCGCGTATTACTTTCACACGTTATTATTTTTTATAAAGAAACCACTCTTATTAGAAACTTAGTCCTAAACCTGCCAAAATGTAAAAAACTACAGCGGCGAATCAAGGGTTAGTCAAAGAAAGTGGCGTACAGAGTCGTGAATTTTCTGTAAAAACATAAGTGTTGATTAGGTTATTTGCACGTTTTCCTTTTAACCGCCAAATGACCATAAATTTCGACTAGGTTCTAGATCCGTCTCTGAGCTAAGATAGTGATTTGCAACTTTTTGACAAACCTTAAACATTCTTGAAACTCTGATAATTGATGAAACTATATCACAATAACGTGTAAACTAGCCTCAACAGATATAAGTAGAATTTCATAAGAATTCGAACACTTTTTTGACAGTGTTTTTCTCTCTCAAAATTGTAATTCCTGAAATAAGAAACTCGCTCAGGAACTTTCAGGACTAAATACACTGCATAAATTAATGAACTTTTGGAACTAAACACTTAGTAGCGAATACTAAGTTTCCTTTTTAAAAAAGTGCATGTCCTGCTTAATCGGTTAACATATGTCGAGACACAAAATTTTGTTTTGTCATGTGGTTTGAGCCATGTATATTTTCGAACACTTTTATTCTGGCTGTGCATATTTTCGAATAAAATCATCCAATAGTTTTTCTAGAGATTCTTTTTATTCCCGCCAAACAGAATTCTTTTTCTTTTACTTCTCGTCGTTTGAAGAGTGTGGAGCTCTGTGTGTTGTTGATTTTTTAATAATGGAAATCGGTTATTGTATGAATGTTTGTCTGAAGAGCAGGAACGTCATGAACTTCGTATTTTGCTTATAATTAAAGATCAGGTAAAAAAACATTTTTTCCAAAGGATTTCGATTTTTGAAAGAAACTTGAACATAGTACTTGCATATAATTTTTTGTAGAAATTCAATTCGTTTGACGATGAAATATTAAGCTTATTCCAACTTTCCTAAGTTTCTTTCGATGTTATTCATTGATAGGTTCAAGACAATTTTCTTACCAAAACGTAAAGATTAATTTCGCTTGAAAATTTTGTCATCATCTGTTAGAGCTTGAAAAACTGATTAAAATGATATATAGAATCATATGTCTGCGATGAACAGTTAAAGAGATACACGTCATTAAGTTGTAGTGCTATGACGTCATAGGTGGTGGGTCCGCCAATCCACGGCGTTACACAACCTCCCACTTCAGTTGCGTCACCTACGTACCGGCAGGTTAATGTGCACATCAGAAAACGTCAGTTAATTTGATTGGTTTAGAAGATAATTATCCAAAAATAAGCAAATCTCTATTTAATATTTTAATATTATTTTATTTCTAGTTTTTATTACTATTTCTTATAATTATTAATTATTAGTTGTTTAGAATTTCTTCACTTTTAAAATGTATTCTTATTTCGATTATTCTTCATTTATTTTATCATTTATTTTTCATTTATTTTAGATCTTCTTGATCTTATCCGCGATAATAAAGTGTCTGCATTACGAAATCTCATCATATCCAACCCCTCCATCATCAAGATGAGGGGTACATATAATAATCATACACTTTTGATGTTGGCTTCCTTATACAAAAAACCTTCGATGGTTCAGATATTACTCGATAGTGGTGCGGAGACAGGAGAGAAGAACAGTAATGGTTGGACCGCTATTCATTTCTGTGCAATTTGTAATTCGTACATTTGCGTGAAAATTCTCCTGGCTCATGCACCACTTGACGTCATCAACAGTCGAGATTATAAAAACGAAACAGCTCTTCATTGGGCGTCATATCATGGGCTTATCGAAATAGTGAAAGAACTTTTAAATTATCAGATCGATACTCGTGTGAGAAATAATAAAGGAGAGACTGCATATGATGTTGCGTGTGTGTATGATGGTAATGATGAAACGAAAAGAAGAATACGGGAAGTTATTCTTCAACACGAAAAGTAAGAAAATATTTCATTCTAATATTTTTATAAGAAAAAATTGGATGTGAAAAAATATTTTGATGGATAAAATGTGAACTCTTCGTATAGTTACCATGACAACAGAATAATGAAAGATTTCTCTTCTTTCTAGGAAGCATCCACAATGAAGAAAGGTTTTTAATTGTATATAATTGTATTATTTATTTATTGATTGATTGATGATGATAAACATGTTTATCCTTTTTCGCACCTTCGTACACAGACTCCCAACAGAGAGTTATTGCAATTATCTTATAGTGTTATATCCATTATCGTTTTTATGTAACAACTTCGCACTCAGTCTTCGAAACCCCCCGCAGAGTCGCTACTAAAAAACTCGATGAAATTGAATTGATGATGATGGTGATATGTTTTTAATTCAGTGAAAAGTTTCATTTGTAAATTCTTGGAAATCACATAAATATTGTAGTATATCGTATTGATTTATTTACCAAATTATTTTTGCAGTTTAATCAACTTAGTTTGTAGACCCCCCGCAGAGTCGCTATATTCTGTTTGAAATTATGCTTTTCGGAGTGTGTTAATCTAACAAGATGCGATCATTAAACTTCTAGGTTGAAAGTCTCTCATTTCCGTTTGAAAGAACGAGGCATTATATAACCATTACCTCGTTTAACCAGACAAACAACAAGGTTTTCACCGCAAACTAGTGATGATCGCATCTTGTTACATTAACCTATAATTGAGTTCATGAAATAAAAATGTTTCAGCAAGTCAGTCATGTTTTGTTTTGGAAATATGGAAGAAATAGTGTAATATATATTGAAATATCTTTACCTTAGCGGATTGCAGTATCCATTACTAGCAAAAAAAGATTGTTTGATATTAAACAACCATTTTTTCCCTAATGTTTGTCAGTCCTTTATTAACATCTTTCCCGAATTTGTCATCTCCATGTTTTGCTAAGTTATCATACTCTGCCTCGATGCGAAAAAGTATGGGTAGGGAAGGTTTTTTTAAACTCGAGTCGATAAAAAAAATCGCTCTGTAAAACTCACATTAACGTTGTCATCCCGTGTGAATATCAATAGTCAAGAACATTTGAAAATCTTAATACAAGGTTGAAATATAAAAACTTTGGAGTATTCTCAACTTCATTTGTTCACCGTTAGAAAAGCATGTAAAACAAGCTGCTCAAAGTCTGAACGAATTAAAAAAAAAAATGCCCTATGAATAACCGTAGATAATTTGAACTGATCTCGGAGTGACTTGGGACAATTCAAAGTTTCCATAGGGTGTAAGCATTCAATTAATAAATATACTTGTTTTAAAATATATAACACGGGCAGGCGTTCTTTGTTCAAGACGAAATATAATCATCCGTCTCGCGCTATAACTTATAAGTTACTCTTGTAACTTCAGGACGAAACATCCTGACATCAACACCCACAAAGCCTCGCCAGCATTCTGTATATCTCTGAGAATTTCATTAAATATCCCTTGTTTCGTTAAAAGATCATTTTGTGGTTGGAGAAAGTTTTTAAGGATATTAATGCACCAGGGGAGCAAGTTTTAGATGAGAATAGAAGATAAAATTTTCTATAAACATTTTCTTCAGAATTTAATCTGTACATAAACTGCTACCAAATTTGAACTTAAATTTCTGATCAAAAAAGTTGAATTAAAATGCTAGTTTTATGATACGCAATCTGTATTATGTGTCCGTGATGCAAACTCGGTTGGAGTCTGGAATCTTATTAGGAATGAAAAAATTAAACATTTGAGCGAAATCCTCGAACAAAACAAGTATCAGAATGGGTGAAGATGAACTACGAAATGATATCAAAAAGGTTACTTTTGCCAATCCAGTAGTTACCTGCACACCGAGAATGTTATGTCACGGGTTATTATTACTGTTGGGATATCGGAAGTGGGGTCGCTACACAGCACAGGAGTGTTTGAAACACTGTTAGTCTTTCGTGAGTTCAAACTAAAATTTACATCAGCACATAATGACGACATAAATACAACCTAATGCAACCTAATCTAGTGACAAAAACTTGAACAAATTGATGGAGATATACGGTACTGTACATAGACAATTAAAACCAACATGGCAAAACAGAAAAAACTGACACACCCAAAACAAAATGGCTGTCTGGAATGCAAGAAGCACACAATGACAAGGAGCTCATAAACAAACAAATAAATAACAAATAAATATAAAGCTTACCAGCTTGCCAAGTGTGTAGAATGTGATACAAATTATAAAAGTAAAAACAAAGTTTTGAATATTGAAAAAATTTTTTGATGAATGTGAGTTTGAGTATGTTGCTATACTGTTACTATATATTACTTAAGAGACTCTCAGCGAGAGATGCTAAATACAAAAAAACTTTTAATTCAACAATTTCCAAATGGATGAAAACATTATAATTACATAATTAATTTTGAAATAAAGAACTTTAAAGTGTTACATGAACAAAGGACACAAATGTGTGAACTCAATTCACATAACACTTTGCATGACAATATATTTTGCAGAACATATGCCGGTATAAATGGACGAAAACATGGTTTCCAAGGAGCCATGTAAACAACACATGCATACTGGATTCAAACACTTGACTAAAATGAATAAATAAGTTAGACCTTGTGAAATGTGAGCACATAGCACAACAATTACAACGGCCCTTTTTGACGTTAGTTTTCATGGCTTGGTGCTAAAGGGGCAGACGTGAGATGTTTGTCCGTGCATTTTTTAAATAATGTCAATTAAGATATTGGTCCGGCATCGCAAGACGTAAGACCAATTAATGTACGTGGCGAAAACAGTCATTCTGGTTCAGTCAAAAACAATATAAAACAGCGGTAAACGGCAGTAAACTCCGCGTGAGAATTCACAAAGTTGTTTATATGAAAACAGAAGTAAGAGTTGAATTTGCAACTTATAGATATATTTTCTTTTCTTATAAAAAACATGTAAATTTGAAAAAAGCTGGTATTATAGAATATAACCAGCAGTATAACAATATGGCTCTTCAAATAAATATACGTTTTTAATATTAGGGAGACGAAAAGTATATGATGGAGAATCGTCACACTTACGACGCGCAAAAGACAAACACCGTCGAATCCAAAAACTCCCCCGCCTAAGCGCGGAGTTAACAATATAAATATCCCTTGTTTCAAATAAACGCCCATGATGAGCGTTTATGTTCAGGCACCACATCCCAGGCCGGAAGTGTGGCATTTATTTGGTCATTTACGCTATGTGGGTTGGTTCGTTTCTATAGCATAAAAGGTTGAAACACATTCGGTTTGGGAATTTCAAGGCAAATTTGAAAAATCGATTCTGCATTCTTTCCTTCCGCATTCAATAGTTCCCGTAAGGTATACTCAAAATCACGTCCTAAAGTGTATGTATGAAAAGAGTCTGGAAATAGAGATAAAACTGGAAAGAACTATTTAATCTAATTCCATTTGTATATTATTCAACCGCGTATGAGACTAGAGTACAGTTCTTTAATTCTTTGCTCAAAACCTGCTGTTTCCTTTTTGGTAAAACATTTACCAGATGAATTCATTTTAATCTTAATTCCTTTTCAGCAACGAAACCTTCCAACTGGTTATGTAGGTCTCAAATCCACCTATGTCTCAAAAAGTTCAGGATCATCTGTTTCGTTACCACTCTACCAGTTGTAGCGTAAGCAGGAGGCTAGTTGTTAGTCTGGAAGCCAAATATACAAAATCTAAGAAGCAGGATTGAGGCTAAACTGGAAACATTTTTCTTTCTTGTTTTTCATTATAAAACACGTGATTTCACGACAATTCACAAACTGTATGATGAAAGACATGGTAAGCATGATTGAGTGTCACCGTGTGACATATGTTAATATCCAATCACCTATTGAATTCATCTTCTCTACATCCACACCCTTCAAAAAACAACAACAACAACATTAAAAACAACAACAACAAGTGAAATAACAATGGAAAAAATTGGTGACCTGTCACGTGATACTTACAGTTTCCATGCCTTGTTTACCCAGGAATTCCAACACTTTTTCAGTTGCAACATTTCCTGTGGCACCTTTTACATACAGACAACCACCAAGACCAGCCACTGAACTATCAACAACTCGAACACCCAGCTGAAAACAAACGAACAAACAAACAAGATTTGTAGAAAATATGATTTATCAAGTCAACAGAGATGAATGAGACAAATTGACATTCATACATCTAATGCAGTTGCAATGTTTTCAATTGTACGTCCTGAAGTATCATGACAATGGATGGCTATTTTTGAAGATGGAATTTCCTTTAAAACACATTCGAGCATTTTTCTGGTGCTTACTATAAAAAATACAATGCATCAATATAGCGAATAAAACTGTGGAAAAAAATTCACAAAGATTAACACATTCGAAAAGTTCATCGGTAGCAAAATCCTGTTTAGTCTCATCCTCATCAAGGGAATGAGAAAATTGGTCTCAAATTATGTTTGACCCTTCTCGATTTCAAAAAGCATACACCTTTTTTTCTTTTTCTTTTTTTAAGCATACAACTTGCGTTTTCTTACGTCATGATACACCATGTTGCGTTTTCTTACGCCATTATACACCATGTTGCCTTTTCTTACGTCATGTTGAAAATTGAAAGTGACAAACCATTTTTCGAATTTCGAAAATTTCGAGTGAAGCAGAGTATTTTCACCGAAACAAAATATTGGTACTCAGAAGTTTGGTTTGACTTAGATCGCTGAATCCAGGCGAATGAAAATTATGTCCGACTAAGAGAAAAACCGACTCATCCAGAGTGATACTTTCACTTAATAGTTAACTGTAATTTTTCATGTGATCAAAGTTGGTGCATCGTATAATAAAAAAATCGACAATAAAATACAAAAGTTTTTGGAGACCTGGTCAATTTCTAACAGGTATGATTATTACAATGCAATGCTTGCCGGGATAGGATTTTAAACTCGGGTTGAGCATGCGCAGTTTCAACATTTTGAATCAAATTATAAAACGCTCTTATTTTTTTTTAGCCCTGTACCGAGTTGGAAACTCAGCCCAGGGCACCAAGCTCGAATTTCAGGCCGGGATAAAATTTCTCCATTATAAACACCCCTTAAATCAATAAATTTTCAAAAGATGTGTTAGAAGAACATACGTTTATCCCTATATTCTTTCTATTTTAACGATTTACCTTTAAACCAGGCTAGATTAGAATCTGCATAACTTGTCTATTTTAAATTTTTTCTACGTTTTTAAATTAGTTTTTGGATATATTTTTTTTCTAGCACAAAGGACACATAGCAGTATAACTTCGTACTGAAATGTATATATCCTGTTAAAACATTCATGAATAATAATAATAATAATATTTAACTGTTTGTTCATAAGAAGAGTTCGTTATATCGGTGTTTGTGATTTCACAGTATAAAGAAAAACCTTTTGTTCCGATTCCGATGGTATCACCAAGCGATATTTCATAACAACCCATCTTTAACAAATCAGAAGCCACCTTAAAAATAGAAAGTTTCATAAATTTCATAAAAACATGATCGTTTTATAGAAATGAAGAACAGTTTAAACGATTAAATGAGAGAACACCTTTACAACTGAAGCAGGATTAATTTCCCCTTCGTAGGGACATCCAGCAACACAGGATACGTACCTACAAAATTTTTAATGAAAAGACCAGCTCCTTCGGAAAATTAAGAAAATATAAGACTTGCGGAGAAAGTTTTGAAGATAAATAAAAATAATTATTTAACTTTCCATCCAGCTTCCTTGACTATTTCAAATACATTGGAAAAACTATATGAAGAATTGACATAATATCAGCAAAGATTTTCCTGAAAAGAATCTATTCACAAAACCCCTGATTTTCAGTTTTTCTTTGTGTGCTGCTTCACAAACCTTGGTAAACCTTTGAAGACTTTCTTCTATCGTACAATTAATGTTTTCTTTTTTGGGATTGAATCAATTTGGTCTAGGCCTCCCAACTGTGTAGAAGTAAGAAACAAGGAAGTCGCTTTTAACTCATTTATTCATATAAAACACGCAAAAGATTTCTACAACTTTGACCGGAAATAGTCATTTGGAATGCAACATTATGTTTACATTGTGAACTGTTTAAAAGAAATTTATGAGACTCCAAATGGAATACACACACATGCTATGAAGAGATGATTTCGGAATTAGGCCAGCATTTTTTGTTTAAAGATAATGAACAGTTATAAATTGGAGTATAAACTGGGGGTTGCAGTGTGCTCATGTCAGCAGTGGGAATCCCTCATTTGAACAATAAGAAATGGGTCTTGGGAGCAGCTGATTTATATCAAAATGGCAAACAAACGAGGTAAACAAATGATGGGCTCTCTCGTGGAGATTCCCTTGTAAAAATATGCTGACTCAGTTTTATCATGACCTTTATAAGAGTTCATTATCTTTTAATTTTTATTTTAAATTCATATTTTCTCTCAGATTGCGCAATAAGTTATTGCGTTGTCATCATACTCAGAGTAACGCAACTTGGTTATAAAGCACTTTCATCTAAATGTTGTTATCACCAATAAGTGGTGTTAGAATTGGTCGGACAATTCTCTTCAATTTACAAGATTCGGAGAAACATTTTAAAACAAATTTTGAATAATAAATATTATGATTCTCGAATATTTATCTTGCGAGCAACTTTAATATCAGAAATTTTCGTGGGAAGAACTTCTAGCGAATCAAATGATTCCTGAAATTTAGCAGATTTCGCGAGAATTAATTTTTGCGAACGAGCTAAAATCAAAATATCTTTCAATAATTTTATTTTGTGAATGATAAAAAATGAAACATTTCTTGAGCATTGATTTCGGAAAATTGCCACAATTTGTTTATTTTTTGGAATTGACCGGTTGAATTGACTGCGAAGTCAGATGTCCATTTGCGAAAGTCACGAAAATTTCTGACATTAAAGTATATATCTTGAATTTTCCATTTAACGGAACAGTTATTAAATTTTTTTTTCCTTGCGACAGTTTCTATCACAAAAGTTTCTCCGATTAAAGTTAATGGAGGTCTACCCCCCCAAATCATCTATTTATGACGGAAAATTAACAATCTCTAAAAGAGCATATACAATCCAAGTGTAAAAGATCGTATTCTTTTCTACTTTTTTTGTTTGGTCATGTTGGTTCTCATGAAATATTGTTCAGTCCGTGTCCTTTCCTCGATAATGATGCAATGTTCCAGCAGGAAATATTATAACAATCAAGTCAATTTTCTACCAATATGTGCCAGATATACTAAAAAAGGTTTCTTTCATTATACTGGTATGGTATAACTCCGAACAGTGAGTCGGCTTCCAATATTTCAGAAGTCCCTGTCTCGTGTTTTTGACATTCTAAAACACACACTAAAAAGTTTGTGCTATTGTTCTTGTTATTTGTGAGACAGATCTTTCATTTTTTCCCCAACAACGTCTTTTTTTACTTTCATTTACCCCCAATACATCAACCAACCAACCCACCACATCATCATCATCTTTTCTCGAGTGTTGATTTCAAAAAGATGAGTATTTCGGCTCTTCGAGGACAAAATGTTCTTATGATTACATTAAGATTACAAGACTACGTAATATAATATAACAGGACAAATGTTTTAGCATTTTTAAAGATTTTTAAAGATTAGAATTCAGTTAAAAACATTAAAAATCTTCAAGCAAAAATGAAAATAAAATGAAATAAAACAAGAGGCTTGAAAGTCAGCTTATGTATGATATGAAATTGGATATACTTTCACACACTGAAGACAAGTTTTGCGGGAACATAATTCGCAAGGATATCATAGACCCATAGTACGACGGGTCTGAACATGTACCAATAGATTTCTACTTATTACGACAAACTTTCATTTTGCTATTGGGTATACGGAGATTTGAAGATTTATTTGATTACGTCATAAGCTAAATTTTCAAATCGATAGGGTTATGTGGACAGAACACAACGAACTATGACTTGAGAAAATTGTTTGTAGTTGTCAGTAAGATTGCTACATCAGAATCTTGATATTGCGAACCTCGATATAAGGAAATCTCGTTACAACGACCATGGTTCTCTTTTCCCTCCCTAAAGAAAACCCTTTTAAAATCTCTCGATTTCAGAACTCTCAATATAACGAACTGATTTCAAGTTCCTGTCATGGTTCATTATAATGGAGATACTTCTGTATTTACTTGTCGAATTCTATAAACTCTATTTTTCCTTTCAATTGGCTGGGCGCTTATTCATTTACCGCAACTTGAATTAACTGTCCAGAGGAGAGGAAGGCGCTTATTAAGAATTTGAAGAACGATTTGAGTAAAACACTAGTGTGTGTGTTTATGTTTTTTTCTCTCCTTTAATCTTTCCCATTCTGTTATACTTATTCTGTATGTGTGTATTCATCATTATTATCAAAGAAATTCTAATAACAGCCCAGGCGTTCATTTACTGATTTAAACACTTTTGACTATTCATTGACATGGTTTTCATTGACTGAAAAAGGAGAAAAATTGAAGTAAAGACATGTTCAGAGTGTTTTTGTAACAAAATTGAAATTTGTAATTAACAAAAAAGGCCTGGAAGAATTTCCAAATATTCCAAACAAGACCATTGAAAAATTAAGCAAGTCATTTCTGCCTGACTAAAACATACCTGATTTTTCCCTGAAATATTTGACCAAATTATTTCCCCCTGATTTTCCCTGATTTCCAGAAAAGTAGCCACTCTGTAACCCTGTAAGTATGTAACCATGGTAACCATGAAATTGTTAGTAACTGTAACATAATTAAAACTCGGTAAAAGTAAAAAAAAAATTAAAAAGAAAAATTTTATCAGCAAGAAAACAATTTGCTAAAGCTAATAGGTCATTTAAGCTTTCCTATACATGATTTTAGTGGATTCATTATTGTATATAGATTCTTTCTGAGGATTTTATTATACGGGAGTGCCGTTCATATGGATAAAATTACCTTTAAGCTTTAGAAAACGCTCTACTTGGCGCGAACTCACCTCTCTTAAGAAATGCTATTAAAAATTACACTGCGTTCATATGAGTAAAAAATTTCCCCGGTAAGCGGAATCTCGCGGGAGAATATTTTTCTCATATGAACACAATCTCCTTGGTACGCGGGGAAATTTTACGTTTACTCAGCAAAATTTTGTATTTATACTCCATATACTGTTACATCATGCATGTGCTGGTCATTTCCTCACTTACCTAGGAAATTGTTTTTCACATGAACAGAACAAAATTTCTTAGTATGTCGAAATGTTTTCCCGCTTAATGAGGTCATTTTTGTCCATATGAACAGCCCCTAATTAAAATAGCACAAAAAAATATATAGAAATTCACTAGCTACGAAACAGAATCCGTCTAAAGCGGGATTTTCCTTTCAAAAAATAATATGCGTATCAAGACATGCCGTATCATTGATTGTAATTTGGAAATATGCGTATCGATAGTTGTCTTCGCGTACCAAAAAATAAAGTTACATTGGATTCAATCTTTTTTTGCAATACGCGTCATCATTAAAAAAGGTAAACAACCAAACTTCTAAAATTTTGCAACGTCTTCAGTTTTGCATGAATATCTCGCAGTAGAGTTCGAAAATATGTTTAACAAAAAACCTTGTATTTTTGGTCTTGTCTTTTCATTGAAATTCCTAAATTATTGCAAAGTCACATGCCTTTACATTTTTCATCACAACAATACTGCAGTCAACTCTTGTTGTATTGAATAAGCGAACATCTGTTCTGAAACAAAAATCTTGGTTCCTAAGCGTTAGGTAAATTGATTCTAGTTTTATGCATTATTAGTTCGAGATGTCAGTCATGCAGAAGCCTGAAACAAACAGAAAATGTTCCCAGAAAAAAGTTGCAGATTTTCAGATTCCCCAAACATAAATATAATTATTTGGAATGGAGCTGGTGAAGCTGGCTGTGCTACTTTCCCATTTTGTATCCAGGACTCTCAAACATCTTTCCCCATCATCATTACAAAGTATACACAAAAAGCTTAAATTAACAAAACTTAGTTCTATAATGTTTAATGTATTTTTGTACCTTGTAGTAAAAGTTTCTGTCTTCCCTTCTTCAGCGCGTTTAGAATCATTATCCATAAAACCCGGAACTTTTACGCCATTTTTAAAACCCGTTTTAAAACCCGTAGCGAACCAATTAGAGATCGAATTGAAGAGCAGGTGTTGAAGAAACGGGCAATAAGGAACACCGATACTAAGGAGGGTGTTACGAAAGGGTAGTATTAATTGAAAGATCAGCTGCCTCGCGGCGCTGACCAATGAGCTTTTGTAAATATAGTCTAATGGAGAACCTAAATATTTAGGCCTGCTATTTATCAATACAAGTAAACATACGACCCAGAGTCCGAAATCTTGTATTCGATTGATATCCGAAAACGACGAAAAACTGTTACAGGATAGGATTGAATAATTGCGTAAGCAAAAAGAACGAGCGTAAGCCACTGATCTAAAAATAACACTGGATCAAACATCCTATTGTTTCGGAGCTCGTCTTTTTGACTATCGACACTGGGTTCCCATTACTTACACGTGAGCCGAAAATTACAAAAACAAACAAGGTTTTAGGAAAAGATTTATAATATAGAATTAACTACGAGAAGAGCAAGCTTATCTGTAATTTTATTTCAGATTTTATTTTATTCTTCCATCACTCATAAAACGAAGGAATTTTATTTTATTCTTGGTTTGAACGTGGTACAGAAGATACTGTTTTATCTTTGTTGTTTATAGTCATGATGCAGACAGATCATGCTGATCTTCCGAACAAGCAAGCTTTATGTAAAGAGCACGTGGCGGAGAGGGGAGGGGTAGCGGCAGTTGGGTGCGTTGTGGTTTACCCTCCTTCAAAAGGAAGTGCCCTTTTTGTGAGCATAAATTGTGCCTGACTTTTTTATTATTATTATTATTTTACGTAGAAAAACCTTGACCACCTGGTCTACTTATGTCAGCTTTTCAAGCGAGAAGGAGCTGAAAACTAGCCGGGAAACGTTCATGTGTTAGAGCGATTATTTTATCTCGCTAGTAATGTTGGTGGATGCAAATATCACAAAAAAGCAATTCTCGGCCTTCGCAATGACTGTTCAACAGGTCCTGATCATATTCCGTCTAAATATCTTAAATTAAGCGTGGATGAAATAACCAGTCCATTATGTCACATCATTAACTCGTCAATAAATAATCGAACATTTCCAGAACAGTGGAAAATCTCCAAAATTAATCCTCTTCCTAAAATCAGTCAATCAAAGGAGCCAAATGACTACCGACCAATTTCTATTCTTCCAATACTTTCAAAAGTTTATGAGAAACTAATAATGGTGCAGATGGTCACTCACATAGATGAACTGCTCTCAGTTAATCAGTCAGGATTTCGGAAAGGACACTGTGCTGTAACAACATGCATCAAGATCAAAAATGACATTATAAAAGCAATGGACCGTGGTGAAGTCACCTTAGCTGTCATGGCCGATTTTTCAAAGGCATTTGATACTGTAGACTTTGAAATCCTGATACGAAAACTTCATTGCCTACATTTTTCAAAAGGCTCGATGCTTATCCTTGCTAACTACCTGTCTCACCGGTACCAATATGTCCATATCAACGAAATCAACATCTATGTTCATGACATGCATACAAAAACAGCTGCTGAATGTGTCCAATATGCCGATGAGACTAGCATATACCGCCATTCCAAACCAAAACAACTGAAAGAATGTGTGGATCAAATAACCAAAGACATTGATGATCTACAGATTTGGTCAAAAGAGACAAATCTAATTTTTAACGCCAAAAAGACAAAATCAATGTTGTTTTCCACCAAACAAATGGCAAAGAAACACCAGATCACTTTTGAGATCAAATCTTCAGATGGCAAAGTAATCGAACAAGTCTCTTCTTTTAAACTCTTAGGAATAACCTTTAGTGAAGATCTAAAATGGAACCTTCACGTCAACAAAGTTACAACATCAGCATATACAACTCTAAAAACTCTGACACTCCTGAAAAGATATTTGCCATTCAACCTAAGAAAACAGCTTGCTGAATCTCTTATTTTAAGTAAACTCGATTATGGTAACGCTATAATCAACAATGCACCCGCCTATCTTTTTAATAAATTGCAAAGAGTGCAAAATGCCACAGCCAGCTTTGTTAGAGGACGATACTCCAGATATTCAGATGTTGTTGCTCTCAAATGGTTACCAATAAAAGAACGAGCCGAACTTAGTCTTGCTAAACTTGCATGGAAATCAATCAATTGCCAAGACTGGCCAAAATTCTTGCCAATGCAAACCAACGAACCAACGAGACCAACGAGAAACTTTAAAGAGAACGTATTAAAACTGAATTGGAGCCACAACATCGTATCCACGTTCGAGCATGAAGCCTCAAAATTATTTAACGATCTACCACCGTCGTGTCGTAAAAGTATAAACTACAAAAGTTTTTGAAAAAAAAAAAGGAAAAAAAAATTGTTTATATTTTTTTTATTCAACACTTACGCATATATTACTGCTTATCTTACGCTATTTCAGTAGAATAGCCAATTGTAAATATTTTGGAACTGAAATATAATCTGTTATTATTATTATTATTATTATTATTATTATTATTATTATTATTATTATTCAGTTATTAGTGTCGGTATAAACTTTTTACAATGTGAACCTCCTATATAGATCGAGTATAACAGTATTGCACATATCCCGATCGGGGCTGAGACTGTGCATCGGGATATGTGTCGTACTTTTTTTCACACACGGCGGTAACGGCCCGAAAGCTAACAGATGATGTGTATATCTATGATCATTGACGCTCAAACCAAAAATCTGACGAAGCTCTGTCAAGCGTATAACTCTTCCATTTTGTAGAATTTCATTATTGATAATCCCCCCTTTTCATATATTGGATTGTTAGGAACGGCTGGTTTATTATTTTCACGAGTAAAATTCTGGATAGTAGTGGAAGTATTATTTAAACCCTTTTACGATTAAATCCTCATCTTTTATTCGTTCGTACATCTCTTCGTCTTTGTTCTCGGCTGCATTTTTGATAGCATTTTCAGCAATTTCCATGGTGATTGTGGTTAGAAACATCCTCTTTCCATAATGTTTTTATGCGATTTTTTTCTGCAGAAAATGAATGGGTCCTGGTTTTCCCTTCTCTGAAAGTTCTTATTTCCAAGGATTACTGTAAACTTAAAATAATGCAGTACATCTCTATAATCCGAACAGATCCTGATGTGAACACCGTGGTGTTCAAATCCCGCAGGAATAGTGTTGCATTGGGCTTCGTGAAGGTGCACGCCACCAATTTCAATTCGTTTTCTTTTTGCTTCAAGCAGAGGCGTAGCTAGTGCTCAGTCAAAATTTGTGGAGGAGAGTTTAGTCATTTAAAGTAGCAAAGGAAAACGTGCAAGTAACCTAATCGACACTTAAGACTGAAAAGAAAGATAATAATGTTGGACTCCTCCACTTTTTTTTGACTGACCCTGAATACGCATATGTCAAGTATTCTGTTTTCAATTGCTTTAGATAGTTTTTTGATGCTTGAGTACTTTTTTAGATTTCCATAATGAACCACACATTTTAATCCTTCTGGTTTCTTGACTTTTGGCTTTCCCATAGTTTATTATTACTAGCTATCTAAAGTTAAAGTTTTGTATAACTACTCCTTTTGTTTTTTTTCTCTCTCTCTCAGGACAAAATCATTAAAGTTATTTAGTTTCACAATTTCTCATCCAAATTGCCTCTATTTCATCAATCAAAAAATAAATTAAATGTTAAAAAAAAGACGGAGAGATGAACAACTAATTTAAAGATCATCGTCCTCAAAATTTGTGGAGGAAAGTTTAGTCATTTAAAGTAGCAAAGGAAAACGTGCAAATAACCTAATCGACACTTAAGACTGAAAAGAAAGATCATAACGTTGGACTCCTCCACTTTTTTTGACTTACCCTAAATACACCTTGCATGGGAATTCACAAATTCGAAAGTGGAAATTGGTCAAGTAAATTTCGGTTTTGTCAATAACTTCATGGCAATAACGCAAAATTAAAAACAAAAAGTGAAAGGCTCCCTCCTCCTCCTTATTTATAAATATATTTTGTTCACTTTCTTCGAAAGCAACAACGGCAAGCCTGTTTTTGACGTAATCACGAGTTGGGGAGCAAAAGATGTTGGCCAACTTTTTATGTTTGGAGTAATTATACCCTAATTCCCCTGGATTACCAGCCCGCCCGCCCGCCCCGCCTTTATTGGGTTTATGTGTACCCCCATGTCCTTGTGTGTACTCAAACGAGAGACAGTTTTCACAAGAAAAGAATGAATAGGATACTTTTTTGTTAGAATGGTCTTTTCTCCTCTAACGGTATCTTTTTTTATTTTTATAATTTGTTGTCACTCATCTTTTCAATCAAGATTATTTGGCCAACCATCGCATGACGGGCGACCTTTTTCACAGGGAGAGAAATTCAAATTCTGAACAATTTTCCTTTGCTGCATAAGGAAAGGGGTATCTATTCTTACCGTACACCCCGTTTACTTCTTTCCTTCCATATCTCTCCACTCACAACCTTAAAACTGTTCGTCGGAAAATTTTTGTCCGAAAGTTTTGTTATTTATTTATTTCCCAATGTTTACCCAGATGGATAGCTTTGTCATTTCTGATGAACCTTATCAATAGGGTCGCTGCATAGCATGCCTGGGTTCCTTGGTCTGGGTTCTGGGTGCTGGTCCGGGTTCTCCGATTTCCTTATCACTCATCGATTATCGGGAACTCTATTTCATGCGGATGTTTTTAGGAGGGAACAAAGATCACAGGTCGGTTCGGTAAATGGTGGTAGAATATTTTATTAATAAATTTATTTTAATGACTTCTGGCTGCGGCATGAAATAACGTTAGCTAAGTATATGCGATCCTGTTTTGTGCAGTTATGACAAATGGAAGCATACAACCAGAGGTAGAGTCTTGAGTTTTGAGAGGGTCATTTGTGTTTTGTGACTTATGAATGTAATGTTTGTTGCTGCGCGCTGCTAAAGGCCCTGCTAACTAAGGGTGCCCCCTTTTAATCACTCTAGGATGTGACACCCGACTGGCTTTTTATGGTGACTGATATTTATTGAATATACAAGTTAACTTTAAAGAAAAACATAAAAAAGAAGCTGATATTTTGTGTGTAAAGAAAACAGATATTGTTGTTTACAACCTTTTCACATTGTACCGTTACCATAAAAAAAAACTATAACAATATGAATTGTAATAATTTATATAAATATATAATATTATGAAAAATACTCTTTCAGGAAAATAATATCATCTCGACTATCCGATGCTTTTTAAAAAACATTAATATTTCATGGTGAGACATCTATTATTGAGCAAAGAATATGGACATTTGTAAACAATATGTCACTTGGAAAGTCATCTATATATATATATATATATATATATAAGACTAAACTTGTTATAGTATTTTATTGCCAAATTTGAGGTCCATGTTCATTCATTGATGACTGGGTTAACCCAAACACAAAAACCCTTTGCATCCCTATGCATCTATTTTTCACGGAGACGTTTTGAACGAATTATTAATATTTTTATTGAGAATGAAACGAAAAAATACCATCACTAGAAAAATTAATCTATAAGGGGTGACCAACATTCGGATAGGCGAGATTATTTGATTTCCTAAGGGCTCATAATGACAATAATGTAAAGGTTTCTGTGTAATTTCATGTATGTTATTTGGGTTTTAGTTTACCCAGGGAATCAAAGTCATTAGCTTTAAAACAGAGACCAATGTACCACAAAACAGAGACCAATGTCCCACAAAACAGAGACCAATGTACCACAAACAACGAAAAGAAAAAGTATATACATACTGTTGATTTATTTTGAATTTTTTTTTTTTACTTTAGGAAAGTTTTAACAAAAAATAAAGGTAGTGGTGCAAATATGATGAGCGCAAAAAAATATGTCACTGATCTCTATTGTAGATGTTATTTTTGTTTTAATATGGTGGTTACTGTAATCAACTTTAAAAACTAAAATTATTAAAAATTAAATTATTAAAAACTCTTTTTTTGGTAATTTTTATGTTTTTTTTATGAAAAAACGAGGATCAACAGAAGGTATTTTGATGTCCATAATGATGGCAGATGTAGTATCAGTTATTGCTTGATTATTTTCATCTTTATGATTTGGTTCCCTTTATATACTGGAGCCAAGTTAATCAGTTAAAAATCGAAAATGATCTATTATCATTAACGATGTTGATAACACACTGTCTGGTTTAAGAAAATGTTTTTAAGAAACAGTTTTTAAAAAAACTTATGTTTTCAATCAAGCTGATTTTTTTAGATTCTATCGGTGTTTCATTAACTTATATATTCAAAAGTTCAAACAGATGGAATTTATTCTCTTTCCAATGTCGTTGCAAGATCTACATCTGTTTGGATGACCAGAAAATTGAACAAATTAGGAAAATTTTTAATATGAGTATAATACTATTTGTAATTTAATATTGCAATACATTCGTTGTTTAGCTTCCAATGACGAAAAACCTGAAAAATAAAAATAGTAAATGAATTGATGGCTACACCTACAACATACATCGCATACTTTGAGAAATTGCCATTGATTGGTTGGGTACAAACAGAATGGTCTGGTCTAGAAATTCTATCATTTCTGTGTTTCATTTTTTGTATTTATACATTGTATTATGCAACCTATGTTGTTCACAAACCCAAACTTTATTGCTCAAATAAAGATGGATTTAGAGACCAACTTATTACACACGTTAAAGAACTGGACAAAGATGTATGGCCATTAGTATGGTGCTATCGACCATTGATGCAAAGTGTCCTGCATTCTGTTTTTGGTGCTTCCTATCACGCGTCCTTTCATAGGTTACAGTAGTATTCATTTTTGTTTAACTACGTCTAGCTAGGAAAATTAAGTTCCATCTAAGCCACACAAGAATACTTAAGTGTTACTCAGTTCTGGTTTTACTCAAGTTATCTCTCCAATAATTTTATATATGGCTTTGGTGAATTTTAAGTAGGTATCTTTAATTTGCACAAGCACGTTTTGGTTATGTGAATCAAAGAAAGAGACAAGTCTGTTGTGCATGTGCTCACATTAACCGTAGTCGCACCTGTTCAGTTTCATTTGAAATTCATTATGCTGTGTAAATAAACGTCCGTGCTTATGCATTTTCATCAAATTCGTAATCTGTGTTACTTGAGTAATCTGTTTGTGTGACTTTGGTTTTATTAGAGATGGCGTTTGCAATCATTATCATTTCTGTTTTCTGTACTGATCTCATTAGTATATTGGGTGGAGAGTGTATGATATTTAATATTTTTACTGATAGGGAAAGAATTGATACCAGAGATGGTGGAAGCTTTACTTTAGACTGGTATGGTTTTCAGTCAAATGTGAATCAACGAAACCATGATGAATTCTGTTCACCTATCATTGTGATATTACCAGGAGCAACAGGTAGGATCCAAGAAGTCACTTTGTAATATTTTATCAGGTCAAAGTATGGAGAAAGACACATTGTTTAAGTGAAAAAGCCTTTGCTCCTTTTAGAATCAGCACTTGATTATTCATGAACAATACATTTGAGCTGTGCCAAAGTTTGACACTGGGTCTGCATATTTTATATTTTTGGCATCTGGTTTTCTTTTTAATTAATACAACTAGAGCCAGTTACAGATTCATGAGTCAAGTTACTAAAAATAGTAATAATTACTATTTCGTATATATTGGGAAGAAGAACACTTGTATTTCATTTATTGGATATGTACTATTTATAACAATACACACCATGTTTACATGATGGTCTAGTGTGTAAAATTTTACCGATTCATTTTCCCTATGAACGGCCAACTACTGCTCACCTGTATTTCCCGTCTGGCAAAGGTATTTGTCTCTAGCTCCCAAAACATAACAATTATGGATAGCGTTTCATTTGAATTATGGAATTTATGCCGTGGTTTGGAAAGTTAGTGTGACCATTCTTTATCTTTTTAATTAGTATTGTTTTTTATATGAATTTATAATCTTCTTTCCAAAAGACCATACAAACATATCACACATAAAAGGCCTTAAAAATGAAAACACCAAAACTAAAAACGAGAGCTATTGTTTTATCTCTATCTCCTTATGTAAAGAGAAAATAATTCCTATGTTTTCAAAATCAACGATTTACACAAATCCATACTTGTGAATCCGTAGCAATTTTCTCCAGTTTAACCATGATTATAAATAAATAATGACTAAAATTAAATTACATATTTGTGTTACTGTTGCATTGTTTTTTTCTTTCAGGGCACAGTGAAAAAAACTATATCCGACAATTTATTCGATTAAATGAGGAGATGAATTACAGGTAATCCCCAAACGAAGTCTTGGATAATCTTAAAACAGAAGAATAATTTAAATTACCTTTTTCCCAAAAGAATCAAAAATGTTTTAAGTGGAAATGTTTTCGGTCCATAATTCATTTTTTGTCCAAATCCATATATAAGAAGAAATCATGCTTGAATTATGAATTAGACCTTGATGTTTTCAATATTGCCAAAGATTAAGTTGAGGAGATTAGGTTTGTCAATAAAATCTGAACAAAAGTCGGCTAAATTTATCAGGAAACTTAAAAAGTGCTGTGTGCTTCTTTGAACCTTGATGATGATTCAATTTTTTTCAGGACAGTTGTTTTCAACAATCGAGGATTGGGTCGCAATGTCAAATTGACTGTAAGTTTTTTTAGTATTCATATAAAATAGTATTTATTCAGATAAAAATTTGTATATACAACTAAATAGAGAAATAAATTCCAATAAATAAACAAACAAATAAATTATATAAATAAACAAATAAATAAGTAAATAAATAAAAGTTAATAAGAAATCAGTTAAAATTTTTCAAACCATATTCGATTTCTTGGAAGCTAAAGCTTAACAAGGAAACACGTAAACAATCACTATAAAAAGGTAACCGACACACAACACTTTATGTGAGGCACAGAAAAAAAGGTTCCTCAAGTGAAATACTCAAAGCCTTCCTTCTATACACGCAAGATCAAAATCCTCGTCCATTATCACATACTTAACCATTTTAACCATTTTAACCGAGTGACTGCCTCGAAGACAGAGCAGTGCTGAGCGTATGTGATAATGGACAGTTTACAATGTACCCAGGCCATCATGTGATTATATCTCTGGCCTGACCTCTGTGCAATCTTCTCAGCCAAGAACTTGTGTTAGATAATGCACTCGTTGCTCATTCCTCTATTCATAGCATTCATAGAGAATAGAAGGGTAGCGAATGAACCGTGTTCATTATTTAGCGCACGCTCTCCATATTTACGTTTTTTGTCTTTCTAGTGCTTTTCGTAAATTCTTTTCAGAGCAACATTCACTTGAGAGTTTGAATTTGTGTTTGCAACACGCACCTCGAAAAATGTCAATAAACTATGATATCTCTCCGTAACCGTTCCTTGTCATCATGCGATCCCATACATTTTTTGATCAGCATTTCAAGCTCTGTAACTTTTAGTGATACTTTGCATCTGCAATTCTGTGATTTTATTTTTCGTCAATCTTTGTGAGAGGGGATGCACGAGTGGAGGTAGGGTAACTCATGCGGAGAAAATGAACCTGTAAAGATTTTTTTTACACACTATATTGTACTTTCATCTTTATGTGTAATTTTCAGACTCCCATTCTTAGTTGTGTAACGAAAGGTGATGACGTTGAGGAAACCCTGACTACTGTTGGAAAACGTTATCCTGAAGCACCTGTCATTGTTTTGGCTTTTTCTATTGGAGCGTAAGTATATAGAAGATCTAGCTCTTCAATTTAAAAGGCAAATCTAAGTATCTTTCTGTTGAGATTTTATCACTAGATAAAAAAAAATCAAATTTGAAATTCTTCCACTAATATGTCTTTTTCAAACACTTGTTTACTTTAAAATTGATTTTGCAGTCTTCATAAAAAAATTGTTCTTTCACTTTTCTTTGTTCATGCCTGTGTTCATGCTTAAGTATAGCAAACTCGTGAACCTCTTTAGGCAACTTTACATACGGTATTATAAGAAGAAGCCTTTTTTTTTCTTGCTGATTCTTGGCCGGATAAGCTGTTCTGTGATATTTTTTACCTTCTGGATTGTTTTTGTTTTCAAACCTTTTAGCAATACTATAAGGAACTAGCAGAAACCACAGGGATGGTACTGTACTGTTTCACCAGAAGTTTGCCTGAACTCATTCAACGCATGTAGTCTAGGTAATATTAGGCTGTGTTTTTATGTATTTTTAGCTGTATTTTCACCAACTATATAGCTCGAAAAGGCAAAGATATCCCGTCTAATGTCATTGCAGCGTTTGTAGTGGCTGTGCCTTGGAATTCCATGGAATCAAAGACGAATCTCCAAAAGTTTTGGAATAAGTTATTTATCAACAATCATATGATTGGTCAGATTCGAAATGTGGTGAACAGGTGAGTATTATCTCCATAATATTTGGTTACAAAATATTTAATTATTATTTACTAAAATGTATTTACTTAAAGGGATCCTACCATCTAAAATGAAAATTTGTTATTTGGTTATAAACCAGGAAAATAGAAGGTTTGCCATTGACTTTTTTGATAGATATGAATCACTGCTATGCAACACTGGAAAAACGTTAACAAATGTATACAATACAGCCGCCTTTCGCTTTGCTCCTTCGCTCCAAATTTTAACTTGAACCGCATAGAGACCAGGGGCTACTCTGAAGTTTGTCTCAGATTCCATGGAATGGAAACCTGAAGTTTGTTGGGTGATTATCGACCCTAATGTTTATTTTATAGCTTATAAGATATGGTAATGATTTATTTATGGTCTGAGGAAGTATTTTACCCAATATTGTTTTAGATGGTAGGATTCCTTTAAAGGTATCTTGCTTTCAAAAATATATGTAAAAGGACTTAAAAGTTCTTGTTATCTTGATACCGGTGCTTCAATGTTTTCTTTTTGTTTGTTTTAGCAATAAGAAATTATTTCTGGACAGTGAGAAGAAATTAAACATAAATGTTGAACATATGTTAAAGGTAGGTAGAAAAACATGTTCTTACTTATACATTTACCCCATATGTTGACTTCCTACAAATGGTTTATTGAGACGCAATGTTCCCAGGGTTTTATCTATAAAAATTCTGAAAATGCGTTGTGATTGTTCGCCAATTTCAGGCAAGAGTTTGAAATAAACAAACGCTAATGTGTCTGTACCCTTAATGTTTCTGTTAATGTTCTGTTAATGTTGCTCTTATGGGATGGTTATGACTGAATGAACGCGTTTTTACATAAAGGAAGAAACTTTTTAGCCTGTAAAATTATACAAAATGGCGTCTACTTTTTATTCTCTACTATAATAAAAAAAGCTTACCATACATTAAATTTTGATAAAAATCAAAAGAAAAAGAAAATAGATCACAGGAATGCTATTAAGGTAACTTTGTTGTTTGTTGTTTAGTCAGACACGTTGTGGGATTTTGATGACAGATATACTTGTCCAGTGTTTGGTTATAAAGACCATGAAGAATTCTATTGGGATGCATCGGCAGATCTCTTACCACTGGAAAACATCTCTATTCCCTACCTATGTATTAATGCTGATGACGATCCCATGTGCAGAAGAGTTGGTAAGAAAATACTGTATGTTGCTCGAAGGTTTAGATGGAAAATGCCAAACTGTTTATTTTTCCATTCTGCAGTAAATATCTTTCCGAAGACCTACTAGTAGGTACCTTGAAAATTAAGAAATTTTTTTGCCAGTAGGTTGTTTTATTTCCGCTAGCTTGACGATTACAGAGTATTATTCCCAGACAAGTCAGAAGGCTATTTTAAAATTGATGATTTTAACAGTAACAGTACCTGGCTTTATATTAAGAAATTAGAACTAAAACATACGTCTAAAATAAGAAACTAATAGATAGGCCTTTGGCTAGGTTTTTAACATTGCATGGGTCACGTGGACCAGGTGCAAAGTGGCCGTGCGTCTCTGTTTTTTGGTATGCCTCTGCAAGAAAATAAAAAATAAAATAAAAATAAAAATAAAAACTCTATTAGACAGTTATATTTCCATCCATTCCTTTTTCACCATTAGTCATTCCAGTTAAGAAGATAACACAAAATCCCAACATGGCGCTCATCACAACAAAATACGGTGGCCACATGGCATGGTTGGAAGGTTTCTTTTTAACAAGGAAACGATTACATCATCGAATCTTCCAACAATATACCACCATGATATTAAATCATAATGATGGGCCGAAAAAGTTGACATAATATCTGCAAGTCGGTTGTGGTGTAAGCGTAGAGGTTTTTGGTATGCCTTTTGTTGAATATTTAACCTTTATATCTGGCGCATACATTACTCATATAATTCGAAATCACCACAGTGTTGGTGTGTATCATGTGGAACGCCACATTTTTTGATAGTAATGTAGCGCCTCTTTTTTTACACTGATCTATTTTTGTATATTCACAAAACTGTGAAAGATATTTATTTGTATATGCTTTTCTTACTTTATTTTTTATTAATTTTTATTTATCAATATGTATTGAAAAGCAGTAACCCCGTTTTTCCTCATTTTCGCAAAACTTCTTTTTATCGTATGGCAGTCAATGTGCTAATTTGAAACAGAGAAATCTGGTCATCTGGATCCTAAGCTGTTTGGGAAAGAAAGAAAAAAAAACGAAAAAAAAAACAGTGTGAATTTTTCATGATATTTCAAGTAACGTTTCAAGTGTTTCTGGCTAATATTTTTGGATTATTGAACTCTGCGAGAATATATTCGACTAAAGTATTTTTACCCAACTTTCAAAACCTTTATCAGTATGGGTCATTCTAAAAGTTTCATGTTGTTCATGGACAGGATTTTAGTGCAACAAACACACAGACGTATTTTGTGACTTTTCTAACATTCTCAGCTAGTTTTTGCTAAATCTACACGGGGTGTTATATTTAAACTTATTTTATCATCATCATCGTACATATATATTTTGATATTTCATATATTTTTTGAAGAATTTTTTTAATCTCTTGTAAGTGTTTTTTTTTTAGTTTCAAACTACAGTCAAACCTGTGTATACCGTCCATTCTTCGTTTTATTCAGTAAACTTTCCATTAATATATCAACATGTGAGGTGGTTGAAAGTGATCCCTTTAGACAGGTGTTGTTAACAGGTTTCTTTGTATGAAACTTCTCCAGTCTTAAAAAAGCATCTAAACATCAAGTTGAGGGTTAGCCTCCCTGACCCAAACAAATTTTACAAGGTTTACTTCATGAACTTGTGGCCAAAAATTGTTTAATAAATTGTGTACCTTATCGGGGAAAAATTAAGTCGGGGAAAACTTTAGTCACTTATTCCCGATTTCTTCCCCGATAAGGTTTCATTTTTATGTATTTATTTTCAATTTATTTTGAGTTGACACATTACAAGAATTTAGTACAATATACTTATTTAAGTCAACTGTTACTCAGATGATAATTATCTTTCCTTTTTGTGAATCCAATCCTTTATCCAGCACTTCATGGCGAAAATGACGTCATCAAACAGCTGTTCTTAAGGACGGTAGGGAGTAGAACGTATTGAGTGGAATCTCTAGAAAGCGTCTTAAAGACCGCCTTAAAGTTTTGTCTGCTTTATAGAGATTTTACCTATGAGAACTTGACTGTAACTCCATCCATTCGTACATGGAGTATGTGTTCGTTACACGGAGATGTCCGCTTTATAGAGATTCTATGTATTTTATTATACAGTATCATCATGTCCGCAGTGCTTTCCTGTATGACTTCTTGCCTTCGCTGCAAGGAGAGGTCCACAAAGTTTTCCGGATAAAATGTGCGTGAATTGATATATCTATAAACTCTATAATTTAATTGCCAAGTATAATTATGCTCTCCTTGCGGAAATCAAAGGCGCATCTGCTCGAAGTACGTCAAAATTTGTGCACCAGCTGTTAACGTGGAAAGGAAGAAACTACGTTTGGTAATAAAATACGTTTCAAAATTTCGTGCACACTTTTTAGATATTCGATGAAACAAGTGCAGTATTGAAATTCTTTCAGTCGAGCCAAGGTAGTAGCGTAGCGGAGTGGAAGGTAAAGAAGGTATAGAAATTGCTGCGATTTCTCTGCGTTATGTAAAGTGTACATTATCATACGAACGCTTCTCCACGGCGTATTATGAATTCACATCTGGGAAAATGTTCAGCTAACAGAAAAAATATCTATTTGTTTTGCAATGATATTTAGAAAATATACAATTGACCTGTCAGAAGAAAACCTTCTTTGTAAGGAAAACTCTGTGGTTATGATACCTGTATGGATCGTGAGTAAGCCTTCGATGGTCTAGCATGGTACGATCATTCAAGACGTTCGTTATAAAGTGTGTATTAAAAATCTCTTCTATCACACTAAGTGAAATGGTGTGGGGGCGAGATATGATAAATTTACGTTGCTGTTTTTGTTACTAAAGGCCTGTATTTTGTAGGAATGGTGGTGAGTGTCAATAATAGTTGTCATAGTTACTCGTTTATCAAGGGTATGTTTTGGTTGTTACCATATTTAAGAGATTTCTTAGGGATGTCGAAATAATAATAATAATAATAGCATCTCTTTTTGAATTTACATACAAATTACTGTGATTTGATTAATGTCTTTTTCATGATAACGTTTTAGTTGTGAGGTGGTGGAAATATGTTTTTGAAAGAGAACAGCATTCAAAAGAAAAGTTTTGACTTTTTCTTCAGTTGTTTAGCAATAATGAACGAAATGTATATATGCGTGAACATCTATTGTGAAGCGGTTATGAGCTAAACCGTGAAAAGTTTTTACACATTATATAAGAAATTCAACGTTTGTCAAAGAAGGCGAAAAGAGGCCTCCCTGATGCGGTTATTATACCGCGATATAAATACAGCTGCAAAAGTAAACCCTGGTTCCCACGACATAAGCAGTAGGACGACATAAGATATCAATACTTTATGATATTCCTATGTTTGTGTTTGGATACAGTTTTTATAGTGTGAACCCGAAAATTTTCCTTGAAATTTTCCTTGTCATTTTCAACCTACATACTAATAGCACAACACTTTTATTTTAGTCATTTTGTTTTACCCGGGATACTAGTCTTATTACAAATACGCGTTGTGAATACCACGTTTATTTCGTTCAGTGTGAATAAAAGCACTGGGAACGAAATGTTTGTATGGAAAATAAATTGGTGAAATTTTAGATCGTTCGTAACTGAGTTGTCCAGATATACGCGATAAGTATTATAGGAGTAGCACGACGATGGGGTGACGAAAAAATTTGGGTCTAAAACATTTTTGGGTGTGACGTTATTTAAGTCTTTGAACGACGATATCTTCGTGACGGTTCGTCGTCAACACTTGATCCCATACATTTTTTTAATCAGCTTTTCGAGCTCTACGACTTAGTGATACTTATCCTTTTGGATGTTGAGGTTTTATTTTTTGTCAGCGCAAGATTGAGAGGTAGAGTTAGGATGTTGGAGGTGGTAACAGATGGGAGGAAAGTGAACCTGTAAAACATTTTTATTCGCTGTACTAGTTTTTTGTATTGCGCATGCCTATGTTTCTTATATTAGATGGAAACCAGTCTTAACAGAGAAACAATAATCAATTTTCTGGATTTTAACCACATATTGAAGAAAGTGATTCTCTTAACGTTAAAAGGAATAAAATCCCTCCTTTCGTCTGCACTTTAAGAAAAGAAATGCGCAAAAAAACCACAGGTGATTTCTGTATCGTTTGTTTTTATGAAAAAAAAAAACTGTGTGTATTATTATGGATATGAGCTCAGGAAATGAGACAAAAACTACACAAAACGCCTACGTAAGCATAAAAAACATTTGATAACTAAATCCATCTAATAATATAGAGGTAAATAATAATAAGATTGAAAATAAAGTAAAATAACACAAAACATACATTCACATCTGATTTTGTCCCGAGAAGAAACCTTACGTCGAAGCAGTTTTGAAAAATGCTTGTCTACTTCGTCGCTGTTTCATCATTTTTTGTTACACTTTTTCATGCATTAAATGTATACTTGATTTACCAGAAGGAGATTTTACACAGTCCAAGATATTATTTCATCTGTAACTTGTCAATAAGTGATATGCTGTTTACCTACGCTTTAATAGCTTATTATGTGAGCAACAAGACGGATACAAACATTCTTTCAGTGATGCATTTCTTTTATTTCCAATCCATCCTAACCACGTTGATGATTTCAATCGATCGATTCATTGCTATAAAATGGTGTTTGAGATATCATGAGATAATGACAAAGCAATTTTTAACATTCTCCTTGGCGTTGACCTGGTCCTGTGCAATAATAATGGAATCTCTTCCAGTTGTTTTCAAGGTACTTACCAAGGATAAAAAGGCATCTATCAAATTGAAGAAGTCATTGATGTATGTTACAGTGTTTTCTTCATCAGTTCTCCTTATATTGATATCCCTTTATACAATAGTCGTGAGGAACCGGCATGTTAAACGTTTGCAGAAAATTAGAAATATATTTGGGACAAACCAGGAAAAATTAAAAATACTTAAGAGATTGCAAAGGAGCCTTAAGGACGTATTTAAGTTAAATCTGGGCACAGTCACTTTAATCCTCATTCCAAATTTGATCAGGTTGTTTGCAGAACACAAAAAAATTGGAGATTATCCTGTAACAAACATTTTGGGTATGTTTGTTTTGGCCTACTTAAGGTGGTCCATAGGTTACCTAAGGCTGAATTTTCGAAAAAAATCAAAAAAATTGATTTTTACATCTCTAGACGGCAAATTTATTCTAGTTTTCAAAAATATATGATATGTGGCACTTTTTTATCAAAAAAGGGTAATTTTTGTATTTTTAGTGTCACAGATTGCAGATTTTGAACGCTAATAACTCAGGTTCTACAAACGCTATTCCCCTGAAATTTTGACAGTGAGTTAATAAGACCCTTCTGTGTTCATTGAACCACTTTCAAGCATGTGCCAATTTTTGTTCAAGTTTTATCCATCTTCCAATAATTGTAATTGGGCAAAAAAATCATGAAATTGGATTAACCGCTGCCATTATGGATTGCAAAATTTTGAAAATCTAGTTTTGGTTCAATGGAAAGAACTCCTGAGTGACTATCCTTTCCCAAAGTTTGCAGTAAAACAAACTAATACACACTAAGATATGGTTGTTTGAAATTTTTAAAGTTTTTGCTGATTTTTGCTGACTCAGCATGAAATTTAGGGGTTTTTTTTGAAAAAAATATTTTTTTGGACTTTGTATATATATATTGGACCATTTTGAAATAATTAAAACAGTTCTTAACGTCCGCTATAAAAAAGTCGTTCAGTAACCTATGGACCACCTTAATAACAAACCCAATACTGTACGCGTCCACGATGTCAGAGTTGAAGCAACAGTACAGTGAGTTTGTGTCGTGTTCTTCATGCGCGAAAGTCCATGAATCGGGAACTGATGCAGGCGAAACCCATAATCACATCAACCAAACTCATTCGGGAAACAGAGAACAGCAAGTATGACGTAAGCATCAGTGTTGGGATAGCGTATGTTGCCACTGGAAAAAGAGAATTTTTGATTCAGTTAGACTGGGGATTATTTGGCTGTATAAAGCTATCCTGAATCCTTGTTTATTATTATTGTTATTATTATTATTATTATTGTTTATCAATTGTTTTCTGAAATATTGTATTTTATATTTTTTCCTGCTTCATATTTTCAATATCGGGAGGAATTTAGTAAAATCCGGAGATCATCGTTAATATCGGGAGAGTTAGAATGTTTGTAAAGAAACCCCTCAAACAAAATAAGTTAGCTCTTCCACAACATGTTGATAATGTTTCCCACATGTTTCCCACATGGTCGAAATGATTGCAACGACGCAACCATTCTTAATCACTGTAAAAAAATTGAATGAAACTTCGTTAACAATCCTCCAATTCAATTAATCACTGTAAAAAAAATTGAATGAAACTTCGTTAACAATCCTCCAATTCAATTAACAGTATCTTCGCATTCCAGCACACGTTTACTACGGATCGAGGGTTAAGTTAGTCCATCGGACGTACTTGTATTTTGCTGAAATATCATTTTAAAAAATCACCATCGTAGTTTTCTTTTTCAACTCGGTCTTCTGCATGGCGTTATTTTCTTAATCTGCATCCAATAATGAACTTTTTTATCCCGGGGTTATCATTTAAAAATAAATCGTATTATCCTTGCATAATCAAACTAATCAATTTATCTGCGACTAACTTGTGTGCTTGTTTGTGAGCAGGGGGTAGTGGAGTGAAATTTATTAATGATAATATATGCAGAAGTGTCAACATGCACCCCCTATGTAACTTATTGCCGTTTGCCGAAGTAAGTCCATTTTCGTTCTGTCAGGGAGAGAGATACGGACTGATATTTATAGGTAACCGTTAAATTCGAAACAAGTACGTCGTCAAGTAAGTTACAAAAATTATGGAGGTAGTGATATTTATCATTGGATTGGGGGAAATAGCCAAGAAAACATTTGACAGCGGAAAACCTGTAATCAAAGATTTTATTAAAAATGAGTCTAAACTATCTTATGAATTAACTCTTTGCGTTACAATAGAAGAGTTATTCTTGCTCTCTATAGATGATAACGAATTATATACCCCTTGTGAAATCATCAGTCCGAGTACGTCAACAAAAATATGAGAGTAAGGACAAATACAAAAGGTAAAAATGGGTTAATACGCCTTATCCCTTTGCTTATTATTTTGTTTCATTACCATTATCAAATAAATTTGGTCCTGAAATCAGTAAACGATTTATAAGATGTGAAGTCATAGCAAATTATAGCTTTTTGATAATAAATGATAATAAGTGTGACTTCTGCGCTCGTTAGAGAAACATTTTCGATCAACTTCGCTCTTATTTTTTCAGCAGATAGAACTGTTTCAAATAGTTAGAAATTTATGCGAAAAAAAATAATATCAAGTGTTTAAAGAATTCGCAGACTGTCATAGAAAGAAAAAGTGAGAGAATACTGCTCCTGCTCAAATTCGTTTCTGGTCAACTACACGGAAATTTTTTGGCTGAGTTGCATCTTCACAAATGATTTAAATGAAGATATAGAACACGTTTGGATTGCCTTAAGGTAGCATATTTATTGTAGTTTGTCAGGAAGTTCATTTCTTTGTCGTGGTGATAATTAAATTTGAAATTACTTTCAATTACGTTTTGAATTATTTGATTTTGAATTATTAAAAAATTAAGTAAAAACCGTTTTATTTTTTTGGAATGTTTGAGAGTGCGAATATCGTTGTTATGGCATCAGGCTTTAGAATCCTTCCCGTTGGTAAATTCAACATCTCATTCTAAATAACATTTTATGGCATTATCAGTGCTGCAAAAGATCATCATACATCAAGAGATCGAGTAAATAATTTGAGATAGTGGAGGGTGTTCGAGATAGTGAGAGGCTTGTAAGGCAACCAAATGCTTAAGGGAGCAACATTATGTTTTGAGATAACGGATGTTCAAGATAGCGCGTTTTTGAGACAGTGGGACTTGATTGTACATATATTCTATTAATGGAAAAAAAATCGTTCAACAAAAGAACTACGTAAAGAGAGTTTAGATTACTGTTTAGCAGTTTCATGATAATGAAGCTTCATATATATGAATGTCAAATCAGTTACCTTCAAATCTCTCTCTTCAAAGTGTTTATGTGAGATATTCGAATATTTGTTTCAGCTTTTCAATTTATTGCTCCATATGCTTTTCATCTTTTCATTTATGCGAAGATGAAAATGACTGACTTTTTGACTTTTAGTTGAATCACTGTTCCAACCAAAAAACGGTTTAAAGGAAGATATTTATAAAAAATTATAACATATTTCAATTTTTTTAATACTAACACGAATAATTGACTGCTTTTAAGGTATCCAAATTTGTTATTTAACATCAGATTATCCTTCCTTTGTTGTTTACTACTATATCCATATACCGTATTTCCTCTAATAAACGCCGCGGCGTTTATTACAAATTGCAGAGTTTGGATGCGGCGTTTGATAGAGGGCGGCGTTTATCAGAGGGCGGCGTTTATTACAAAATGAAAAATCAAATAAAAACAGACTTTAAACAACAATGTTTTCTCTTCCTAAAAAACTGTCTAAGCTAATAGCATTTTACATTGAAATTGACGGTAATCACGTGCACGCAATCGTAAATGGTAAAAAAGAAGTACGAGAAAAACAATATTCGTTTTTATCTTTAGTTGTGGAAGAATTTGTTGATAGAAAACAAGTCCAACTCGTGTAAACTATTTTTTGTTGCTTGTTTAGTCTGTTTTCTAATAAACGCCGCTTTTCAAGATGCGCCGTTTATTAGAAGGCGGCGTTTATTAGAGGGCGGCGTTTATTATAAATGGTTGGCTATAAGTGCGGCGTTTAATAGAGGGAGGCGTTTATCAGAGGGCGGCGTTTATTAGAGGAAATACGGTAATTGTTAATGCATATCGCATGGATACGATTTATTGAGTTCCATACCAGTACCCTTATGAATCAACCTCGTTCCTAGGGCGTCTTGCTTTCTTGAGGAATTATGAAAACGGCGAAGAAAACACAGGCAGCGGACACATGGCACAAAAAATACACAAAAATCTTGTATATATTATTTTATTTAAATATATCTCGACTTCTCCTTTTATTTATATATGCATGACAATTAGCAATAATTTTAAAGTGTATGCAAATTAATATTGTTTTTTTGTTTTAAGTTTTTATCACCAATGCGCTTTCTTGCATGTTTTCTGTGCTTCATAAACGACAGTTGCCATTTCAAATTAAATTGACGTCTGAATGCTGATTGGTTTATTGTCTTCTTTGATTGGATAAGCATCAATCCTTGTTGAACATGAGAGATATTTCTTGTATTGTCGCTTCAATTCTGTCATTGTGGTTGCATAAAGAACTGGATTTGAAATTGTATAAATTATGATAAATACCCCCATGATAATATTAAAGGAGTCAGTTTGTGGTCCGAAAAGCCGTATCAAATTAGGAACCACTATCATTGTTATTGTGACAAGATTTAACTTAAATACATCCTTAATACTGCGAGATACTTTCTGTAATAGTTTCAATTGTTCGGAATCCTTGATGTTCGTTAAGCGTTTCATATGTCGATTTCGTACGACCATAGTATAGAGAGAAAGTATCAAAAGAGCTATCGATGATCCAAAAACTGTAACATATCTAAAACAATCACTCAGTTGGACATACAATCTAATGTCATCAGAAAAAGCTTTAATGAGAACAGGAAAAAACTCTAGCATTGCGGCTACAATCCATGTAACTACCAAGGACACCAGCCAAAATTTCTTTGTTACAATGTTATGGTATCTCAAAGACCATTTTAACGCAATAAATCGATCGATTGAAATCAACAATGTTGACAAAATGGATTCAAAGTAAAACAGATGCATTAAATATAGAAAAATTTGATCACGTCCCCTGGTTACTTGGAATGAAATCAAAGAGAAACCAAACAGCATGTCGCTAATCGATAAATTACAAATGAAATAATATCTTGGATCGTGTAACGTTTCACTCTTGTAAATCATGGAAACATTTGAAACATGAAAAAACGTCACAAGTATTGTTGAAAAAATGGCAATATATACTGTAAACATATTTTTTCAGGTCACCAAGATCTTGTAGTTTCATTTGAAATTTTAAACAAAAATGATTAAAATGCCAGTGCCAGGAGTTTATCAGAAATGAATTAAACTTTATTTCTTGAAGCAAATTTCTTATACTTTGGTAACATCTGCCAGCAAATTATTTTTTTGCACCAAAAGTTCTTATTCTACTTGATTTTATATTTCACATAGTAAATAAATCATTATTTCCCATGAAAAAGTATTACAAAATGCTGATACTTTATAGATACATTCGCTAGAAATTCTAGACTAATATAGCGGTTCTTGTAATGACCATGTGATTCTAACAGATGGTGTATATTGGATATTTTGATTCTAGCGTTTGTGGAAAACATGGTTGTGTTAATTTTTTTCCCTCCAGATGCGAAATTGTGTTTGTTCTGACAGAATATAGGCTAGCCAGATCTTGTGGTAAAATATGAAACACAAAATTTATATCGCGGAAGTTATAAATTGCTTTGAAGGACCGAAGAGCATTGTTCTAGATATCGAATGTACGAGTTTTTGAGAGTTTTTTATGAGAGAGTATAAGTTCATAATGAATCTTAAACTTTTGTAACTTAAAGTTTTGAGAATCTTCAATCTTGCGTGTTCATACTATAATTCCTTGCCGTGTTCATACTATAATTCCTGAATTTTTATGACCTCTAGAATACTGTCCATTTTAAGGTGGTCCATAGGTTACCTAAGGCTGAATTTTCGAAAAAAATCAAAAAAATTGATTTTTACATCTCTAGACGGCAAATTTATTCTAGTTTTCAAAAATATATGATATGTGGCACTTTTTTATCAAAAAAGGGTAATTTTTGTATTTTTAGTGTCACAGATTGCAGATTTTGAACGCTAATAACTCAGGTTCTACAAACGCTATTCCCCTGAAATTTTGACAGTGAGTTAATAAGACCCTTCTGTGTTCATTGAACCACTTTCAAGCATGTGCCAATTTTTGTTCAAGTTTTATCCATCTTCCAATAATTGTAATTGGGCAAAAAAATCATGAAATTGGATTAACCGCTGCCATTATGGATTGCAAAATTTTGAAAATCTAGTTTTGGTTCAATGGAAAGAACTCCTGAGTGACTATCCTTTCCCAAAGTTTGCAGTAAAACAAACTAATACACACTAAGATATGGTTGTTTGAAATTTTTAAAGTTTTTGCTGATTTTTGCTGACTCAGCATGAAATTTAGGGGTTTTTTTTGAAAAAAATATTTTTTTGGACTTTGTATATATATATTGGACCATTTTGAAATAATTAAAACAGTTCTTAACGTCCGCTATAAAAAAGTCGTTCAGTAACCTATGGACCACCTTAATATTATTGACTATTCATAGCCTAAAATTTCTGATAACCATTATATATGATTTATTTCTAAGGCAAATACATAATTTCTCTCTACTCTCCCTGCATTTCTTTGTTATCAAATATATACAAATCTATAAACCTGTAAAGAGAATATCATACTTTTAAAAAATTATTTTGTGTTTCTTTCAACTAAAATAGTTTAGTGATGAAAATAGACAATACTAGATAAGATTATTTACGTTCTTCAAGTGGTAAATAAATTATGAAAAGCTTTTTAAATTCTCAATAATTTTCATGGACTCTAATATGGGCTTCTGTTAATAACACATAGCCTATCTCACCAGAGCCCAGTTTCAAAAACAGTTTCAAAAACATCAACAAATATTCTGGACGTAAAGGACGTATAGAAAGATGGAAGGACTTTCAGTTGGCCTATTCAACATTCTCAGTTTTGAATTAACTTAATCTTAAAAACCAAGTCAATTAAAATTAATTTGAAAGCCAGGAATATAGAAAAAGTTTTCTATATTCTATAAAAAGTTTTATGAAGAAGATAAAACATGAAATGAAAAGAACGTGAAGTTATAAATTCTTTTTATAAACAAATTTTGACTGTATTAATTCACTGATAAATTCAGTAATACCAAAGCATCTAATTATTTCAAGGAAATAGCTAACATTTTTCCGAATGCATGTTTAAATGTTGCATAATAACACAGTTGTCGGACCTCGTTTTGATGCGTTAACATTGTTTCACGGTAATTACTTAGTTATATATTTTGCTCATTAGCAAATTGCGGTGGGACAATTTTCATTAATTTTAAAACGGAAGCGAGGTCTGTATGGACAAGTGCTTCGGGATGCGACATATAAACATGAATTCGGGAAAGGTATATTATGTCGCTGTATAGTTTTTGATTAGGAGTCATATACGCAATTCCATTCAAAAAAATTTAGTTCCTCAAAATATATCTATTAATTTTTTAAAAAGAATAAAAAAAAAAACAGTCTTCGGGAATGTTTCTCTACGCTTGCATCATTTAATACCAAAATATCAAAATGCCTTCTGTTCTGCTGAAACCGCATCTCCGAATGAACGTGAACAAGCGCAAGACGTTATATATTTATAGTATCAATGGATGTTTGATAAGGTGATAAGAATGATTTGTATCTTTCTTATCAACTTCCCTATCTTGTTGGAGAATTCCTATAAACGCATTATGCAATCAAACCAGTGAAATATTCCTAATTACGAACGACCCCTATTTTATCATTATTGAGAAATGAAAAAAAGGGTGCATTAAGATTACAACTTACCAATGAAATATGCAATACAATGATATGCAATACAATATAAAAGGATTGGCAATGAATTATTCAGAATCGTATGCTAAATTTATAAAAGAAGCATAAAAACTACCATTAGAAGCTGAAAAAAGTCAGTAATGCAAGAGCAGGAAACTTCAAAATGTTGGTATACATTGTAGCTGCTTCGTCAATTATTGTGACACTTTTTCATGCATCTAATATTTATTTAATTTTTAAGAAGGAGATTTTACACAGTCCAAGATATTATTTCATCTGTAACTTGTCAATAAGTGATATGCTGTTTACCTACGCTTTAATAGCTTATTATGTGAGCAACAAGACGGATACAAGCATTCTTTCAGTGATGCATTTCTTTTATTTCCAATCCATCCTAACCACGTTGATGATTTCAATCGATCGATTCATTGCTATAAAATGGTGTTTGAGATATCATGAGATAATGACAAAGCAATTTTTAACATTATCCTTGGCGTTGACCTGGTCCTGTGCAATAATAATGGAATCTCTTCCAGTTGTTTTCAAGGTACTTACCAAGGATAAAAAGGCATCTATCAAATTGAAGAAGTCATTGATGTATGTTACAGTGTTTTCTTCATCAGTTCTCCTTATATTGATATCCCTTTATACAATAGTCGTGAGGAACCGACATGTTAAACGTTTGCAGAAAATTAGAAATATATTTGGGACAAACCAGGAAAAATTAAAAATACTTAAGAGATTGCAAAGGAGCCTTAAGGACGTATTTAAGTTAAATCTGGGCACAGTCACTTTAATCCTCATTCCAAATTTGATCAGGTTGTTTGCAGAACACAAAAAAATTGGAGATTATCCTGTAACAAACATTTTGGGTATGTTTGTTTTGGCCTACTTAATAACAAACCCAATACTGTACGCGTTGACGATGTCAGAGTTGAAGCAACAGTACCAGAAATCCTTTTCATGCTTTTCATTTGGAAACGTCTATCCAGCAGAGAGCACATCAGAAGATTTTAAGACCAAAGAAGGTTATTCTCAAAGTGAAGAACAACAAATGTAACATCTTTTTTAGCAACTTTAATTGGTGATATCATTCTACCTACTTTGCAAAAAATTTTTCCAAAGATCTCTGCGGAGGAGTGTTTCCTATAGGAATGGGAAGCAATTCACCTGCTGTTTTAATAATAAAAAAAACACTCATCCACAGAGACTTTCTGAAGACTTTGCCCACTGGGTATGTTACATTTCGTTTTTTATCTTAATATTATATTCTTTCTGTAGGTTTAGTATTGTGCTAGATTACAATCTTAATTCTTTAAGTTACTTTGGGAATTCTAATGGCGCATTGGATGTTATCTTCAATGAAAGTAGATGTTCTTAAAAGCCTAATTAAGCCATGAAAGTTTTCTGTTTAGTTTTAAGTTTTCTACTCGTTTATAGTTTTGAACCAGTTGCTCTTTCCTCGATTATTAATTACGCACGTCAGCGTGATAAACAACCACTTTGCTTTTTGCCGGTAATTTTTGATTGTTGTATTTCTATTTCGTTTTAACCAATCAAATATCTGATGTATGATATATGTACAATATGTGTGTTGAGTGCAGAGAAACGTTTTTTTCCCGTTTTTTCTTCCTTTTTCTTCTGCTTTAGTTTTTCATTATATGTTAGGAGACCATCAGTTAATTTTTGGATGTAAAAATATTGGAAATGTTTTCATTCTTTGAGTGTTATATGATAAGATAAGATAAAGATAAAGATAAAGACTTTAGTTTCAATATTTAAGGGGTAGTATATTCAATCAATTGTAATAGTATAATAAGTATTTACCTATACATAGTGTGTTACATTCTCTCCACCTGATATAAATACAGATGAGATGATATTTAATCTTGTTTTCTTGTTCCCTTATTTTAGACCAATCAGCTTGTCAGGCTGTAATCATCATTCTCAGTTGAAATATATATTACAAAATCAAACAAAACTTTAAGATTCGAAGGGGAGGTCTGAATGCTCATGAATTGCTGCGGCATTATTGTCGGACATTGCTTCACTAACAAAATTAACATCTTCAGAACTTCCAATGCCATAATTTTTACTGGTATCAGTGATTGCCCAGCATGGATTATATTTAAATTTTGATGTTTTTCTAAATCCGATTTTCGTTTAATAAATGAAGAGTTGCTTGAAAAAATTTGAGAGTCGTTAATAATAAAACCGTTTTATAACCCGTAAAACCATAAATTGTAAGAGTAGGTGGCCGCTTAAACAATATGTATAATGTCATGCGATGCAAATCTTTTACCTGGAGGGTATTACGAAAAGAAGTATTACGGGAAATACACCCATTTGTTTAGTTTATAGGTACAATATTAACTGTATTGTTAAGTCTGTACTCGATGGAAAAGATACAAAAATACGAAAAAACCCAAAATGTAATAATGCCTTAATCTTGGAAATGTTGAATTCTAAGTTCTCCTAAACTACCTTAAAATGAATTTCTGAGTTTAAGTTAACCAACTTCGTGGTAAATATGTTTTCATATCTTTAAACCAAAAAGAACTTTGACTGCTTAATTATTCATTCCCAGCTTCAAATGCACGAAAGATGAAATACTAAAGATTATTATTATTATTATTTCATATTTTAGGAGGTTGACTACGTCAGAAAATACAAATTTCTGTTATCAGTGTAGGACCTGCCAAAAATTATAAAATAAAATAAAATACTAGATAAGATGATTAAAAATTAGATAAAAACAGCAATTTGATGTGGATGAAAACAAGAAACTTAGCATTGTGAAAAAGTAGAACGTTTAAGAGGTAGCATACAATGTGCATCCAGAAGATAATACTATGATAAAACTTGGATATGCTCAGAAGTTTGCAGGAGATAGCTATCGTATGGAAAAAGATCTAAATCATGCAGGTCCTGCTGAAAAATATAAACTAAATAAAAAATATAACTAGAGGCAAAAAGTAACCACGACTCAAGATACGAAAGAACCTCGGTACGATGCTGTGCAAGAATATAGATTAATTAGATGCTCGAGATAGAAAATTGATGGTTTAAAAATGCAGGACCTACTGAATAACTTTTAAGTAAAGAAAAACTAGGCAGAAGGTAAATCAATTCAAAATAAAAATAAATCCCAGTCCGACAAGCTATGCAAACATTGACGTAGAAATTAGGATAGGATTAGGAAATGCGAAGAAAGGTGTAGAGAAGCGTTAAAGTGCAGTATGTATCCAAAGAGTACAACAAGTGATAAGAAAGCAGATAACAAAAAAGAAATGTTGGATAAATACTGTACTACTGTAATGAAAATAAGTTAAAAGAAGCTAAAAATTGTGTGTTCTAATAAATCGTTTAAAATTAGCTAAGTATAATTCAGATGCAGCTGGCAAGGTATGAGACAGCTATGATATGAGACAGGATTCTTCAAAGTATGGATTGTTCCAGGTTATCATGAAGTAAAGAACGTTTACAAATACATATGAAAATTGTTTGTCATGCAACCAGGATCTGAACCATTTTCATATATCACATATGGAACAGTTTGGGTGTAAGTAGACCCTTAAACTCTCTCCTTTGGTAATTTGTACTATCTGATCGTGCTGGAAATTGTCTTCCCACCATGCTTAATGCCTACAAATCAATTGGCGACCTGAATAAAGATCAAGATTACCAGTGATATTTTGTGTACTTGCATGAAGAATTATAAGATGAAAGAGCCTGTCATGGCTGATCGCAAACAAGTTTCCATTCTTTTCACGGCTGTATTTTACATAGAGAAATACCATCGCACAGTTAAGTTTTAGGAAATCTTTCTTCCAGTTTGGCTGGACAATTAAGAAATGACTTTAGGAAAAGAAATTTCTTTTTCATCAATTTAAGTAGAGTGCTTTACTTATTCCTTTGTTTTGACACCGTTTTTTAACCTTTTTCAACCCTACCTACACAACATTATTATTGATTCTTACTGGTGTCAGTGTTTGGCCAATTTGGATTAATATTTCAATTTTAAAAGGGCTTTGCTAAAGAAGAATATCTTTAAATAAATGGAGAATTGATTGACTAAATTAGGCCCTGAACAAGACTGTCCCAACATCTTTAGCAGGCGAGTCTTTTGTTACATGCAATTGGACCTTTTTCATCAACTTACATACATGTTAAACTACATTATGAATTGATTTTAGAAAATGGAATCAGTACTTAGGGTATTTTAATTTTCTTAATATCTACAAATACAATTTATGTTAAAAGGCCACGTGAGCATGTGAAAGGCTGAAATAATGAAAGGCTGTAATGGACCTCATGGATTGGCTGAACGACGCCCACTTTTATAAGCAACCTAGTCCCTTAAAATTGCATCAAAAGTGTACGTGCTCTTCGAGGGATTTTGTTTTTAATCCCTTTGACTCTATCATTTTCCACTAAATTAAAGTTATTTGAGGGATAGCCATATTTTATCACAAAAGTAAAGCTTAGTTTTATTTTTAACTGGAGGGTATTACGAAAGCAGTTATTACAGGAATTGGGCAAATTTGATTTGCTTAGTAACCAGTTATTACGAATCGATTCTGACCACTAAAAGTGGTAGCTTCAAATATAAACAAAACAATAGTTAATCTTTCCAAGCAATGTGATGTTCAAACTTCAAGCTAAGAAAACATAATCATTATGATTACAAAGCCAAGCTTGTAAGCTAGTTTTATACTCTCAACTTCGCTCTTTATATCTTCGTAAAGATGCACAAAACAGTCAGTATCCCGTTTATAATGGCCTTTCTTCAAAATATAACTAAACCATGATCGATTGAAGGAAGCCGCAAAAAATTAAAATCTAAATTGATCATAAAAGAGAGCTGCCCAGCTGGTGGGTGGTAATACGAAATCCTGTGGATGTAAATGTTTATTATTTTTTTTTTTTAATATCTGTCACGTTCATTTTCATGCGGAACATTATTATACGCATGCGCAGTCGGAACTTTTAATTTTGTCTATTTTTGGTTGTGCGACTGGCAAGGGTTCCCAAGCTTGTGTTCTTGGTCTTAAAAATAGATGTATTTTTGCAGTTCTCAGCATAATTTCGTACTGCTGAACCAGGGTTCATCCCTCGAGGCGTGCAAAACAGTTCAAATGAACAAGGAAATGGAAATGGAAATCCATATCAAGGCGATGCAAGTGGGGTCACTTTTGAAAGGTTCATTTTGATGGCGTGTCGAAAAGGGTTTTAAATCGATATGAAATAAGTTTTCCTGTGATAAAGATTTACATTATTGAAAAGAAAAGTCAAGTTTTCCAAAAATTATAAATACAAACACCTAAAATTTTTTTTAATATCGTTGGAGGTTCGATGAAATATGTTGACTACAGAGGATGACTTTGCTCACTGAAAGGTTAGTGAAATGAACAATATAACGCAATTAAGTGAAACAATAGTTACTCTTAAGTATCAAAGAGGGAAATTTTATATAATTATAATTCATTTTCTTCATTTCTACCACAGTCACAGTTCATTCCTCGTGTTTCTGCTTTTTCGAGTAAGATGATGAAGTAGGCAACCATATTGAGCATGGATTAACTCGAATGAAATGCGCTTTCATAATGGCCACCAATCGGTTTGAAACATGATTATCCATAATTAATTCTCAGATTAATTTATGTTTTCCAACAATTGAACGCCCACAAGTACCGAATGCCTACGCTTCGAATGTGATAAAAATAGAAAGCATTGTTCGAAAATGTGTTCGAAATACGTTCGATTGGTTTGCTTTGAAATTGAAGCTTGCATGAATCTAGCAATTAATGTGCAGAAATAATGTCCTGATTTTCGTTGAATTTCACGGTGAAAAATTTTTTTTTAGGTGCATGAAACTTTCAAAAGACATTATTGATGGCTCACTATTTGTGAATATGTATCCTGTTTTAAAAACAAACATTTAAGAGGTATCAGTTTTAGATGCAGAAAAAACACCATGTTTGATGATAATATGAGGTTAGTTTAACTACTCTTCTTGTTTTTTTTTTTTTTTTTTTTTTTTTTTTTTTTCCCAATTTATTTAATGTTGGTTTTACGTAGTTTACAAGATATATGATAAATATAAAATGAACTAATCAATACCAACTCGTCAAGCTAAAATTTATCACAAAACCCTACAAAGTTTGCAATTGCATTGCTTGATTAAGTTAATAGATTTAAGACAGAGTTTAAAAGCATCTAATGAAGGTTTAGACTTGACACTATCTGGTAAGGCGTTCCACGAAAGACTTCCTCTAAATAAAAAAGACTGATTGCCAAAGCGACTTGAACTTGATGGAGGAAGAGAGAGAAGATTTGAGTTTCGCAGACCGTAACAGATGTTTTTGACCATGAATAGTGTCTTCATAAAAGAGGGATTCAGCCCATGGAGGGTTTTGTATATCTCGCATAAAAGGTAGCGTAAATGGATCTCATGTATACGCTTAAACTCAGACAATTGTAATAGTTCTTCATAGCTTTTAGAGAAATCTTGATAAACCGCTCTAAGTGCGCGTTTATGGATACTGTCAAGTTTACTGCATGAAGATCTGCTACAAAACATCCATATAATAGGTGAATAATTAAATATAGACAAAATAAAGGAGTTAAATAAAAATTTTAACTGGTCCTCTTGGAGAAAAGATCTAATCCTGTTGAGAGTTTTGATTCTATAACTAGCTTTATGACAGAGTGAGGAAATATGACCAGAAAAAGTTAGTTTGTTATCGATAGAAATACCAAGAAGCTCAACAGTTTCAACAGAGGTAATTAAAACATTATCAGCATATAGACTAACTGGTAAATTGTACTTAGGCTCCCCTAAGACTAACATCTGGAATTTTGACGGATTCGCGGCTAGCTGATTTGCTTTAAACCAGGACAGAACAGCTGAGAGGTCGTATTTTAGATTTGATATAACATCCGCTAGAGAGTTGGCACAAGAATAGACGGTATTATCATCCGCAAAATTACAAATGCCAGTCTTAGTTACAAAAGATAATAGATCATTAATAAAAATATTGAATAATGAGGGCCCGAGTATGGATCCTTGAGGTACCCCTCTCAATATTAGCAGCCAAGAACTGAAAGATGAACCAACTTTGGTTCGTTGAAAACGATTACTCAGGTAGCATTTAGAAAGTTTGAGACTTTGGTGATCAAGTCCATACGCAGCAAGTTTAGCAATCAAAAGCTCATGGTCAATACAATCAAATGCTTTGGACAAATCCATTAAGATTGCTCCAACTTTACCAGACCTGTCCAAACATTTATGCCATTGACCAATCATTTGGAGTAAAGCGTGTTGAGTGTTATGCTTAGCTCTGAAGCCGCAGAGCTGCGAATATAAGATGCCATCAAAGTATTCAGCTAGCTGATTAAAAATAATTCTTTCAAATATTTTAGAAAAAGATGACAAAATACTAATAGGTCTATAATTTTCCTTGAGAAACCTGTCCCCTTTTTTGAAAATTGGAGTAACATCAGCAAGTTTCATGGTTTGAGGAAACTTACCCAAATTTAGAGAGGCATTTAGACATAGAGCAATTGGCTCAGAGATGATATCAGCAACCATACGAAGGACTTTTGAAGGAAAAGGTCCACTTACACTTTTCCTAGGATTAAGATCTCGAATTACCCGATTGACTTGATCTGAGGTCACATTTGAGAAAGAAAAAGATTTCCCTCTATTTGAGCTAACGATGGATTTAATGCTCGGGTGGTTGCGATATTTTCTCACAATCGAATCAATCGAATCAATGCTTGAATCGGCGTCTTGAACTTTATTTGGACAAGGTTCCCAAGGAGTTATATTCAGACTGTCCACTATATTTACAAAAAAAGAATTGAAGATTTTAGACATATGCTCTTCATCTTTAATAATATCACCGTCGTCACGCAAAAGAATGCTTTCATGAACATGAGAACCTTTGGTGAAGAGGAGTTTAGTCGATTTCCAAAAGTCTTCAGAGGTTCCAAGATTCAGAAATTTGGATTTTTTTGCTTGACGGTTCAAGTGTACAACATAATTACGTTGTTTTTTATATAGATTAGAAAAATAAACATCACCAGTCTTATTCGCTTTGTTCTTCAAAGAAGAGCGCAACATAATGGCCTTACGTAGGGATTTAGTCAAATGAGGTTTATGGTTTCCCCTGACTGTGCGTTTCTTCTTTGGAGCATGAGCGTCTAAGACAGATTCAAAGATTAAGCTGAAAGAGTCAAAATCCCCAGGTGCACTGTTAGTAAGAGCATTTACAAGGTCATTGCGAAACCTGTCAAGAGAGAAGTTTCGGAAGGTTCGATAATGCACAATCTGTGGAGGTGACTTTTCATACGTCTTTTCATACTTGATCCTCTGTTTAGGGTTGCGATAGATTGAGAGCACTAGCCATTTTTGCTTGCGCAAATTGAGTTCAGACACTATACACTGGATGTCATTTTTTACTACAGGACAGTCTAGTTTTCGATAAGGAAGTTTATCTCTTACAAATAAGAGGAGACCACCACTTTTGTCTGAGACGTCTAGCCGTAAAGGCTGCTTAAACCCATGTACAAAGAACTGTCCGGCAGGGAAAGATGAATCCAGTTTACTCTCGGCAACACAGAGAATATCAACATTTTGCAAAATTGTATCGGAAACAGCATCGAATTTATTTCGAATCGAATTAACATTAAGATATGAGATAACGACGCTGTTTCTACAACGGGAAGAAGACTTTAATGATTTCAGAGGGTTAATAGGTTCATAGGTTAATAGGTTAATAGGTACATTGCTATCACTGTGCAGACACTCGTGTATCCCCAACCCCCCGCAGGCCAGTCAACTCTCAATATAAACACGGAAATTCTCCTTTAGCATTTTTGATCCTTTCCAATTGAGGTGTAATCGACTTTTGTTTAAGTGCGCCAGTTTATCAATGTTTGAGTTATCTAAGAATCCAATGTTACGATCATTACACGAGGATCTTAATATTCGGTTAACTTCATCTCCCTTTTCACTGTAACGGTCATTTCGCGGAGTAATAGAAGATATTACTACATCTGTATCACTACTCTTACTAACGATATCATTTGCAAGACTTGTTATTTTATTTGCAATTTCCTCTGACGTTTCGTTTGACCTGAGATCATTAGTTCCACAGTGTATTATTAACAGATCTGGCTTTAATTGAACTGTTGGTACGATGTAATGCCTCATACAATCACTTTTTGCGCACGGAAATGATTTAACATACACTTTGTTGGAGTCGGTGCTCAAATCATATCCCTTCAATCCTTTCACTATTGAATCACCAAGAATAGAAATTATCCTTTTTTTCGTCCTCTGGTTTTTGTTTTCAACATCCATAGTTTTCACATTGTCATTATTAATATTTAACTTACTGTCTTTGGTATTCATTACACCATCTTTAATATTTGACTTTTTTATATTCTTTCGCGAACGCTTTCTCCTGGTTGTAACGTTGTCATGGTTTCCATTATTATTATCAGGCTCAATTTCATTGCTACATTTATCGTCATTAACATATAACGAGTTATATTTATTATTCGTTAAAAAGTTTTGTGTAACGATCTTTTTACCATTTGCACTAACAGTACGATTGGGAGTGACGTAATTTTCGTCTTGCAAAGTCTCTCTAATTTTATGTTCGGAGGTTACCATGGCAACGGTCTCTGTTGTAAGAGACTGAGTGCTTTTTCTGAGCGAACTTATGTCATCAAGTAAAATGTTTATGATGCTGTTTTTATTTACCAATTCATCCCGCAAAAAAGCAATTTCCTTCTCTAAATGTTTTATATATTTAATGTGGCACTGTTCCCTCTCTAGCTCACCCATAATCTCAGTCATTACGGTCTTTTTTAAGTTGTTTAGTTCAACCTCTTTACACTTCTCATCGATATATCTTTCGTTCTGGACCAAAGTCGGAGAAAAGAGCATACCGTTATCATTTTTATCCTTTTTTTCCTCCAAGATGTTAGCTGGTATTGTACGGTCCAAATTTTCTAGCAAAACCTTCTGGACATCATTTTTCATTGCAAAAACACTATCGCCATCGTAAGCATCCTCCACACGTCCGTCCGCCATCATAGTTAACTCGTTAAGGAAAAGCATATACTTGTTAAGGAAAAGCATATATTTGTTCAGCAATATTGAGCTGTTTTCAATCAAGCCTATGCCATTTGATAAAACTACATTCTATCTATCTTTTGTGTAAAACGTTTTTTAAATTAACCATATTATGGGGTTGGGGCCTAGTATGCCAAGTTGGTAACTCTGGAACCGTTAACGGTACCGTAATTATTCGAATTAGCGTCGTCCTCAACTAAGGGCGGCATGTGAGATGGAATTCGTTAGAAGCGCCACCCTCGAATAAGCGCCGCAATATAAAGCAAACTCTATCTCTATATATATATATATATATATAATTATATAATTATAATTAACTGCGGCGCATTTAACGAAAAAGAGGAAAACAGAAAGATTACCTGAAATTTTCCCGCTATTTATATATACTATAGTATATATAATTATTATATTATAAGCTACAAATATATTATATTATATTATAGTAAAAATAATAATCCCGAATTTTGGACGTTTTCTTATTGCTGTAAGGATATTTGCATATTGGATATTTGGAAACTTCGAAAATGAATAAGAGCCGCCCTTGATTAAACGCTCCATCTAAAAATCGAGTTTTGAAATACGCCCCGCGGCGCTAATTCGAATAATTAAGGTATTGACTTCATATTTCATGACTTTTCCCAATATTTAGAAGTAGAGATTAGAATTTCTTGTTCACACAGTTTTCCGAACATCAGCACATTTCAGCCATTTTCACAAAAACGAACTACTTGGAGGACTACTAAAAGGCAGGAACAAAATTTCGACCTTATTTATATTAGAATTTTAATGCTGTCGGATGATGCCTTTACTTGATGAGGATTAAGAAAAATTTTATCAACCAAGATATTATCGGTTCCTTTGAGCCATACGGATCCAAATATCCAAATATACCCTAAAATAAATTCAAAAACCACCGTGCAGATATCGTAGCCGCCTTGGATAATCCACTTGTAACAGAGAGTGCCTTTTATACATTTTAAGTGGATGGAAGCGTAGATCCAAGCGTACGATTCGGTTGAAGCTTGCTGAAGGCAAGCCGAAATTATTCCTGCGGCAAGTTGCTCGAGTATTATTTTGAAATTCGTTTTGTACTGCTTGACTGTTTGCCGCTGTCCTGACTGTTCTTCTCCTTCCACAGCAATCTTTATGGAGATTTTTTGTCGTGCCATGTCTTAAAAACTTTTGCATATTTTTTGTGATGGTTGATTTTTTTGGCAGATTTCTTCCAGGAAACCGCTGGCCAAATTCAGGTAGCACAACATTACAATCTTTTCTTTCCAAATTTCTATGCACAAAAAATGTGTGTTGTTCAACTGTGAAAAATTGTGCCATCTTGAGTTTATTTCTGTTACCAAAAAAATGTTAACGTTTCTTTACAGCCTTAACATTTAATCACAAATGTTTTACAAACATTAACATTTTAACATCAACTTGAGGGCCTCAACGCAAAGATAAAATTGATAAAAGATTTTGATGGATTTAGGGCTTTGAAACAATAAACACGATGTAAATAAACTATGTGTTAATCGACCATTAAAAATTTAATTACATTTTTCCGCGACATTTTCCTTATTTTCCCAGAAATCATTCCTTCATTATTTTTAAAAATGCACTACTTAAAAGGTTTTAAAAAGGGCTTTCTATTCATATAAAAAATATTTTAAAATTATTGATATTTATTGAAAAGAACTGCTTTAAAATTTGCGTTTCCAACATTTTGATGCACACTGTATCACTAAATAATAACCGTGAAACAATGTAACGCATCAAAAGGAGGTGCGTATTTGCCAAAGTTTTGAACTTTGAATGCGCTCCTTGATTGGAAGTGTAAAAAATAAAAAAATAAAAAAATAAATAAATAAATAAATAAATAAATAAATAAATAAATAAATAAATAAATAAATAAATAAATAAATAAATAAATAAATAAATAAATAAATAAATAAATAAATAAATAAATAAATTGGAAATGATGCTTTAAAACGAGAGAGATTTTTCATTTCGGGAAAGTGAATATAACACAGCAGTGTTTATTTTTTATCATTGTATAAGACTACCCTTTAACACAACTTTACGTTACTTCAATTAAGTAGGTAAATAACTCTTTTAACCCACTTTATAAAACTGTTATTAGTTATAAAACTGTTATTAGATGCCTAACGGCGCTGACCAAAAATAGAAATTCTAAGAGTGTTGCATATGTATTGAGCATAGGATCTCAAAAACATGCTGATAAAAAGAAAAAAAAGCTTTATGGAATCATAGGGAGAATAGAGGTTGTTTCTAAATTTGAAGCTAAAACATGCTAGGGACCATATCATGTCTGTGTGGTTTGTAACCATTCCTTATTGTATTGTAGTGAAGTTGTTTAAAAGGGAATGCTACAAAAGTAAGTTTTCTCCAGTATTTACTGACGTAGCAATTTAGGATAGCAAAAAGTATGTTTGTGTCACTTGTCATCAGCATTTGTTGAAAGGAGCTGCGCCATGCCAAGCAGTATGGAACAGATTAGAAGTCTTACCACTACCTAGAGAAATTAAGTGCCTCAATCGCTGATCTTAATTATCTTGTCTTCAGTCATTTCAATGTTTACTATAATCATCAATTCCTGAAGGGTGGCCTTTAGCCCTACGGCTTGAATGGGCGTATATTCCGACATGAATATGAATATTATAAAACAAAATTGAAACCAATAATCTAATACTCCCCGCCCCGATCCCTGCTTACATCTATATTATGCTGAACTAAAAGAGGCTTAAGCTTAAGTGAACAAGCATCGTTTCGTCGCGGCCATGATGCTTCAGCTATCCGGTATTGTTATTGCTTGGCTTGAATTGGTGATTTGTGGCAATTTTATTTAGATTGTATACGGACTGAAGCTTTAAAATCGGAGTTTGTGTTAACAGGCTTGCATTCCAGTATTACATCGTTGGCATTGTTTTTTTATTAAATCGCGATTTCCCTGCAGGTGTTTCGCGCCCTTGCACAATTCTCAAATCTCATCTCAATTGCTCAAAGTATCATAGAAAGAAAACTAAGATATGAAGGACACTGCTGGAGAAGCAAAAATAAAACCTTATATAGATTAACTTATTGAGAACACTGGCCATGAACTGAAAGATGTCTATACTATAACCATAAAACGAGACAGAAAGGATCGATAAGTACGAAAAATAAAATGTCATCTATAATATAATTCAATTCTCTAAAAGTGAAGTTTTCAGGATTTACGTTCAACAAATTGATGCGAGTGGTCTGCAAAATCAACTTTGGGTGACATCATGCGCATGTGTACTTATGTAAAACATTCTAAAACCGCGCAGACGTAGATCCCAAAACCAGACTCAAAATAGTTTGAACTTTGCGCACTTTGAATAGAAATGCAAAAAAAGCACTCCACATATTCGCTCGGCGCATATTTCCCACCCGCTCGTACAAATTAAACCCGCCTAAGAATCCTTTTAAGCACAGTGTTCTTAATAGTGCCTTTTTCACTTTTTCGGCTGTAGTAGGAAAAGATTCAATCTGCATCAAGTTAGTAATTCCGCCTCAGTCGTTGGCAGAATCATTTGGAGCTTAGGAAAAGACGACGGCGAAATTTAGGACGTAGCCGTACTAACATTTGCTGTAGTTAAGAAAATGAAGTCGTGACGAATTTCAAGATGGTTGCTATACTTTCCTAACAAATACCCTAAGGGGATAAATATCTGTTGTGTTCTGTTATCGAAGAAGCAGATGACACCCGGTAGCGTTATCCCCATTACCAATGTTATGTTTTTCTTTTCTTACTTGTGAGTGGGTTAGTGATTAAGAGAGAATATTTATTTTCTACAGTCAACCAGTTACATTTTTCTACAAAGCACGTGGTCCGTGCATATTAGGCGAAACAAAAACAAATGAGACATCATATCTATCACCAACGAAAATGCAGTAGCGGCGAGGATAAATCAATCGGTTCTTTCTAGTTGTCTGAAATTCTAATTAGAACACCTTAAATTAAAGTTAATCACAAAAATTCCGAATTGGTAGAATCGTATTACATTAATAATCGCATGGGACGTTCATTTGGCTTGACTACCACGTACGCCAGGCTGATTTATCCGTCTGTAAAAGATTGCAGTATTTTCCTTTTGTTCGTATGTTTGAATCTTTTTATAAGCAAAGGTTTTGATTGGTTGCTAACATCCTACGGGATTTTTCACCCAATTGAATTCTTTATTTATGGACGTTGAAAAACAATAAGCTCATGTGAGTAATCACTGCGTTCAGGCTTAAAAACTGACTGTAAAAACACCTTTCCACTCCTGAGGAAGAAACATGAGAAAAGCAGATTCCTATTAATGTCCTATTAATAGATAAAGGGACACTCCAAAAAACGAACACATAGATCTAGCAAAAAGCTAACGAATAACAGGAAGGCAAACTAAGGAGCTAGAACCTTTCTCGAAATTATTACGAGGGCTTTATGAGCTATTTTAGTTGCTGAGCCGTGCGGAGCGGAAGTCAGGATTTTTCTGGCAAGGGCGCTTCTGAAAAAAGAAGTGTTTTAATTGAGCATTTTAAAATGGTAGCGCCAGCCATAAACGAACTGCTGCTAGAATAATGCTTGCTACGCACTTTTTTCTTCAAAATAGGCATACGTCAGCACCGCTCGGCTCAGCATTTGGTTTTATACGTCAAGCTCAAGGTGTGCCAAGGAATACAACAAGGCTCTTGTAGCTGTGCGGTATGGCATGGCAAGGCTGGTATGGCAAGGTATGGCCTGGTATGGCAAGGCTAAAATGTCCTTTTATACCCTGTGCTGGGCCGATCTGAGTAAAATCATATGAAAAATAAAGACTCAAACTGTTTCAAGAGCATAGAATATTGACTTTAGACTATTTCCCACCACGCTAGAATACTTTTTCCACCATTCGGACTATTTTCCGCCACGATAAGAACACTTTTTTCCACCATTCGGACTCTTTTCCGCCACGATAAGAAAATTAGTGCGCGCAGAAATAGAAATTATTAAGACTAACTTGACTGTTTTAAATAAATAAATAAAACTAATCCCAATGAATGGAAACTTGCAAAAAATTATTTCATAATGCTTTGACAGAATCAATATATAAGGTTTGCGGAGTAGGTGCGTGTGATCACCCTAAATTTGCATGCAAATTATTAACCCTTTGTGGAGGTAAAAGTCATAGTGCTTCATCGTTATTAAAGTAATTTTCTTTTTTTCATAACCAATAAGTTCAACAATATATTTATATATATATATAATAGTAGAGAAGACTATCAGAAATAAACCTTCAGATGTAATGAAAAATTGTAGGAAAATAAGGAGATAGGATGGTGTTATACAAGGCTGAATTCTATAATACATGGCCACTGACATTTCAGTAGACTAAAGTGCACCTATTTATTCACTCCATTTAATTTATTTAAAATATTTATACAGGTTAAAAACACTTCATTTATAAGAAAACTGCTATCAATGTGTGGCATGTGCAGTTAGTAAAATAAGAATTAAAAATACTATGGACAAAGGCTATGTTGTAGAAAAACAAAATATAGAAAAACAAAAAACTGTACCATCTGTTAATGAACATGCAGGATGGGTAGCAATGATGCTGAATCAGACATATCACAACACATTGAAGCTGGTTTTTCACTTACAAAAACATATTTTACAAAATTCTTCTTGATTTTGATCAGGCATTCTCAAGAATAATCTGTTTATTTTAATGTAAATATCAGTCTGGACATAATGACTGAATTCTACCTTCATGAGGTATGTGCTACGAACGCATTCTTTATGACATTGGTGTTCAAGCCTTTCTTGACGTGATATTTGAAACATGTTCAGATGAGCAGGTCTTCTATGTATATTTCATCTATGTGAATTATTCTCTGAAACTGTGAATCTGTTTTTCTAATAATGTTAAATCAGTTCACTACTTGGGCACAACAGTTTTTCTTTGGCTTTTTTCTTCCTCCCTACATCCCTAGCTGGACAATTGGAAATTTTAAAACGCTGGATATTTATACTGTTTTTTCTCCATATAGGTTCACATATATTGACATTGATTTGAATACAGTCACCAACTTTATTTTATTACAATTACTGAAATGAAGAATCTAAACAATTTACGTTTTAAGAAACAAAGTTTTGATAGTTTCATTTTCATATAAAAGAATAGGAAAATCATCATCAAACATCGAAAAATTCCCCTTATTTCAGATGCTCCAGTTTCGAGACCAACTTGCCTGTTTCGCATATGATAATGTTTATCAGCTGTAGACACACTGTGTGACATAGCATCAGCAATGTGCTGCAGATTTGCACTACCTTTCTCTCTTGCACCAGTACTTGCAGATTTTCTAATGATATTACTTGTAAGGGTTTTCACCGGAGATCCATCGAAGATGTTGTATCGGGTCCAAAGGTTATTCATTCGCAGACTAATTTGGCCAGAGTCCAGTGGAGATCCTGACCAACTGACAAAAACATTTTCACAGGACAGCGTTGTTTGGCACCTCACTTTATTTATTTATTTTTATATTTATTTATTTATTCATTTATTTCGAGTTGGTTTTTTTTTAGTACAAAACTAATTCAGACCAACTATAAAATACATGTAACAATGATAAAGTTTAAAATATTAAAATTTTCTACAAAGTGTACAAGAACATTCGCTACCATCCCAAGACTTTATCTTTGGTTTAAACTCATACAAACCAGAACATAATCTAAGATGTCGAGGTAGAGCTTTCCAAAAAATACTTGCTCTGAATTTGAATGCACTTAAACCGAAAAGCTTAGTCTTAGTCGGTATTACAGTGTATTACAGTATTACAGTGTTCAGTGACCTTAATGCGTATGAGGTTTCTTTGTGTAAAAAGTAACCCCACATGAACCCGGGATTTAGTTTATTTAGACACTTGAAAACCTCCGAAAACGTTCTTACTTCACACACACCATACATTTAACTTTTCTACGCTTTTCTTGATGGTTCTCATCTTCATCGGTCATGTGGGCATTCAAGTAAAGTAAATAAAAACCAACAAATGGAAAAGACAAATCAGAAAATGTATGTTTGAAGAAATAAGTACCGTTTATGTTTTCTACAAATTTGCGGAACAGCAGAACCAGTGTGGTCCTAAAATATGAACATAAACTAAAGTAAACTGCACTTCCAGCTTCATGTATCATTAGCTTCAATCCATATTTAGCTCAAATGTAGCTAGATCTGAAATTGAAAGGCAATAAATACCGTAAGCCAGCCTGCAAAACAATTCTGCAATGTCTAGTATAACAAATGAAGTGTAATGAAAAATCACCCTGATGAATTAATTGCAAGAATTTGAACTACATTGATCCCAATCTACCTGTTTGAGGAGTAACAGTTGGGAGAATTGCTGGATCTCTGTGAGCATTTTCTTGAATTTAAGATTGACATTGTTCCCACCTTCTTCCTTTAGTTCAAGGTTATCAACGCAATCTCTACTCTCTCTGCCTGGTAACAGTTCACCACTTTCCAAGTTATCAACGCAATCTTCACTCTCTCCATCTGGTAACAGTTCATCGCTTTCCAGGTTATCAACGCAATCTTTACTCTCTCTGCTAACTTTTGATCATCTACCCAGTTGCTATTATTACCTTCACTATACTGAATTTCCTAAATGATAATGAATGAATAACCACTACATGTTCGCTACCTAAAATGAAGCATTTCAGAATACTATTCGCCATAAGCATGTGGTTTAAAGTCATTGTGATGGTGTACTAAAAAAAGAAACTGTGCTCAAAACTGCCTGGTCAACTTAATTCCTTTGAAACTTCATTTTAACTTATATATATATATGCATATTATGTGCATACCTCTTCAACAATGATAGGATTATCTTTTATAAAATCTACATGCAGATCAATTCTACCGCAGTTTTTCTGTTCCTCCAACTATAAATAAATATTGAGATAAAAAGCTTGAACTAACCCTAGAGGCAATCGACCAAGTCTAATTTTCTGAATACCTGAATGGACGTTTTCATTCTTATCTTCTCAGAAATGCTTATGAGAATAGGTCTATCACTATTCGCAAAAGGGATTTGACAGTAGTGAGTGAAAACCATTTTATAAAATGTCAATAAAATCGAAAAAGTCGTTCAGTGATCCTCAAATAATAATGTGACATTTAAGATCTTCAAAACTTGTGTAGTATTTGTTACGTTTTATACCAATGTGCCAGCCAATCAAATTCTCACATTTTAAATCACCATCGAAAGTTCGTTCACTAAACGTTTATCAGAAGTTTCTCTTGAAACTTATATTTTTCTGCTAAATAGTTAGACATAACAGCCTTTATTGTATAGTATAAACATTATTGTAATGTTTTAGAAGAAAATTTACTCTTAAAAACTAAATTTATGGCGAAAACAGGTTAGTACTTTCTGTGTGTATTCTCTCACTTAAATTTTAATTTCGTGGGGCCCACTAACTTAAAAATAGACCCTGGGTAATTTGGAATGCCTTTAATAAGTTACGTTAATTTATCGTAAGAATAACTTTGGATATGTGAAAATGCGATGTCCCAATCAGCCACGGTATTTTAGTGATTTATGTTAATAAAACATCTAGGTTATCTAATAAGAACATATTTTAAACGAAATGAAATTCTATACAGAGTCCGTCGACGTCTTAGAAATCCGCCTATTATACTGTTCCGCTAGACTCTGCTTCTATGTCCGTGTAATGGAAAATCCTATAAGATTTTGTTATTGTTCATATTTTGTCCAATTGAAAAACGTGAAGTCAATTGAAAACTAACGAAGTTGAATTCAGTTGAAAACTACAAAAAAAAAACAAGTAATAACAGGAATTTTGGCTATATGAAATTAATTCTACAAAATATTGCTTAAACAACAACAGAAGAAATTCTCTTTTTATTCTATTTCATTTGTTGTTGTTTTTACAAAGTAGAACAAATATCCTTTAGAAAAACAGTCCAATGTCTGGTTGGTTGCCCAGTAAACACAAAGATGTCTTTAAGACGTCTTTTCTGGTGTCAAACTGGTTCGGACGTCTTTCGACCAGTCAAAGAAGTGTTTAAGTCGTCTTTTTCTGGTCTTCATGGATTTGATAAAATCAGCAATTATTTTAAGCGTTGCTGGTTTTGTTCCAATGGTAATTAATTAGTGAAATAAATCCTTTGTTGTCTCTGAATTAGAAAATACCTTTCGTTATACGACTCTATCATCTTTTGCTATGATGATCATAATTTAACGTTGAAAATGAAATAAATCGGAAATGATACACGTAAGTTTGGTTCCCTTTGGTTCTTATACGATGTAGGTGCTTTGTATATATCATTTCTTCTTTTTGTGTCAGCTTTTTTGATGTTGTTGTCAGAGGAAGTACATTATGGAGGCTGGCCGGCTGCTGCACTGATGTTTTTATTAAAAGAAAGTTGATGAAAGTGAATACTCCGATTTTATTTTTATGCACATGGATTCATTATATATATAATATATTTCATATTTTTAGCAACTATTTTAATTGACCATCTTCAGCAAGAAAAGTTTATTCCTAATGATAGGTAAGGTTAAATCATATTTCGAAATTTATCAGTATTTCCGTTTCTGTTCAACATTCCAAAATAAATATTGGATAAATATATTGTTATGAGGGCATTACCGGAGAATGTTGAGTGACGTCAAAGTAAAGTACGTGACGGAAGTCAATATTCGAAGGTAATGCCCGAAATAAACAGTTAGTATATGGGTTATTACCCGCGTTTCTTCAAAATTATACTTCGTTTGGTACACCAAAAAAATTGTAAACAAACTTTCCTTTCTCATTTTTGTATGACATTCGATTTGTTATTAAAAATTGAAAAATGCAATGCAATGAATTCCTTAACTCTTTCAGTTATTATTTGTCCCTACAATATTTTTTCTATCTATCTGTGTTTGTTTACATTTATGCCTCGTATTTTATAAAAAATATTGTTGTCATGACACTTCAGCGGGCTGTACCGGTGAGTATAGACCGTAGTGACGTCACATTTAAGCTTAATTGACCAATAGGATCGCGCGATTTTTTTCGTATCAAACACAGCCCTGCTACGCGGGTAATAAATACCAATATTACTTCCATATTAACGTAATATTTCTAATACGACTTCCATTTAGATTCGAGTTTATGTGCAACATCGTCGATATCATTATCATTCTTGTATGTATCAGGAAGGAAGACGTTTTATTTGATGTCGAGTAAGAAATAAAGAAATATTATTAGCGTCACCAACTCTATCTATTTTATGGTTGTTGCGTTTGGTGCTTATTAAAAATTTAATTTTACGATCACTTCAAGGCATTCTACATTAAACAAATATTCGACAAGGTAAAATGGGACATCCGGAATTATCATTCGTTATATGAAGCCTTTTAATTACTCTCAAATATCCAAAATTATACGAGATTTGACGTTACAGATGTATGATAATCACATTTATTTAAATGTTGTAACAGATTTGTGTTGTGCCTTATTGTATAGAATTCTTGTATAAAATTCTTTTAACCAGTAAACCCAAACCGAGTCAATATTACTCAGAAATGGATCTAGAACCTATGCGAAATTTATGGAGGAGAGTAAGGTGATTATAGGTATAAATGAAGAATGTGCAAATAACCTAATCAACATTTAAGTTTTAACAGAAAATTCATGACACTGTACTCCTCCACTTTTTTCGCCTAGCCCTGGATCCACTTTCTTACAACTGACAGTGGGTCCCTTGCCAATAAGTCTGGTTATGGAATATTTTGGTCTTTTTTCATAAGTTTTATTGTCCCCTGTTTACGTTTGTTTTCTTTTATATAATAATTTTTTTCACTGATTGTTTTACAATATTTTGTTCTGATACTTGAGTATTACAGATGTTACTTAGGAGGTGTTTATATGGAGGTGAGACAGCACGGTTAACCGGACAATTTTATCTCGCCTTCACATGGAAACGAGCTGGCTCGTCTGGCCGGGCTGATATTTCGTTTATACACGTGACCTATTGCAGGAACTTAAAATTAAAAGTGACGTCTTTGTGCGAATGCTCGTTAGATATGAAATTAACCCGCTCAGTCGGGCTTGCCCGGTTGTGGATGTTTACATGGAAAATTTTCATCCCGATGAAGCGAGATCTCGCCAAATAGACTGGCTCGCTTTACATATAAATACATTCGAATAAACGTCGTTCAGACGTCTCTAACAAGTCCCCAATTGGTCTCCAAGTGAACAGCAAAAGAGGTTTCTAACACGTCCTGTACTGGTCTCTAGGTGTAACACCGAATGACGTCTTTCGGAGACGGGAGAAAGACGTCTTGAGAACACATTTCAAAGACCTGCGCAAGACGACTTCTAAAGACGTCTTTTTCCCGTCTCAAAAAGTTGTCTTTTGGTGTTACACCTGGAAACCAGTAGAAAACGTCTTAGAAAAGTTTTAAAGACGTCTTGTGTTTACTAAGAAAAAAATAAATTCTACAAAGATTTTCTCTTACAAGGTATGCACACAAATAAATTACATCATATTACGGTACAGCCCGAAAGAAAGTTTACCCTTCTGCAAAGGAATCAATACACGAAAACAAAAAAGATTAATGTTTTCTTTGTTAGTTAAAGTCATTATGAAGTCATTATGCTTTCATCGATCTCGATTTTTTTGAAATCTTACGTTAGATAATCTAAAGACCGTTTACTTCTAAAGATGGCGACTATTCGTGGAAGTAATTTTATCTTACACTAAAAAGGAAAGTTTCTTTTGGGCTGTACTGTAACGATTTCATGGCCCTCGAACTGTAAAAATAAATTCGCCAATAATTAACATAAACCCGAAGATTTGTATATACGGTACAGTAAGATAAAATTAGCTTTCATTAAGAGTCGCCATCTTCGGGTGTTATCGGTCTTTGGTTTATCTAAAAATTCGTAAAAGAAGAATTCGTGAAAACATTGAAAACATATCTTTATGTAACAGATAAAGCTATACTGCAAACAAAAATCCTTTGGGTTTTCATCTAAATTCCTTTGCAAACACATAAGGCTGTACTGTGAAAGAATGATTTCATCAATCGTGTGTTCAAACAAAACTAATATTATATATACGATTTCCTCTGCAATATATATATATATATATAAATATTTGTATGTGTTTTGTCATTTCATCCGGCGGTAAGTAGTTCCAAAGTTTTTTCGTCCGTTGAGTAGGTCTTCTATCTATCATTGAAACAAGCAGACAGTTTTATCGCCTAAAGCCGTTTGTATGATAAAGACTTAAATTGTGACATATAGTCTTCTTGATGGACACAATCAAAGAGTTGACTAATAGGTGCATTTTGTGTGGATGGTGTGATAAAGTTAGGGATCTGACTTCTCGACACAGACAAAATTTCATTGAGGCAGGTAGTTCGACACACTTCACTCCTTACCACCATATTCTTCAAGAGAAATAAAATAAAATGAATGACCAATTTGAAAACCTTATAACTTTATAACGTGATCGAAAAAGTCATTCAGCAATTGAATTTTTACTGGCGATTTCGTTGTGTTTCTGCTCCCAAAAAGATTTTATTTAATTTACAGGAAACCACCATCACTCCCCCTTCTCTTGCTGAGTGTTTCTTCTTTTTACAGCTGCATGATGTTGAAATAACATCGACATTAAGTTACAAATCTGAAAGATATATGACATATATGTTATCTTTACGTTTTATGTTCATCTGATGAACAAACTGTGATAAAAGAATTACTTGCCTAGCATATAATATCTTTGGAGGTGGGGACCTTCTGATTTTTTTAAAACTTATGTCACGCGGTTGTCGCTATTCCATACGCCATTATATGACGGAAACGAGTCTAGAGGAATACTAGCCTTTCATCGTAGCTGGACGACAAGAAAAACGGGCTAAAAACGTAACACGGTCGCTGAGTAATTACTGAACAACGGTTTAAGTTTTCGCCAGTAGGTGAAGTTAGGTTCTTCTGGAACTGAAAACAGCAACAATTAACTCCCGAAATGATAAAGGAAACGGAATTATTTATTCTAATTCAGAATCCGTTTTCACATAGTAAATAATAAATTACAAAAAGCTTATACTGTAGAAATAGAAAATTCTGTTTGATATCTTGATAGAGTTTTTGTAATGATCGTGTGATTTTAACAGATCGCGTTAAAATTTAAAACGTTCTGTTTCTAATATGGTCAAAGTTATTAAAGGTTGTGTTTCATGGGCCTAATATAAAAGCATCTATGGTTCAGCAACTTCTATTACAGATTTAGAAAAGTTGCAGAAGGGCAAGAAACATCAAAATGTTGGTATACATTGTAGCTGCTTCGTCAATTATTGTGACACTTTTTCATGCATCTAATATTTATTTAATTTTTAAGAAGGAGATTTTACACAGTCCAAGATATTATTTCATCTGTAACTTGTCAATAAGTGATATGCTGTTTACCTACGCTTTAATAGCTTATTATGTGAGCAACAAGACGGATACAAACATTCTTTCAGTGATGCATTTCTTTTATTTCCAATCCATCCTAACCACGTTGATGATTTCAATCGATCGATTCATTGCTATAAAATGGTGTTTGAGATATCATGAGATAATGACAAAGCACTTTTTAACATTCTCCTTGGCGTTGACCTGGTCCTGTGCAATAATAATGGAATCTCTTCCAGTTGTTTTCAAGGTACTTACCGAGGATAAAAAGACATCTATCAAATTGAAGATGTCATTGATGTATGTTACAGTATTTTGTTCATCAGCACTTCTTATGTTGCTGTCCCTTTATATAATAGTCGTGAGGAACCGGCATGTTAAACGTTTGCAGAAAATAAGAAATATATTTGGGACAAATCAGGAAAAATTAAAAATACTTAAGAGATTGCAAAGGAGCGTTAAAGATGTATTTAAGTTAAATATTGGTACTGTGATGTTAATCCTCATTCCAAATCTGATCAGATTGTTTGCAGAACACAAAAAAGTTGGAACTTTTCCTGTTGCAACAATCTTGGGGATGTTTGTTTTGGCCTACTTAATAACAAACCCAATCCTCTACGCGTTGACGATGTCAGAGTTGAAGCAACAGTACCGGAAATCCTTCTCGTTTTTTTACGTGCAAACGTCTATCCAGTAGAAAGCTCAGGAGAATGTGGATAGATGTTTGAGAGTGAAAGAGTAGCACAGCTTCTTCACCACCAGCTCCAATTTTTAAAACTTTAATTTTATTTCAAATAATAGCTCAACAATTTTCTGGCTGCAGTTTCTGTTTGTTTTCAGGCTTCTGCATGGCTGGCAGATTTTTGTAGCAGACAGCACAACCACAAGGCATTCCAGTGTACACAATGTATATATAGATATGCAATCATTTTTATTATTCTTTACAATAAAAATAAAAATGAACAAGTTAACTGCCAGTCATTTAAGGCTAAGAAAACAAAAGAAACTGCCAGTCATGCAGACAGGCATCTCATATATACTTCCTTCAGCGGCAGATCCAGAGGGTAGTCGCAATTCGTGAAGGAGTACATTAACATAATTTCTATTTTCAGTAACCAATGTCACCAATGAACTTTGCACACTTTTCTTTTATACTTTAGTAGCTAACATTCTCCTCCACAAATTTTGACTACCCTCTAGATCCGCCACTGACAATTATGTTATGGATAAAATTCAGGTATGCATGCGTATAATAGCATTGCTACTATTATACTATATATAATTGATTCATGCATCAAAACTCTTAATCTTAGGAATTTGCATACTTTATACTTAAATTATATGTGAATTAATTTTTGTGTGGATTTAACTTTGTGGGATGATATTATGCAGGCCTGAAGATTATTTTTTCCATGTTGGACAAGATGTCCACCGGTAGAACTGTAAACCTGGTCCAGAAATTAACCTCATCACAGCGTTTACTCTGTATATATACGAAGCAAAACGAACAGTTAAGTGGGGGACGATTTAACCTGTGAACCCCAAACATAAGGATACTGATTGCCTTTGGTATTTTATTTACGTTGCACCACACTTGATGTTTCTCGCCAGACAAATATGTCTGTTGATTAGGTTCTTTTGTCGGACAAATATATACTGTTTTTATGCCAGACAATTTCAGATGTCTGGAACTAAGAGGTCGCTTACATGAGATCCGAATTGAACTCAAACCGCTTTGAAATTCGGAGCTGTTCACATGAAACATTTCACTTTGGGTAACCCTTTTTTGCTGAATCAGTGAATTATTTCTAATAAAGTTTGAACATATGTCGGAAACTGGTTTGAGAAATGGTCAATTTGACCGAACTGAAACTACACCCGAAGTGAGTTTCACTTCGCCCGAAGGCATGTAAACAGTAATAAGAATTGGATCATGCATCGAAGTGAAGATGTTCATTCCATATTCAACTCTAATATTCAAGTTGATTTGAAATTAGGAAAACCCATGCCAAGCAGTTTTTTGTGCGTTGTATCATTCTTTAAAAAAAATTAAAAAAAAAAGTCAGCTGATGTGCATATAAAAAAATGAAAACAAGAAACAATAGAAAGGGATGCTTAAGCGAGTATGGTGATGATGAAAAACATTATGTAGATAATTTTAGATTTACTTCAAAAAGTAAATAGCAATACTAATATTACTAAAAACATCCATTGTTTCCTGTATTGTTCTCTGTAAAGTGCATTATGAACAAAATTGTGCCCAAAAATCTACTTGTTTAGCACTGTTGTGCCACGAGTCTATGAAAGCATTGCAATTTGTTACCACAAAAAATGTCCTCAGTGTGAAGGTTTATCCAATTTCAAATCGTGTATGGACAAAGTCTTAGTAGTTAGTTATTTTGTTTTCGTAGATTTTATATTGTCCTATAGATCGTAATGTTGTTAGTGCTTTAAGTTATTGCAGAAGTTCTTAAAAGCCAAATTAAACCATGAAAGTCTTCTGTGTAGTTTTTAATGGTCTACTCTTTTCTATATATATCTATATATCTATATCTATATATCTATATATATATCTGTCTATCTTGGCCGAGTCATTCCAGCCACTATAACAGTGTGAATCGATCGACTCAGCTAAGCACTCAGCTTAAGAGCGGGATTGATATCTAAGGGGGTTGTCTGGTTGAAGCATACTTGCAGCTTCCATAGCTAAAATGGGGGCTTTGAATGCTCTGGGTCCTACTTCACAGGACCCTCATTGATAACAGTTCTATCAGAACTGAAGAGGCTATCCTGGGTAGACACGAATAATAATACTAATAATAATAATGTGGTTATGTGACAGTTATTATCTTGGTTATCATATATGAAGATATTAGGTGATGAAATATTTATGGTCTGCTTTCATTTCGCGCGACTATGCGCGTACAGTTCTTTCTAATAGAAATCCGCTTTTCTGTCGCTTTCTATATATTTGAATTGCTTCAACATTATTTTCTGAATTTGCTTCACTATCAAAATCAGCACATGGTGTATGTGTTTGCCCAATAGACCTTTTCATAAATTACGTCACAACATCAATCGCCTCGTCTCAAATTTTAACACTTACTGTGTATCTTGAAACATTTTTCCCTGTGGTGTCATTTCTCTTGGTAAACCACCCAAGCGTTAGTAATATTCAAGGTGAAAACGAGGCGATGGATGTAATGATGTAATTTATGAAAAGGTCTATTTAGATTAATATTTCAATTTTAAAGTGGCATAAGTAAAGAAGAATATATTTAAATAAATGAAGAATTGTTTGACAAAATTAGGACTTTAAAGGGAGAGTCGTACATTGATCATTATTCTGCATAACAAAACAAAATCTTTTTTTTTTATCAACCAACTTAGAGTAGGTTTATACAGTCTTGCTTACTTTCACTTTTAAATTTTACCCAAAAGCGTAAAAAAAACAAACAAAAAAAACTGTCAAAACTGTCAAAAACGCGACGTTAGGTTAATACGTGCATGATTTAATAGCTATTCTGGTTGCAATAAGGATACTTCCTTTGGCTATGAACACTTTTGGATAATGGTAAAACGTTATAAAGGAAAATAAAAAAACGAACGTCACTTAAATGTTACAGTATAAGTCAGAGTCTTTTTTTGACGCATTAAATCTTACAAAAGGTGCTGGATTCAAATCTAATTCTCACATTAAACTTACGGTCAATTTAAATGGTCACTTTTTTGTCTAACTTAATTCTAAAGTGAAAAAAATTTGGATTAGATGCTACAAAATAGAGATCGTATAAACCTAATTTTAGATATACTTAAATTATATTTTAAATGGATTTACAAAGTATAATCTTATTATGGAGATTTTAATGTTTTCGAAAGTTTTAATGAAAGGCTGTGATTGATCTCCTGGATTGACCATGATTATTTTCGTGGATGCACATTCGCAGATGCACATTAACATTAGATGCACATTCAATATAAAATGAATTTCTCCATAGCAACCAACTAAAATAGGGAAAACAACTTCCATAAACGTCTACATGTCAGTCAATAAAATAATTATCTGGATAATCGAGTCTATGACGTCATAATTTGGGACAAATAGAAAATAGCGATGAAAAGCGAATGTGCAAATGAAAATTTGAATGTGATCTTGAATTGACATCGGTACAGATGTTTTTATAGTCATATTTGAAAAAAGCTCATGTGAACGAATTACAAGATCTCAACCAGATGCTGATATAATTTGTTTCAGATGAGAGGCGTACAAAACTTGAATTAAAGAGTTAGTCCAGCAATTCGACATCTTATTTTCAAGTCTTCTTCCTAAAGTATAAAAGCGGGGAGAGAATTTGGTCTTGCGATACAGATATCCAGTTTCTGAAGTGTTTGAAATATCTGCATTCTCGTTTATTGTTTTATTCAAATCACCAAGGGTGTTTGATGATTTCCATTAATATAACAACAAATGTCTCGATACAAGTCAATAATGCAATTTCAGCAGTAAACAGCCGGGAGCTTCAGGGATAAATCGTATGATAAATCGACACAAGTAGAGTCCCACCATTTTCAGCAACACGTGAAGTGCAAGATGCCTTTCCGATGGCTGAAACAATTACATCCTTGACATAAAACCGTCATTAGAATCTTGGAGTAAAAAAGGTAATAAGAGAGATTCAAAGCGAAAACGTTTTACTTTTCTTTAAGAACCATCGAAACAGTTAGTTTTTAATCCAACCAGTATTCCTAGATGTCAAAAAAGATAAAAAAAACCAGTGAATTTGAAGTAATTCGTAAAAAAGCTTCGAAAAAGGATGGAAAGAAAAGGAAAAGTATTATGAAGTTTCTATTGGAGCCAAACGTGAAGCAGCAACAAAGGATAAATATAATGATGATCAAGAAAAGGTAAAAGATGTGGCTGGTAGTTTTAAGTGTCAAGGATTATTTATACATCATTATAACATCATTATTTCATGCGGTTGACTTTGTCCGTGTGAAGTAAAAACAATATTCACTGGGATTTCTAATTTCTGTGAAAGGGTAAAATGACGAAACAAATCAAAATACGATTTATGAAAAATGTGCTTAATGAAAGGAAATAAAATACAAGAATTAAAACAACCAATAAATGCTACAATAACTATAATAATAATACCAGTGTCCCGGGTAAAATTTTTTTACAAATTCACTTTACTCCGATGAGTTACCATCTCAAACTCACCCGTGCTCTTCCTCTTTCCAAATATTAGGGTGACCGAAAATCAAATCGCACCATCCAAATGTTTAAGTATCACTAAATTTTAGGGCTCAAAAAAAATAATAATTATGGGATGTGTTCGACTTACCGTCACCGCGATATCGTCGGTCAAAAATTCTAATAATGTCACACCCGTCCCCAAAAATGTTAGACCCAAATTATCAAAAAATCGAACAATATGAAAGGTTGTTTTTTGTCCTTATTTGGTAACGATTATATCTATCTATTGAGTTTTTTTAAAAAAAACATTTAAACCATAAAACTTATATTTAATCTTATAAGCTTTTACATGTAAACAATGGAAACAATAGAAACAATTCTATTTATTTCTGTTTTTGCACGAAAAGCGCGGCACTACATTTTGAGCGGCCCCCGCTATCATCATCAGCCATATTAAAAAAAGAACACATCAATAAAAAACCTCTACATGCCACTACTTCTGGAATAAACTTATTAGTTTGTATCATAAAGACAATCTTTAATTATAAAACTGAAGCAAAAAAATAATCATACCTCCTTGTCTATTTGTAAGATACACCACTCTTTTACAGTTATTCTAAACACTTTTAACTAATCTAACTTTATCATACGTTCTTGACTATATTACTTTTTCTTTTTCTTAAAAATCGTCAACAAACGAAAATGTAAACATTTGACGCAATGCAATGGTTTCCCCTATACTAATACGCATACAAATACGGAAACCGTTGCTACATTAAACAAATTTGACGGGTTTTTTTTTTCACTTAAGACTCCCAACCAGGGCTTAAAACCTTTATAGTATTAATATATATCCTAGTATAGCGTGTAAAAACATTTTAGAGGTTCATTTTCCCCATGTGTTACTTCACACGCCACCCGTGCTCTTCCTCTTTCAAAATATAGGGATAACAAAAATTAAAATCACACAATCCAAAGGATAAGCATCACTAAGTTGTAGAGCTCGAAAAGCTGATCAAAACAATGTATATGATCGCGTGTCAACGACGACCATTACGGAGATATCGTCGATCAAAGATTCTAATGACGTCACACTCGTCCCCAAAGAGTTTCCACACAAACGTTTTGTTACAACAATCAAAAGGAGTATTACCATCTAAGAGAAAAAAACACCGAATAAATTTGTGTTTTGTAATGCTTAATTTTCAATATTTGTTGAAAACTTTGCTTAAACCACATTTTCTGATTAACGAACTTTAAAAATAGAGGTTAACATGCAGGTGATGAACTCGCATCAAAAGAAGTAAAAACTCTCAATAACAACTTATGCTATGGACGATATCCATTTTAAATATGCATCATAGTTTCTAAAAAAATGAAAAATGTGCTTACGTTTCTATCTAATGTTTACGTTCCTTTCATATACTTTCATTTCATAACTTTCCTTGAAAAATAAAAATAACCAGTCGACGTTTACTGAAAAAGAGATGATGACGATTATTTAATTATACGGGCGTCAATTACTTCAGCTTAACTCTATCATTAAAGTAAGAAATGATTTAATTCTGTGACAAAAATTATTTTAATATGGGAAAACAAAAAAGAAAATATTTGTTTTTGTTGTCATGTTTATGTTTAAGAAAACAAGCAACACATAAAAATAATTGTTGAATTTATTAAAGGCCCGTTTTATACCGTTGTCTATTTTTTTAATGTGTTTGAACGTAGCTTTTTATCATATCAGTTAGTTTTGACTACTATTCCGAAATGTGTAGCTAGCAGTTTATTTGGTATTTCATTGTAGTGTGTGGATTGTTATTAAAGGTAAACGAAGGTAGCAAGATCATTATTATATTGTTTTGATAGTATTTGATTGATACCATTTTGTTTTAGATTATTAGAAAAATTGAATAGTATAGATAAATGTAATGCAAGAAGAGAGTGAATGATCTTAGTGTGAAGTTATATACATATTTACATGGTTTTTATATCATGATGCAGAAATGGAGTTTTGGGATTTGAACATTTCTACAATTCATAGCTGAATAAAAATCAGTTTGGAAGATAAAAATGTCAGAAGGTATGTTTGTTTTTGTTTGCTCTAGTTAAAGAGGGAAATTTGAAGGTATTATTTCATACTTCAGAAGTTTAATTGCGTTGAGGTAGGAGAATACATTGTCCACGATCTCTTTTCTTAATCTCTTTTCTAAATCTTTTTTAATAGCCAAGCAGCGGCGGATCTAGGGTATGTCAAAAATTGTGGAGGAGCACATAAACCTAATTTCTGTTTTCAGTCTTTATCACCAATGGGATTACTTGCACGTTTTTCTTTTCTGGATTAATAGCTAACATTCTCCTCTACAAATTTCGACATACCCTCTAGATCCGCATCTGCCAGTTGGTAAAAATGTTCTGCCCAGCTGTTTTTTATCTGTACAACTTCTGAAATCTCTAAATAGGCGAAATAGCACTGAAAAATAAGGGAAATAGTATTCTTTGTATAATCGATTACAACATTTTTGTATATAAACAGAATAATAATGGCAGTATATAGCATGTAAAATTATTTTATGGAGCAAAACTGTAAAGTGTTTTTACACGCAACACTAGTTAAGTATAAAAGCCATTTCATCACTTGTACGGTGACAGTATTCATCATTACAGTGATATCATTTAAACGTCAATTTTATGTCACGGAAAATGACATCATTTTGATATCAATTTGATGTTTATTTAACATCACATCCGTTCAATTGATGTAAAAAAGACGTCAATATAACGTCATGTGCCCACTGGGAAGTGATTTTGATGTGTTTGCTGTTTGCCGGAAAGCGCGGCAAGTTTTATTGCAGTCACACTCTCACATTTTCTGTTTAGTTTCCAGCTAGTAGTGTCTCAAACTTTGAATCGAATAAAAGTGGATGCAGGGTCCATATAGAGCTTTACTGTGAATTACTGTACTGTATGCACCGGCATATATCATAAATATACACTCGTAGAGGATATTTCGGAATAAATTTTGACTATTGAGTTTGTGTCGAACTTGAAGAGGGTTTTTCGGAATGAAGTTAACCCTTGAATTTGTATCGAACTTGAACAGTTTATTTTCGGAATAAATTTTAACTCTAAGAAAAGAAAACAAACATATTCTGTTGATTTGGTTCTCTGAGGAGTCCTAATAACAATAAAATAAGATTTTTCTCAATACAGATTACCGCTTAAAGTAAGACGGGAACGAGGGCGGCAACAAGAATGTAACAAAAAAAATGGTTTTCTTTATAGAATTCAGTAAGAAAGAAAAGCTCACTTCAAAATATCCATTGGGAAAATTTGTACTAGTAATAGCTTGATTTTGAGGGCAATTTGATGAACCGTCAAAATGAAACGAGGGCGCAAAACTTACAAGTCAAGGATCGTCATTCAGCTGTGATTCGATTTCTATGGGAAAATAATGAAAGAATACCCATGAGACACAATACGATTATCTTTTCGAACGTTCATCGAATATTGTTCTTTGAACGATCACTTGTTTAGTGAATGTCTTTGTGTTGTAACTCGTATTTTTATTTTTTTAAATTGAATTTATGAAAACAGTAATGGAAGAAATAGTCAGGGCGTTGATGTCCCAAAAATTTGAAAAGTATGTGCAATTTTGCGGAGGATTCAATTATTTACCTTTTACAGTGTGTTTTACAATTTTTGCTAATGTGTAGAAAATATTATTTGACCAAAGCTAAATTGTTTTGTTCATGATAGTACCTAATCTGTGTAATTAAAAAAAGATGGACCTCCTGTCGAGTGAGTAATAACGTTTCAGCAGAATAGTGACGACTCTCTGCAAGTGTTTGGAAATCACTTGGTCATGGCCTTTTTCATGGTCTTTCACTCCATAAACAAGTTACCTGGACGGCTACTCATCTCCTCAGATGATTTACATAAAAAGCTTGATTTCGAGGAAATAGCCCACGAATAATGTGATTCTAAATACACAATTCACAAAATTTTAATAACTAAATGTGAACACCGGCAAATTTTGCAGAACAGTTGTGACTTTGCAGAACGGATTAATATCTAAAACGAATAAACTTTTAAAACGAGTTAACATTTTAGTCGATTAGTTACATCAAATAATTGCAACATCTAAAACGACTTGAAAGACGAGATATTGGTGCCGAACTAACTGTATATATTTCTTCATAATTGATGCACTCAAATGGATCAATTTTTAAAAGTGAAATTTCGAATTAAAACCTTAACCGATCTGATAAGTCGAAAATAAGTAATACATAGACGTTTTCGAAATACCCTAAATTTCAAGATATCAGCTCTCTGGCAGTAGCCGTCCCCGATATAAGTCCCAAAATTTCAAAGAAACTTATCCCCCGGTTATATACCTCCCCTGACATAAGTTCTACGTTCTGTAACTGCACTTGAAAATTTGACTCAACTAATTTCCAAATTGCGTTGTTATGTGTCCACAGATGTGTAACCTTTGAACTGAAAGACATAGCAAATATGGACCAGACTCTTCTTCCTTCAATGCTGGATGTCTGGTTTTTATGCCCTCATACTTATAAGCCCAATAAAGTCTCTGAGTTTGAATTTATAGTGTTATTATCCAGTTATAAATATTCGTTAAATAAAAATAAATGAATAAATAAATAAATAGCATTTAACTAGTGCTCTCTCCAAAAATGTTTTGAAGAAAAAAAAACTGGGAATATTGTTGGCGTCATTGATGTAGGCCTGGCTACACCACACAAGAAATTTCAAAAGAGCCAGTAAAGGAATTTTTTTTCTATGATGCTTATACTCACATATTCGGGTAGTTTTGAATCCTCCGGATAGTTATTAAAAAATTTGGGCATCAGCGCCCTGACTAAAAACGTTAGCTTTGGTATTTGGCTTTGTTTATCGTTGGTTCTCTTTTAACAGTGTTCTATTTTCTTTGTGTTTGACATCGGAGGAAGTACAATATTGAGGCTGCTGCGCTGATGTGTTTATTAACTAACTAATGAGATTCAATCCTGATGCAATAGAGTTTTTAAAAGAACGTTATTGTAATCCATATCATAATTATATCGAGTCACGTGAACGGATAGATAAATCAGAAAAGATGTTGAAATATAACAAGAGCCTTCGGCTTGGAGGTCAGCGCTTACTTAGACTTAAGTCCATACATGATTTGAAATTGGATAAACCTTCACACTGAGGACAGTTTTTGTGGTAACATAAATTTGCAATGCTTTCATAGACTCGTGGCACAACAGTTTTTTGGATGAACAACGAAATTTTAGTAAGAGAAAATGTTATCCTTTTTAAAACATCAAGATCATGAAACAAGTGATAAAGCCAATTTTTCACCACACTACTCTCTTGTCAGTAGAGTAACAAACGGTTGTGCACATTTTGCAAAAGAAATCACATTATTGAACAGTGAAAAAATCAAGATGACGATGAAGAAGAGGAAAATCAATTCTTCCCAAAAGTGACGAAAAAATTGAAATTGTAAGACCTCGTGTGGCAAGGAACGCAGCGGGCGGAAATTTATTGATTAACTGTCTTTTATGTGGCTTTATGATACATTTTTGTTCTGTTAAAACCTTTTAAATTATTCGAGGAATATGAAAGTTATTTTGCGCACTTACGTTAGTTAAGCATGCGTACACAGTACAGCCCGAAAGTAACTTTGCGCGTCCGCGAAGGAATGAATTTGTACATGAAAACACAAAAGATTTTCGTGTAAAGTTTTACATGTTACTTGAAGTCCTTAAGTCTTCAATACGAGTTTTTGGAAATTCTGCGTTAGATAAATAAAAAAAACTAAACTTCTAAAGATGGCGACTCTTCCCAAAAGATAATTATCTTAGGCGGAAATAAAGTTTCTTTCTTTCTACTATAGCAGTTTCTGCAAGAGAAACAAGGGTTTTTATATAAACTGTTCTAGACAGCAGCGTTTATGTAAAAGTCTATCTAGCAATCATAGTCTCTTTTCCACCCAAGATTCACTACTTTCCATATTAAATTTCAACACAGATAGGAGCGAGATTTTTCCTTTTCGGCTTTCTAGTTTATTTTCACTTTGCAATGCAACAGGGCCGGTTACGGATAAATCGATCCTGTGGTCCACGACAACTTTACACTGCTCTGTAATCAACCATACAATTAATTAAGTAATTACCTCATTAGTAAGAATTTCACGTTCTTTCAACTGCGTAAAAACGTTTGCTTTCAAGTTCTGTTGACAACGAAGACTTGATAGAAGTTGTAAATTTTGTTTCTACTTAATTTGCATTTTAAAGGAATTTGATAGGATTTCAGTTTTATGTTCACTACATTTAAAAGAAAGTCTTACTAAACAATCAAACTACACTGAATGTTATCGTGTTTCATATATTTTGTAAAATTAGAAATCTTTTCACACATTGCCGTCTTCGTGGCCGTCTTAGTTTGTTAAGCTGGGTAATATAATGAGTCAATTGCAACCTGCGATATCAGGGCGTTTTTGTCTCGTCGTCTTCATATCAAAAGAAGACAAACAGTCCTGGGTCCGAGGTTGAAAAAACACATGATCGAGCGCATATAAATGCACCACTGCAACGATCCAGTTTTAACGGAGTGTAAACATAGTCTTTATGAAAAATGTGCAATTTATGGAATGTTATTTTGTTTTCTTAACGATTTATTTAAAAGTCTTGCCATCACATGATACATCTTAATTCAAGGAAATCTAAAACGACATCGGTAATCAATGGAGTTTAACACACAAATTCATTTGTCATTTTCGAGAAATGTTTTACATGAATACTAACAGTTGTGATTTAATTTGGAAATATAATATAATATTAAGTTGCAGAGAATAGTATAATTAAAAGATAGATGTAAAATCGTTTTTATAAGAAAGCACACAACGTTGGTTTAACGTCCAAGAACGTTCAGACGACATGGTGTGTCTGATAATTATACTGTTTGAATTTAATGGAGAATTGGTCCAAAGATAAATGTAGACTGGAATTAAAATTGGTTTAGAATTGTATTTATATTAGCTGTGGTTTGTGATTATTCGAACTAGAGATATCATAACAAATGTCGAAGTATCATTAACTGAAAGAAACGCGTTTTTCTTTTAAAATTAATCTTACAAATAGTAAGACCATAAAAATTGAATAATTAACTTTGTCACAAAAAAACTAGAAAAGAAACATTTTCATTAGTAACAGTAATTTGGGAAAGGGGTATTTGAAGGACGACAAGTCCAGTTTACACTTATTCTGTAAGCAACAGGAGGCAGGAGGGAAACCATTGAAAGCTTAAATCTTTGCTGGTTAGAAAAAAGAACTTGAAACTGGAAAACAAAAGAAAATATTGATTTATTAATCGATTTGATAATGAACCAATCAGGAAGAAGTATTTGTTCAATTCCACCAATCTGTAAAGAAGTCTTTGTTCTGTTCCACCAATCAAGAAGATGTATTTGTTCCGTCTTCGTTAGCACGTCAAGAAAGATAAGTGTAAATCCACCTTACGTTTGAAAGTAGTGTAAGGTTTTGTGAAGTATTAAATGTCTTCTGTCGTTTCGATTATTATCCATGAGAATGTATGGTCACTTTACGTTAAAGATAAAATTTAATTTTAAGATCGATAGGCTGTGATTGGTTTGTGGGGAAAAACAAACAAATGACTATTTTTGTTAATATGGAGATAAGATAAATCGTCCCTTCAAATTCTTGGATGTCTGCCCTTTCCGTACCTTTGCCACCGTTTTTATGATAATTACTTAATACACGATTTTCATTGAAAGATTTCATGTAACAAAATTGCACGAAAACTTCCACCAACATTCCTCATCTCTCCAGAGATAAGACAAAAATTTAGAGAATATTGGTAGAACCAAAGACCCTTTCTTTAGAGAATTACACTAATGATATTTTCACGGACGTTTTGTGTAAAGTAAACACGAAAATTTCGACCAAGTTCTAAAAATAGTAATTGGAAACTCGTGTATTATACTTTCACTGAGGTCATATTTTCACAGAGCTAATAATTCTTTTTAGTTTCATTTTGCTTGCATTTGGTACTGCTTACTGTGCTTATATTGTGTGCCCTTCCAGCAGCACGATGACATGGACAAAATGCTCTAATGTTTACATTATGGAAATCTTTAATAAGGTTTTAGGTTAGTTAAATAAAAGAAGATATGAGGGCGAATTTATTGGCACCTGCTCAAGCACAAAGCATTTCAGGGAAAAAGGTTCTACTTGCATTCATCATGATGATCTTTCAAATCGTGGCGACATTGGGTGTGGTCATTGCAGAGTACTTGCCGACCGAAGGAGGTATCCTCATTATCGATCATGATTGGAGTCAAACTCTTTCATGCATATATATGTCGCTCAGTGTGTTTGGCATGTTACTATTTCTCTTTACTTCACCAATTTTTATACACGATGATGATGACAATGATGGAGATCCAGAGGTTCATTCAAATCAGTACTTAACTGCTAGCGTTTATGTATTTGGAATGGGAACAATCTTTTTACGATTGCAAGAATTATATACATACACGTATTGCTCCGACCTGATATCTGATATACCGTTTGCTCTGTTTTCCTTGATCTATACTTTTATTCAGATGGCATGCTTACAACTGTTGAATTCAAAAAAGATTGCTTACCACTGTGTTGGCTATTTCAGTTTTTTTTCTTTTATTGGCACGAACATATCTCAATATATCATATATATACCGTTCGAGATGCATCTGGAAGTTGCCTCCAGTCACATTGAAAGTGATGATGGCGGCAAATGTATAACAGTCAACAATACCATACCATTTATGTTTGAGAAATGGAAGCACATGTTAGTTCCATTTGTTTCTGAATTCAGTCTCATAGGTATTGGAGTACTTTTTACTATAATACGAAGCGTTCGTATTCCTTCAAATGTTGAAATATTCACGACTCCACCAACATCACTTGAACCTAACATTCAACAACCGCACATCAAAAAGAGTTCTCCAACTTGGAATCCTGGTGTATTATTTGGCATAACGTTGGGTTTTCTTGTATTGACCTCCAGTATGGCTGCAGAGGAACAAAAGACGGATGAAGAGCAAGTAAAGTTATGGGTACATTACTCCTTTGTCATGGGAGTTGGTGTCATCCAACTCATTACCCTTGTCATCCTACATCGGAATATCGATGTCGATGCTTCAATATTGCTGCAAATCAGAGCTGACGATGTTTTAATTATCTTTTCTCTGATTGGTCCACTGGTCTGGGATATATTAGTCGTGATTGCAGCTGGTCTACATTTTCATCCGGACTCCCAAAAAGATATAAGAACATCAGTCACTGCTTTTCTTTGCAACTTCTTCCAGATTATTACAGTTGGATTCCAAACACTTGTACTGATTGAATACCAACATAAAGCTCGTAAATTTCAAAACCGAGATGGTCTGAAACAGCTGCTGTACTTTCTGACAACAGTGAACTTACGCTTCTGGGTGATAGATTCCTTCATTGGCTTGAAAACATCTAGTCAACACGTTTACCCAATGCCCTCCGATGTTTATGGACGTGCATGGCCGTATGTGTCGTCTGTTTTGTACGTACTGTCCATTTTTCACCGCTTCCATGCTGCACTTATATCGTATGAAATCACGGTCAGCAAATTTGAGAACGTATGACGTCATTCAGAATCACGTGATTTAACAGACACTTTATTTGCAAATAAAGTCATGTTTAAGAATTTAGCCCAAAACGTTTTTGAAAGTGCCTTAAATATTTTCGTCCGCAATCGTTTTCGTCAATTTTAACGAAGATTTTAACCTGGTTCGACATGCATCTCTGTGATGTATTTATTTCTATTTTTCATCAATCCTTTTTTTTTGTATTTATTTTAACAAAATTGTTTGCTCAGTGAGCGATTTTAGCATCAAACTGATATGAATCTCCATCAGGAATGTGTATCCAAGATTTTAAGGCGAAAACCAGTGCGTACCCAAATTGATAATTGATTGTGGTCGTAATTATTTTATTTTCATTTTTAGACGCGTTTTAATCTTCGTCATTATACTTAATCAACTCTTTCAATAACATTGGTTGATTCATTTATAGAAGCAAAATATTCGTCATGAGAATGTGACAGGTTTCGAAACACCAAAATATGAGTCAATGACTATAATAAAGATAGGCTGATGACAACTGATGGTTGATGATACTAGCTGAGTGGTCTTTCCAAATCCAATATCTGCATAATAAACATTAGTTCAAACTCGGTAGACGTAGAAATACAGATTTTGCTAGATGTGTTAACCTTCAGAATCTAGGTTTCATTCATTTCATAGTACTGTTAAGAACACACAAGCCAGTCCGAAATACACTCCTGAGATAATAAAAGCTTTAATTAAATTTATAAATATTTTGATCACTTTTGAAATTTGCTGCGTTTTTATCATCTATACAGTGTTTATTTTGTTCTTCCAAATATTTTCTTTTTACGCAACAAACCAGCATTTTCTTTTTCTAATAAGTAATTTCCCTTTAATTTCATTAAAGCTCTTCCCTGCTTTCCCTAAAAGATTTCCCCATCCGATTTTAAAATTGAAAGAGCGATTATTAAAGCTTGCCATGTGTATGGAAAAAAATTCTAAAAAAGGCGTTAACACAGAAATACCGTGGCTGATTTAGTTCCTAAGTATTTTTTTTAATAACATGGCGTATAAATATGTGCGACCACTTATGCACCAATTTCTTAAAAAAAAATTCTTAGGAACCAAATCAGCTACAGTACAGAAAATATCCTAGCAAGTAGCTCCCGCTATGAATGCCCCGCAATAAACTGAGCAGAGACAGACTATAAAACAGACAGGCTTCAAATTAAAAAGAAAATAGTAGCCTTGAATAACTTTTTTTTGGTGTGCTTACCATAAAGAATTTCCCTACATCTTGTCGAATAAGTAATAAAAAAATCAAAGAATTTCATTCTATCCATTTTATTCTGTATTTTAATATATCAGAAAGAAAATATAACATGAAATAAATAAATCATTCGAGTTTTTGGGGCTTCGATTGATTTCATCAAGCATATCTCTCTTTGTGAAATCGATATGCAACATTCTACTACGACATTCTACCTACAACTATTGACATTATGATAGAAAATCATCAAATTTGACTCTAGCATACCATTTGTAAGTTCTTCACTACTCCACTAATCAAACGTTAATTGTTGTGACACCCACAATCATCAACGTTGGATACCAACACAAATATCAGATAATGCAAGAAGTTGATTGGAAATGTTTCGAAATAATTTTCTAAACTTGGATTGTCAAATTCCATACATAACAGATATTTTAGGTTGCAAATAATAGCTGCATCGTATTTATATCAATAATGCAGTATCTTCAAACTCCAAAAGCTCTTTCTCCAAGAGCAATAACATTAACTTGCTTGAATTGCTGAATTTAGTTCGGTCCACGATCATTTCAATTTAGACATTTCATAGGAATAGTTGTAACAAATAATGCGAAATTCTTATTAACAATATACAAACACTTTGCGTAATTTTAGCAATATAATAATTCAATCGGAGAAACTTTCGCTAGGGAAACTTTTTTGGCATATTTGTGAAAGTTTGGCTCATGAAGTTATTCCAAAATATTCATTTGAGAAACAAACAAAATCTTCCAATATTTACAGAGCTTCATTAACATGCTTTTTATATATATATAACTATTACAGAGTTAATTTATAGTTAAGGCTAAAAAAATACATGCTTGGGTAAAAATTGGCTCTTATACTCATGTGGTTACCATTACAAGGCTAAGTTCTAATGAGATGTATGCTTAATCTGGGGTACTAAGATCTTTAGAATGGCCTAATTCGTATGTGTTCGAATTCTGAGATCATTACCCAAAGTCTATTCTATTATAAGAGCTGAAAAAAATACACAATCTTTCGAAAATCTAGTATGGGCATTGCTTATCTAAAAGTCATACATCAACGACTACATATTATATAATAGAGGGTGCACACTTTTTGTTCTTGAAAACTGCTGAACAAGTCTCATAGACATTTTTTTATTACCAAAATATATCAAAGATGGATATCATAAATTTTGCATCCGAGAGCCAAATGCCTCCGTTTCTGTCAAATATAATACAGTTCTTCCTTATGTGAAATGTTTATAATAGGTTGGCTATAATTTTTTTACAACCGCATTTGAATAAAGGAAATAAAAACTACAAAAGAGAGTATTATATAATATAAAAATAACATTACCTAGCTAGCTTGCCTTTGTTTTGTGGTGGTGTGGATGGTGGAGTAGAGTGGAGCTTGACTTGTGACTGAATGTTTTCAACCCGGAAAAAACGCAAAGTCAACTGATTTCTAAAACCGCACAAAACATCGTGGATGTTGGATGATGATGATGAACAAAATCGAAAACTGACTTTCACCTATCTCGTGAAACTACTATGCCTCCTCGCTCGCTTACAGTCGCTGCGGGGGCAATTATTATCCTTATAATTATATGTTAATACTATTTGCACTTACATAAATGAATCCCTAACCTCAAAGTTTGCGATATAACTTAAATTTGAATCCAAATTGAAGAAAAATAAATATAGCACTGTGTCGGGCTAGGACTGGGCTTTCCCTCATGCAAAAATGAATATGACATGAATATTACTTTCTCTGTAAAAAGCTCAAAATTTTTGATCGCAAATAAATACACAAAATTAAATTAAGCGAAATTTGAAATATTTTTATATCATTTTAAAGTGATCGACAGTACCTTTCATTTGATGCCTCGGTTGCTAAAATCCGATAAGTAGATCAGAAATGGCATTCAGTTATGCAATAAGTGCAAATATTTTTGACATTTTTTGACAGAAGAACGTTGTACAATTTGTGAACAATTGTTATGTTGAAGTAAAAATAGAAGAAAACAAATGTGAAAGTGAAATGGGGAGTATAAAAAAGGATCGAAATATTCTGTTAGCACCCTGAGAGATTGTTTGATTCCTCACCAAAATCACTGATTGGGAACGGACAATATCGTTTTGACAAGCATTGAAGACAAACGTTTAAGAAGAAAATTCAAACAGGAAATCAATTCCTCAATCACATAGCAAGTCAGCTCTTCCTATCAGAGGCTCGTGAATTAAGGAGTTCCAAATCATGCTAGGTCCCACAAAACTCTAGGACTGTCTTTAACAGGAAGTGCGCGAATAACACAAATAGCGTAATAAAGACAAAGGGGTCTGGACCGTAGCCCGAAATGATGACATTTTTCAAATTTGGTGAACTTTTTTTTTTATTTACTTTTATTTTAATATTATTATTTGTCGATTCTTACTTTTTCTATTAATATTTTTTTGCATTTTTTGTTGGCATAATTTATTTTAGCATTCTTTTTAACATCATTATTTTTTTTTGAAAATATCGCAACCTCATAAAACATCATTTCCGCGCTCTTGTCCAACATTAAGAATTTGAATGTTTTCAAGCAGCAGATGCGATATAACAGTTCCGTGAACGATTTATGCATCTTTTAATGTTTTCACAATGATGAATGGACATGTCAAGCTTGCATACAAAATTTTGATAAATGATTGATTTAAAACATATCTTGAACACCTGAATATCTTTTAAAACTCAAAAGAAGTTTGAAACGTTCGCATTGATTTTTATGCCCTTCGAAAAAAAGTTGAAAATCCTTTCCAAAAGTTTAAAGTTTTGAAATAAAACCTTACAAAGTCGTCAAGTTTTAAAGAATCACATGGTCCTTCTGAGTGAGATTGGAATTGCACAACGTCAAGGTAACGTATAAATTTCAGAAATTTTCCGGTTCCGAATCAATGAGAAGATTTTCGAAATGTAGATTGTGTGTTAAAGTTACTACTTGATAGTTTGCCCGAAAAAATGTAGATGCTGTGATAAAGTTACCATTTGGTGAACTTGCAAAGGTTAAACCTGAAGGGGAATTTTGGTCTTTAGTGAAAATCCACTTCTTGTATCATAACTGGGAGTTTTGTTGAAACTCATTCCGGTAAAAAAACTCCAAGACAAATGTATAAACTTTGAAAATTGCGTTTTCCCAATAATTATCACTAAACTACATGAGCAAATGTTACTCAAACCACAACAAGATAGATGGAAAAAAACTTTTCTGTTTTCATCACGTATTTCTTCTTCTGTTTAGCTAATAAATACCAAGTGCAGCTTCCCCAAGCGTATTCGTTAGACGCACCTGCCAACAACTAAACCGCAATAAAAATGTTTGGTAATCGAGCTTATAAAGATTGTCTTGGCAACATCACACGTGACCCGACAAGTTTTCTCGTCTTCGCTGCAGTGATTTTGTGCGTCATCACTCCTGTGCTTATACTTAGCGAGATCATGTGCTTACCCATGTGTTTTTGGTGTGCACCATAAGGAGGCTGCACAGTAATGGTAGCTAGGTTTATAAAATGTATTATACTTATATATGTTTTTTATCATCCTATATTAGCTTTTGTGACCATGATATATTATACAAAAATGTAAAAAATGTTGTTTTATCTCTTGTGACATGTTTTCGGGTTCACTAGTGGTGAATACTTATGATACAGAATCTGCATTGGTCACGGTTGAATAACTTACCTGTATTGCTATCTGCGTGAAGTTAACAGGTATGTGTGAACGTAAAACTAATGTAAAAAGTTTATAACAGCACTCCATCTCTGGGGTTCCATTAAAACATGGACGATTCTGGATTCTTCTTCGTTGTTTGTCTTTTACGTGTGTCTGAAATGTATTTGGCGAAAAAAAACACATACATCAACGTCAACGATCCTATTCCCCTGCACCATACTGGTTATAAGCCCATACTGGTTTCTCAGCCCATGGTTTTATATCCAGGAGTATTGAAGGAGAGCTGAAGTGGAAGTAGTTAGTTCAAAAGAAAGATTTGCGTATCATTGCATTTCTGCAGAAAGACATTACAACCGCCGTGTTCGTCTTCTTGCTCTGTGCATGCTGCTTATAGAGTGATCACTACTACGCCTGTGGCGTTTTTTATGTCGAAAGTCAATGCCGTGAAATAAAATGGCTTGCATCTATTTTTAACCGAAATATTCATATGCGCAACATAGTCGCAATCCGTGTTTAAATTCCTTATACAAATCTGCGTTTCGATGTGTGTTACACGTTGTTTTTTTTCACTGAGACTTTTATGATTATGAAATGATTACATATTCATCACTATAAACATGTGTTGTATATGTGTTGATAAATATGTGTTGTATATGTGTTGATAAGGCGGGACTTGTAATACATTGATGTGTTGGTTCAAATCCTTGAAGCTACGATGGAACCTCTCGGATCAAAAAAACGGATCAAAAAAAATAACTGTTAAATTAAAGGAACGTACAACTGTTGTACAAAAATGTAAATAAGTAAGTAAGTAAGTAAATGAAATTAGAAAATTTGGTTTTATGGAGATCAATTTCAGGCGAACTGTTTGCGCGGGATCGGAAAAAGTGTCCGCCTTATGTCCGCTTTATGGAGGTTCCACTGTAGTTGTTATGTGCTAAATGTAGCTAACGATTATTTATGACTAAAAATATATGTTGTGTGGCATCATTTTCGTTCTTCCCGTGTGAAAGACGTGTTTCTTGTTGTATCTTCATATATCTTTCAAACACTCGGTATTGCGGCTCTTTAGCACTCTTCACCATTCAAAAATTACATTCTACCTAAATTGTGGTGGTGATGTGTGTGTGTGGCGGTGGGGGTGGGGTGAGTTTGGTAAGGGATGAGAATGATTAATGTGGTCGATTTGAAAGCAATTAAATTTGATGTAAACCTTGTAAAGCTTTCTCAGTATCTCAATCAACCTCGTCCCCAGGGCTTCTTGTTTGTTCAATATACCGGATGTATAAGAAGCCCTGGAGACGAGGCAGTATCTCAATGTCATCATTAATTCGTTGCCAACGATGTTATCACAATTCCATAATGTCGGCACTTGTCAAAATTTTGCCATCACAACACTATAATCAAAAACAAAAAAGATAGTGAACTTTATCTGCATTTTCTTTGTCTAACAGTTTTGATTCAACACAATACGCTGAGTCTTGGTACAGTCTTCCATAACTTCAGCAATTTATGCAGACACTGGTATGTTCACTTTGGTCTGGGAATGGATCGGTGTGTAGAAACACATTTTTGAGAGTTTGTCATTCCAAGAAAGTTTTTTGATACGTAAAATGAAGACTATATCAAGATTACAGGTTGTCCGTTATTGGTCAGCGGCTTTCGGGCAATTGACTATTAAAATAGATCGTTTTTCCTCGCAACCTGATTTCTTGGTCTCTCAGTTGCTTATAAAATAGTGGTTTACGCGTTTTACACTACGCCCTTTATTTCTGCTATTACTCGCCGCAGTTGTACACAAAAATAGTATGACTTACTGTAAATGATCAATTAGACTCACCCTTCTTCCGAGTAAACGCCTTGGTGATGTCAATTAACGCCCATGCTCAAAAAAATGTCTATGTCCGAATAAACACCCATACTTGAATAGACACCCACGGTAAGATTTTTAAACAAACAGCCAGGCTCAGGGCGTTAAACGGTCATTTATACAGTACAGTAATAATAATGAAAATAGCAAAGAAAAGTCAATCAATTGCTAAAGGTGACGTTTGTTAAAAGTGTCATTTTCGCTTGTTAAAATTCAGTTAAAATGCTGTATGAAATACGTGAAATATTTTTTCCTTGTAAAACGATAAAAACGTCATTATTATTCAACTTGAAAACGAGAAAGAGGCTGCAGTGATGTAATTTCTGGATAGGAGTATTGAGGTGAGAAATATCTAATTAATTGCGAACTTTTTTCAGCTTGAATTTATAAACGATATTCATAAGGTATCGGAAAATTAGACCTAGTCCATAAAAAGGGTACATTTGCGATATTTTGGCAAAGGGGGAATCGTAAAATACAGAAACCTCTATAAAAGGGACACGCTCAGTGCGAAGAAAACTGTATAAACTAAAATTTAGACCTAACATCCACTTTTATTTAATTCAAATTTTGTCTTCTAGCTGTTAACTAAAACAGAAAGTGTAAGGTTTGGACTACACACCATTCCCGCGCTTTTCAGTAGCATGTCTTATGTACTTCATTTCAACTAACCATAAACTTGCTTTAAAACAGGTGATGTGGTGTCTTTAATTAATTTCCATTTCATTACCCAAAGTCTCATTTCTAGTGTTCAGCGAGGAGGTGGAAACACCAATAATAGGAACCACTGTTATTCAGGAAACCATCAGCTAGGCCGAAAGGCATGGCGAATGTAATGATTTGTATCCAAGGTTTCTTCAAAGGTTTGCCCTTGACAACTATAGGCCCGCTTGTAAGAGTATTGAAAACCAAAAAAGAAGAACAAGAACAAGAAGAACAAGAAGAACAAGTAGAAGAACAAGAAGAACAAGAAGAAGGGAGAGCTACACTATGAATAGCAGAAAGATCAATCATCATCCCAAAGAATTGGGAAGCAAAAATAAAATGTGCAGCCTCGTTGGGTGTTTCACAAAGAAGATTACCTGTCTTATTCCATCCATCAGAACAAGAGAATTTGACGACAAGGTTAGAATCCAGTGAATCTGTTGCACTCATACCAAAAGGAGCTGGAAATAAGGTTCGTGTGAAAATGTGTAATAGTAATATAATGATCGTGAAGCATCCAGGACAGACATTGGACACATAAAAAATTGTCAAGTCAGTGACGGCACTAAAGACGTTAAGCTTGCTGATAAATTACCAGATACTTAAACAAGTGGAGATAAAGTTCAAAGTGCAGAGGTGAGATCAGTAAGTTCGAAAGGAGTTACCATGATGGAAAAATTAATACCAGTTCCAAAAGAGCATGTTAACCACAATAAACCTCCGAAAATAAACTCAGCATGGCAGAATGTCAATTCACAACATATCTGAATAAAGAACAACAGCAAACAGCAAGATTGATGCAAGAAGAGGAATCAGACTCATTTGCTTGGTTGCACTCATTTGCAAGGCGAGATTGGTTGTATGACAGAACTGCAGATGGAAATCAAACTTTCAGATTCTACCCCAGTTCAAAAGCGTTAAAATGCAATACCACGACTGTTGTATACAGAGATCAAACAATGGATAACAATATCGTCCTCTAACTATTCTTCACCAGTGGTAGCAATCCGGAAGAAAGATGGCGAGTTAAGACTGTTATGACTTCCGGAACTTAGTTCAAAATTCCTGACAGTCACCCTCTTCCACGAATACAGTCTATATTAGACAACTTTAGCGGAAATGAATGGTTCAGTCTCTTAGACCAAAAGAAAGCATACCACCAGGGATTCATTAACCCAAAGAGCCGTCGACACACTGCGTTTATCACTCTTTGGAGGCTATACGAATGGGTCCGTATTCCTTTCGGCCTTCGTAATGCTCCAGCTGTTTTCCAAAGAAGGATGGAGACTTGTTTTTAGCATAATACTATAGTACCTCTCAATAAAAGTCTGAACTTTCCCCATGATGCCGATTCCCCCCAAAACTTAAGAGGACTGCTAAATTTCAAATCGACGACACCAACAAACGTTTCGAGTAATATTCCATATTTTTACAAGAAGATTTTCCACAGTATTATGCCATAAGATATCTCGACATAACACTGACCACCGATGTCTAGAGCAATGGTCAAAAAATGTACACGGAGGTATGTGTACCACCATTTTGGGAAAAGTGTCGACTTTGCTAGGGATACAGATGATGTACCACGAGGGAACACAGGACAGCTTTAAAAAATATATAGATTTTAACGTGTATCTCTATACACCACAGTCACGATAAACATGTGACATTAGTCCAATCATAATTGGTCAGCGCGGAAAACAGCTGATCTTTCATTAGCGTTTGTATGTCCGTCCGTCCGTAATTCCAAGATTTTTTGTCCACAGTTGTAGGATGATTCCGCAAAACATTGGAATAGAGGCTGTCCACAAACCGTGGTTAATGTATGAATGGTAAACTACAACTTATATAAAGTAATTTAATTATTGTGAGTGCGTCCTAAAATACAGAAAACGTGCAATCCTAATTTGTGATCCAGAGAACGACACAGTGCAGCACTCAAGGTTAGAAAATTCTTACTGGTTTTTATTATAATGGCATTGATTTTGTGAGAAACTGTTCGATTCTATTTTCGATTTTTATTCCCTCTTCTTCTGTCCTCCCTCCTCTCCCACTTAAAATTTCACAAATTCCCTGTTGATGAAAATACAAATATACAAAATATTTCCTGGGTGTCTAAAAACAGGTAACTATATATAGCGTTCCCTTAGCTATATAAATTCTTTTCACACCCACACCACACACATAATATGGAGTAGAGAGAGACGGCGCCCCTGGTTGTGGTGGCAGTTTCTGTACTTTCATAAATTGTTGGGTGGTGCCCGGTCTTATGTGTTAACTTAAGACTTGTTTACTCTCCTAATTTTATTTAAAAAAAACACAAAAAAACATGAATGAAAAATTACATAGTAGATAATGATGGTTGTAGGGGAATTAAAACAGGACCACCCCTATACACAATTTGGACTAATATTTACGGTCAAATAAATCAAAGAAAATAATTGATATTGATATATGAAACTTGATATTGTGGGTAATGTCTTTCCCGTGAAGGAGCGTAAGCCGCCAATCTTTTTTTTTTTTTTTTTTTAAGGTTCTTGTTGTTTTGACTATATCGGTGTATTAACCGATTCGTTTATGCACTAAAAATTCTATTTTTTCCTAATACGCTTTTATAAATTTCACCCACAAAAATATGACACTGTGATGGAGTTTCTATTGGACTTGTCATAGCAAATCCGAGAATAAAAGACTTTTTATCATTTTATTTTGATAAAAATGATCCAAAAGAAAGAAAGAAACGTTAAATTTCCACTTAAGATTGCTTTCCCTATCAAATCATGTTGAATGCAATGACTTCATGTAACAGACTTTACCAATCTTTTGCATTTTTATGTAAAAATTTATTTCTTCACAGGTGCATCAATTTGTGTCAGGCTTTACTGTATATATACCAAATATTTACTTCAAGGTGGTAAGAAAATTTCACTGGAAAAAAATGGATTTCACGTATTCTAAAAATTAAATTCTTGTGAAAGGTAAGAATACTTTTTGCCTCAATGTCTGTCAACGTATGATGGTAATATTTAATTTTAAAAAAATATCAAAACTAATTATTTGCGAAATTAACGAAATTAAATTCCTGGAAAAAGTTTATTTTATCTCAATTCGCGAAATTAAATTTGCACGAAAACTGCTACTATGGTTCAGACTATCGACCTGTAATAGTTCCAAAGAATGATTCATTATGACTTATTTTTGCAGGGCAAGATAATCACTCCAGGAGTTGCAACTAAGCCGAATATTCCTACGCCACTTCCTGTTGACCTCAAATTTGTGAATTTTTGCCCATTAACTTTTGGGAGATTATCAAAATATGGGATATTGCAGAATTTCTTTTTAAATTAATCAATTTTCGTTGTTTTTTCAGGTTAAAATGAAAACAAAATCACATTAATTCTTCCAACTAAAATTTCTAAAAATACTTGTGAAAATTAGTTAGAAATTCATCACTAGTGGATCTGAGATTGTATAACAGTTATATAATTTATTTTTTAGGTCCTTTGTTGGTGGCATCATCTCTGGTATTATCTCGTATCTGCTGCCAGAACTCCTCAAAACTTAACCTTGTCAGAATTACCTGGACTTGTCCGAAATCTTTGAACTTGTCGGCCTTATCTGAACTTGACCAGATTTATAATTAGAGTTTATCATGTCATAGACCGGTTGTTTTTGTTTGCGACGTTTCGACAGTTACTACTGTCATCATCGGGCGTTTGTAAATGAATGATGTAAAGTTTATATATGTTTTCAGTAGGATCGAAATTAGGATCGAAATTATTTCGGACCTGGAAGGAAGCAATGTCAATATTTCGGACCTGGAAGGAAGCAATGTCAATAATTTGTTTTGCGTAGAGCTGGAAACCATATCGCAGGAACATTATACGATGTACTATTAATACTGGAATTGTTTTTGACACTGTATATAATCTCTTTGACCTTTCGAGCAGTCCATCCTTTTTCCTTGTCAAGGATCTTTCTATTCTCCCAATCAAACTTGTGGTCATTAGTCCAACAGTGGTCAGCAATTTCGTTTTTGGTTACATCGCCATTCCGTACGGCTCGCATATGTTCTTTGATGCGTTGCTCAAATGTTCTTTTTGTTTCTCCTATATAAACTGATTCACAATCACTACATGGAATTTGGTATATCACGTTATTTGTGTCGTTCATTGAGATCTTGTCTTTCGGATGAGATAATATGTTACGAAGAGTTTCCGTTGATCGAAATCTGCATTTGATGTTGTGTGCACGGAATATTCTTTGTAAAGCATTACTGATACCAGATACATAAGGAATACTAATAGTGGTCACCGGTTCTTGTTCTGTTGATTCTTCGGTGTTTGAAGTTCGAGTATTGTTTATTCTATTTTCAACTCTTCTAACAATCGTCCTGTCATATCCATTTGCTTGGAGAACCGATTTGATATGTTTCATTTCTTCAACACGATCATCGTCATTACTAACAATATCTTTCGCCCGATTTATTAACGATGCAACAACACTTTCTTTGCAACTTTGTTGATGGTTTGAGTTATAGTTTAGATATTGGTCTGTATGTGTTGGTTTACGATATACGTTCACTGAAATGCTTCCGTCTTGATTTCTTTTTACAAGAGTATCCAAGAATGGGATGCAATTATTCGATTCCTGCTCGATTGTAAATAATCAATGAACGACACAAATAACGTGATATACCAAATTCCATGTAGTGATTGTGAATCAGTTTATATAGGAGAAACAAAAAGAACATTTGAGCAACGCATCAAAGAACATATGCGAGCCGTACGGAATGGCGATGTAACCAAAAACGAAATTGCTGACCACTGTTGGACTAATGACCACAAGTTTGATTGGGAGAATAGAAAGATCCTTGACAAGGAAAAAGGATGGACTGCTCGAAAAGTCAAAGAGACTATATACAGTGTCAAAAACAATTCCAGTATTAATAGTACATCGTATAATGTTCCTGCGATATGGTTTCCAGCTCTACGCAAAACAAATTATTGACATTGCTTCCTTCCAGGTCCGAAATATTGACATTGCTTCCTTCCAGGTCCGAAATAATTTCGATCCTAATTTCGATCCTACTGAAAACATATATAAACTTTACATCATTCATTTACAAACGCCCGATGATGACAGTAGTAACTGTCGAAACGTCGCAAACAAAAACAACCGGTCTATGACATGATAAACTCTAATTATATATTAATTATTATCAACTCAAGTCATTGTTTTTTCTTTTACCATCTCAGAAAGGATCGAAACCCGTTCAATTTAATGTCTTGCCTTCCTAAACATTTTTATATTTTGTTCCTGTTGATTTCGCGCTCTGGTTGATTTCAAAAGAACAACTTTGAATTTGTATGGTGTAATGTCAAGTAAACATGTGATTATATCGTGTATATTGCCTCTGCTTTGCAGTCACGGGGCTTCAGTCATGAAATTTGGCGACTTTGCCGAAACATGCGCGTTTGCGCGCCTTTGTTCATGAAAAACATGGCTGTCACCAAGTACTTCTACTTTCTTTTCGAGAACGCCTAGCTAATCCAAAAGTATTTTTCTTATTTATTCCTAGCTACGTATATATTGCTTTCATTTCCCATCTTTCCGAAGATAAATAGCAGTTTTTACATTATATATATTTATATTATTTACATGCATTTATAAATAATTGATGATAAAAATACCTTACTTGCTATAAATAATCATATCGTGGTGCGCGGGGATAAACCCCCTTCGACCTAACGTACACAAAACTGTGTGAACTTCCTTCTTCATATTAACAATAGTTTCTTTGTTAAAAAGGCCTTGTATTTTGTATGTTTCCTTCTATTTTTCTAGAATGGACAGTGGAGGAAAAGGAATGCTCGAAAAAATGCAAACAAAAAAAGCCAAAAATAAATAAAATCGTTCCATTCCATCGAGTTAACATAAAAACACAAAATATTTTTGTGTATATACTGTTTATGTTATTACATGAAGTCATTTTTAAAGTCTTTTTCTCCATTGATTATTTATATATACTATATATATACTAAATTTTAAACTTTTGACTGTCACTTCGGGCGGCTTTTCAGTAAAAACATAAAAAGATAGAGGAGAAGAAGTGTATTTATTTTTCCATAAAAAGAAACTAATAAACAAGTATATAATATATAAATAAAATTATTAATCATAGTGTAACAAGATGTTATTTACCCGTCTATTGTTTTCTTTTCCTTACATGCACGTCAGTTGACTTGATTATTATACTTCCTTTCTCCTTTTAAAGAATGGCGGTAATATTGTTTGAATGGTACACTGTGATGCTCGGAAAACTGACGGGCATCCAGACACTTGATTTTTCTTTCCTAATTCGTACCCTCTTACCCATAGAATGCAATATACGTATCAATAAGAATCATTAATTAAAAACAATTAAAGAGGGAATTCATGTTATTTTTTATTGCTTATAATAGATGTAGATGTAGATGTTTTTATTGCTTATTATAATTAGTGTGTAGAAAAAGCTCTGAAAGTTTGGGGAAGAAAAGCGCTTTGGTTCCGAAGGTATCTCGAGTTGGTTCGCAGTAAAATGTTCATTCATTTTTGCTCGCTGAGTTTGGGTTTGCTGTTTGCTCATCAAACTTTATTTTCTGCTTGTAAATACAATACTCACAAACAAACTTTTCGGAATATATAATTTTATTCTCAATGTGCCATATGTAGGTCAGTCGGAGAACTCTACACGCATGGTATTATGGTTTGTTTGTTTAATGTTTAACTTGTTCATTCCTGTGTACTTTCTTTATAATAAACCACCTTTGCTTATTTTGGTCCACTGGTTATCTGGTTGGCTGGTATTGAAATTTGAGTCGTGTTAGCACCTTGTTAATAATGATTTTGTTAAAAAATGTATATATATTATTTTTGTTTACTTTATAGTTATATTTACACATAAGCCAGTTTATGCACACAAAATTAGGCTTTTTCACCTAAATATTCATATAATACTTAAAAAACTCTTGAAAGAGTAATGGCAGGTTTAGAACTGGTGTCACCCGAAGGCCTACGTTTAGATGGGCGAAAGTGTCATGAACTTCGTAAGATTACATGTAAGAAGGGAATATTTGTTCAAGCAGATGGTTCAGCTTACATCGAGCAAGGAAATACAAAAGTCATTGCAAGTGTTTATGGTCCACACGATGTTGTTAATCGTTCAAGGGCCTTGCATGACTCTGTCATTGTCAACTGCCAATATAGCATGGCCACATTCAGTACTAGTGAACGCAAGAAACGACCAAAAGGTGATCGGAAGTCAACTGATATTTCTCTTGCACTACAGAAAACATTTGAAGCTGCCATTATGAAGGAACTGTATCCTCGTTCACAAATCGATATTTATGTACAAGTGTTACAATCAGATGGGGGTAACATCGCTGCTTGCATCAATGCTGCTACTGTCGCTTTAGTTGATGCTGGTGTTCCGATGAGAGATTTTATTTGTGCATGTACCTCAAGTTATGTGCAGGAAAACTATTTGGCGGACATAAATTATCTTGAAGAGAGCTCTGGAGCGCCCAGATTAACATTAGCACTGCTGCCAAGATGTGAAAAAGTGGTTCTGTTCCAAATGGATTCAAAGCTCCATGTTGAACATTTAGAAATGTTGTTGAAAACTGGAAAAACTGGATGTTTAGATATCTTCAGCGTACTAAAACAAGTCATTGAGACTGACTCCCTGGAACAAGCAGTAACATTGGTTGTATAAATAACATATTATAATAATTTGATTTGTTTTTAAACATTGGGATAATACAAATTGATATCATTTCACCAGGCGTTTGTTGAAAACATTTTTAATCCTTATAGTATTGTTATGTCTCTAGCATCAGACTTGATTTTGACCATGGGATTTTTAGAACATCACGTTTCATTGTTGTATTTTTTTGTTGTTGTCTGTTTGCAGTCTTTTTATCAACATTGTCATCATGTGTCTGCATTTGCATTCTTTTATTGAAGGATTACAGTAATTTTTCTGTTTCAGATAAAAGTATACATAATATTCATAATGGGTGACAGTGATGAAGAATACGATCGTAGACGACGTGACAAATTTCGCGGAGAACGGAATGATTATGAAAATAACCGACGACCGCCTCCGAATCGTTACGATCGTGGTCGTGGTGACCGAATGAGTGGAGGGCATTGGGATCGAGGGTCAAAACGTGATTACTACAGCAGTAGAGACCAAGGAAGAGGGGGAGACAGAAGAGAAAGTTTTGGAAGAGGTTCAAGTCCCCCTTCCAAAAGATCGAAGCGAGATTGGTAAATTGTTTGCAGTTAATATTTTCAGATTTTGTTTTTCCTAAGTCTTATATCCCAGGTGTCAGATTGAGATCAAGTTTGATAGTTTGGAAATGTATGTTGAAGTGGAGTGAATAGCTCACTGGAAAAGGCCTATGACTTTGTACATTTTTCTTTTAAAAGGATGAAATTTTCACGTTTGTCGAAAGTTTTTCCATTTCTCCTGGAATTTCGATTTAGGGAAGGCAATGATGTCCATACATGGAGAGGTGCGCAAGATAGCAATGCATTGGTTCCTCAAGAAAAAGGGTAAATCATGAAATGATATTTTGTTTCAGTAGTTACATGAATCAGGGGGGGATCTTCAGATGGCATCAGGATGTGCTATTTTTGTTGCAGTATTCATTTTCTCTCATGCTAGGATGTTAAAGGTCAGATGAATAAGTGCAAAATTGAAGCACCTGGAAATTTCTAATTATAATGAATCTTTTGTTTCTTTACCTCGATCAAGTAGTTTTAAGATAACACCACTATTACTAAGCTGCAGGGATATTTCATCCATATATCCCTCCTCCCACAAATCTAAGAAGACTCTTAATCTTTTCCGCATGGATTTTATAATTATAATTATAATTATTTCTAATTCTAATAATTCAGTTCCTAGTATTTTTTCAGTATTCTAGTATTTCATTTCCAGGAAATAAATAAGATTGTCTAAACTAGCATGGATGTGTAGAATGGGAAATGCAGCAAATATTACCAAGAATTTTGATATTCTCTCTAATGTTCCCACTCTCTCCAAAAGTTCCCCACTTATGTCTTGCATCATAATGTTGTCAAAGAATTGTAAATAAAAATCTATGTTTTTTGCTCCTTCTTAAACATTTATAATCTACCTTATTTCTTTGAATAAGCACCCCTCCTGGAAGTCCGATTTTGAAATAAGCGCCCTGAGGTAATTCGGTAAGAATAGATTGTTCATTCAATGATATTCTTCATTCTGTATGGCTCCTAGAAACTCTGGCGCTCCTACATTGATGAGCTTCAAGGACTTTATCATACAGCAAGAAGACGACATTGATGAAACAGAAGCTGTGCGACGTTATCAAGAGTACAAAGTTGAATTCAAACGGACACAGATCAATGACTTCTTCGTGATGCACAAAAGTGAAGAATGGTATGTGAAGTTTTTGGCTTCTATGCTCTATTAAATGTGGTAATCAAAGTCAATGAGATATATATGGCAACAACATAAGGAATATTTTGATTTTCAGTTGTAAATGTTGATGTTTTGACTGCAATGGTTATTGAATAATTCTTATTATCAATCGTCCATGCAGCTCTTTTGCTTTTTCCATGTGTACCGTATTTTCTCTAAAGGCCGGTTTACAGCTGGCACGAATGAGGGAATGCTATAACAAGTGTGCAAGTATGTTATATGGAGACATTTCTTTATCATTCTCTGGTTGCTGCAACCAACAGAAAAATGTTAAAAAATTTCAACTTCTTTGCCCTGTCACAGCAAATTCTTGTTTTCTGAGCAAGAGAAAGTTTATTAAATTTTCAGAATTTTATTAAATGTTTAAATGTTTAATCGTAAGCGTTTTTTCAAAAAAATAAAACTTTGTTCTCAAAGACAAGTAAAGTCTGCTACAAAAATAACATACATAACATAACAAGGTACAGATGCACACGAGTGTAATTTTTAACCCTTTCACTTAAATAATTTGGTTCGGGCAATAAGTTTGATTATGAATAAAATCACCAGAAGCTTCATATTTTATTAAGAAAATGAGATCGAATGTATTTTTCTTAAAATGACTGTATATTCAACCAGATGTTTGGTCGAATATACCTTTCACTTAACCTTTTACTTAAATATTTTAAGTGTTCATTGGTTCTTTGTAACAAAAATTTGAAACTATTTCTATAAGCTTTCCGTTCAAGAGTAATGGGGGTGTTTAAAAGAGATGGAGGTTTATTAAGTTATTTGACTTTTGTGGGGTCGTTTATTGGAGAGGGGTGCTAATGAACGGTGGGTGTTTATTGGAGAAAATATGGTATACAGTTTGTCTTTTGGAAAGCTGTAGAACTTATTAAGAGTATTATTATTATTATTTAACTAGTTGCCAATGCATTTTTGACTTGAATTTTAGCATCTGTCTGCCGACAGTTGTGAGATTGCAGTTAAGAAGAAGGATAAAAAAGACGTACACAAATGTTAATAAAACTATTTGCCCCAATTAATATTAATGAATTAGTTCGTCTGAAAACACCAAGCTTGTTTATTTTGCTTGAGTGTTGGTTAGTAATCGCAGGTCTATGATGCGTTTACAAACCTTTTAAAATAAAACCGAAATTGAGTTTTGATGATTGATATCGTGGAATACATTTGGAAGCACCTCCTTGGCTGATAGTAAGTCTTGTATGACCGTCAACTTGTCAGGTTGTTAGACCAAGGATTGCAAGAAGTTTGTATCAAGTTCAGTAATAGGCTTTTAAGTGATGACCATTCTAATACATGTTTTTACATTGTATATACGCATATACGTGTATTTTATTTTTGCTATTTGGTTTTGTTTGTGTTTTGTTTGTGGTAGATTAGGGATATCAAACAAAGCATTTTTTTAAGTTTTGTGTGAATGTATTTTTGGTTGCTAGGTTTGAAGAAAAGTATCACCCCATCAAGACAGTTGAACGGCAAATCAGTTTGCGAAAATCCATGCGGAAAAGATTAAGAGTCTTCTTAGATTTGTGGGAGGAGGGATATATGGATGAAATATCCCTGCAGCTTAGTAATAGTGGTGCTATCTTAAAACTACTTGATCGAGGTAAAGAAACAAAAGAAGTTAATTCGATTTCTAAAACTACATGTATTTGATAAGTACTACCCATGCATTTAAAAAGAAATTTGATAATTCTGATCATTTTGTTTATTTTATTTTTGTTATGTTACTGAACTAAAATGATATTTTTTCCTCAGTGATCCTGAAGTTGGAAGGTGCATCTGAAGATGACTTGAACGCATTAGATTTGCCACCAGTCGAAGAAAAGAAAGTTGAAGAAATTGGCGGTAATATTTTACTAATAATAATTAGATTGTCTTATGACGGTTGGATTTAATAGTGGAATTCTATTTTTTGTTATCTGTCATACTCTTTGTGTCAAACGGGCAGACTAGTATCAGAGACCAACTTTAAAGATCTCCCTTTGCAGAGGCTCTTTAAAACTACATGAAAGTAACAAAAATAAGAAGCATTTTCAATCTCCTTGTGAATAACCATAATAAATAGCAAGGATATACCTTCAAAACAGATAATGTATAATTTGTTTTGTTTGTGTTCATAAATAGATGGCAAGAATTCCGAGAATAAAGTTGAAGTTAAGAATGAACAGGTATCATTTTTTCTCATGCTGTAATAGTATTTTGAACGGATCACACATCACTAGTATTCTGTTTTTCCTTTTTCTCCTTGCTTTATAAAATGTTTGAATGTAACTGTCAAAATGCTGCCAAAGAATGACAGACAAATGACAAAAATGGTGTTTAACATATAATATGCTTCATGAGGTCTTTCTTTAACTTCAGGATGAAGAAGCGAAGGAACCTTTACCTCCTGGTATGGAAGATGAAGAGGAACCTCTTCCACCAGGAATGGAAGATGAAGGTAGTTCATTTCACATCAATGATGTTTTGTTATTCTTCTGATTTTTGTTTGTAATTGAATGTAATTCTTCTTTTTTTTTATCAGAAAAAAGTAAACCTGAGGGAGATGATGCCAACCAGGTGAAATAAATTTGTTTTTTATGGATTGTAGTCATAATCCCACATCAAATGGAACATTGATTTGAGGAAATTTGAAGAATAAAACTGGAGTTTTCATTAGTTATGGACATACGAACAGTTAATATAAAAAGATATTTGGGTTGCATTGACACACAATAAGGGGCACAAAACTTTAACAGGCGATAGCAACAAGTGAAATTTCATTGTGTCACATATCAATCACATGAAAACCAAATTTGGTTTTTTTCTTTTTGAAAATTCAGCAGAATTAATGTATTTTGAGTGGCTGCATGGAGTATTGCATCAGTTTTGTTACCAAAAGTGGTGACACAGAATATTCATACAAACAACATTTTTTTGCCTCCATTAACATTTGTTTTTTGTTACTGAATGCAAAAATAATGGTTGTCCGTCACATTGTCTGTCTGTGGCAAACACTAATTAATATTTTCAGCTGATAGCGATTAACAAGAAGTTGTTGCTATCACATGAAGTTGTCTTTTGTCCTTGAGAGGCTTTTTTACCAATAATGTTGAAAGATATTTGTTCTTCAGTGAATAGTGCGATACGATTTACATTTTCCTTGTTTTAATCACACATTTACACTGCAGCCAATAGACTATTTTTACTGTATTGAAATTAAGGATATTCATCTGCAGTATGACTTTGATGACAAATTTGCATGACTCTAATTTCCAGGTTTTTGAAATATCTGAATCCCTAGTTCTCATGCATCATAAAACTCCCAAATCCTAGGTTATCCCAGGTTAATCCCAGGTAATCTCTAAAAGAGTGAAAGCCAAATCATTACAAATTTTTCTTGTCAATATTTCAAAATTGTTTTTCTGTGCAGGATGATGCAGCAAGTAAATCCAATGATGTTGTCGGTGAAGGTCAGTTGGAAGAAAAAGTTGAAGAAACCAAAATAATATATGATGGATCTCGTATGAAGCACTCCTTATCTGTCTTCATGCGATCTCTACCTGCCAATATTTCACGGAGTGATGTGGCTGGTGTATGTAAACGATACCCGGGGTTCCTTCGGGTAGCCATGTCTGAGCCTGCACCCGACCGTCGTTTTTCACGACGATGTTGGGCAACGTTCGAGAGTGACGTGAACATTAAAGATATCAACTGGAGTATGAGTAACGTTCATGTTAAAGATACCGACTTGTCGCCTGTTGTCAATCGTGATGTGACGAATCGTATCCGACCGGTCAACGGTGTGACGTGCTCACCAATGACTATGCAGTTGGACATAAGATTCATCATTGAGTTGCTCAAGAAGTTGGATGAAAAACATAAGTTATACAGTAAAGAGGAACTTAATGGACACCCTGAAGAAACTGCTAAGGTGTGTGATTCTGTGTGATGTATCTGAAACTATCTGAAAGAAGAAATTTTATTTTTCAGCTTTAGTTGATGCAAGTTCAACAACCTTTCGTGGACCCTTTTTTACCTCGAATTGAATGCCTGTCCCTTTTATGCCGGTCTTAATTGGCGTTAATTCTGAAAAGTACACGGTCAAACTCTCACAGACAGCCAAGTCATGAAAGTTAATGCCATTAAGGACTGGTGTAATAAGGTATCCTTGTGGAAGACCTGTTACCAGTCTGGATTAATAATAGATGTTAGGTTTAATTTTTGGACTTCCGTTTTTTTCCCTGTTAATTTCAGGTATTTGAGGAAAGTGAAGAGAACGAAGAAACTGACGAAAAAGAAAGTAAAGGAGACGAAAAAGAAGAAGAGGAAGAAAAGGAATTGCCGAAACCTGAAGAAGAGGTTGTGGATTTGCCTGACCATAACCCAGTCCTGTTAAAATTGCCACAATACATCGAAAATGTTATCTCCGGATTGGGTCTGGAAAAGAATGAAGAGGACACCAAGGAATATCCGCTTGTAGTCAATGATGAGTTGATGAAGGTAACTATGAACACTGTACTTCCTCTTATTTAGCACCCAGGTGCATATTGGAGGGTGCTTGAAAAGAGGAAAATGAGGAAGATGGCGTGGTGCTAAAATGAGGAAGGTGGAGTGGTGCTGGAATGAGGAAGGTGGAGTGGTGGTTGAAAAGAGAGGTTTTCCACTTATATTTCGCATAATTCTCTTTTTAACAGCCTAGCAAAATTCGCAAGAAACAAACGATACAATTTTTAAAAATGTGGACTTGCGGAAACTGTTACAATTTCTTACACAAGAACAGCTGTTACACATGATAGTACATTATACAAGTTCTTACACATGTACTTATATGTGATTTGCTATTGTAAATTTTGTAATATAACGGGCACTTAAAGGGGCTACGACATGAATCACGTGATTGTTTACTTTTTTTTACCTTCAGCCATAATATCGTCGCATCTCTTGCTTCAAATTGATTTTTGGTAATGCACCAAAATCTTAAGATTCGTGTTGTAGCCCTTTTAACGTGCCCTTTGATTTTTAGAATATGTTTCTTGAGTTTATGTTTGTACGACTTCTACTATGTGTCGAATATTTCAGTCATGGTGCCTCTATCTAAAATTAGCCGTTCCAATAAATAAATAATCACATCAAAAATGGAACTCCAGTGGAATCGGTATAAAGCGGATACTATAGGTGCATAAAAAAAGGTTTCCGCTTTATAGAGACATTACCTATGAGAATTTGACTGTAAATCCATCCATCCGTGGATGGAGTATGTGTTCGTTATACGGAGGTTATAAATTTATAGTGTTACACACTTTACATCGTATTTTTGTTCTCGTGTTCTAGCTCGTGTTCTAGCTTAGACGAAAATGTATTTGACCTACTGTTATCTGTTCATAGAACCTTGATTTGATCTTGCTGTACTTGCGTATTGTACATTGCGTTGATTATTACAATGGTAACGAATACGTACATGAGGATGAGATGCCGATGCGGTGTGGTATATTACATGTAAGAGCTGCACCATTAGAAGCTGCGAGTAAGAAAGATGGTAAGAAGACACTATTTCATCACCAGCGCATATTTTCGTCCACTGTTTCATCACCCGATCATATCTTCGTCCACTATTTCATCACGCGATCATATTTTCGTCCACTATTTCATCACGCGAGCATATTTTCGCCCACTGTTTCATCACCCGAGCATATTTTCGTCCACTGTTTCCTCACCCGAGCATATTTTCCTCCACTGTTTCATCACCCGAGCATATTTTCGTCCACTGTTTCATCACGCGAGCATATTTTCGTCCACTTTCATCACCCAAGCATATTTTCGTCCACTGTTTCATCACCCGAGCATATTTTCGTTCACTGTTTCATCACCCGATCATATTTTCGTCCACTATTTCATCACCCGATCATATTTTCGTCCACTGTTTCATCACCGGAGCATATTTTCGTCCACTATTTCATCACCGTAGCATATTTTCGTCCACTATTTCATCACCGGAGCATATTTTCGTCCACTATTTCATCACTCGACCATATTTCGTTCACTCATGATATTTTTCATTTTCTTTACTCCGTCTGTTTTCAGTATATGACTGGTACAATCAACTACACAATAAACTTGTCCACGTCCTGAAAGATGACGAAAAAGCTACTGCAGAGGAAGCCATAAAACTGGGAAAGAAAGATGAAGAAATGTATCCTTTTATTCCTTACCTCTCCTGCAGAAAAAAAAATGTTAAAAATGTTAGACTTATTTATGTCACGTGGATAGGCATTTGAAAAATATTGTTGTCATTTTCGATCAAAAGCTTTTTTAACTTCAAGAGTGAAACGAATATATTTATACATGTGTGCAATATTTATATCTTTGAAATAGCGTCAAACGCATTACCGTTCATCCTCTAAAATATGCTCATCAAACGAAAGTGATTCAGATTGAGATTGATTGATTCAATTTTATATTATTAGAAATAAGATATTCGTTATTACTTAAATCGTATTTTCTTAATAATTTGGGTCATTTAGATTTCTAAAAAAAGCAAAGAGTTTATACACCGCAGTTGAATTTTTAACATTGCATTTCGCGTCGATTAATTTTCGCGAAAAGGCAAAAATTTCGCGAAATCGCGAAAATTGATCCTCGTTAGGTACTGATAGATGTAAAAATAATTCTATCCAGATAAAGTTGAAATGAGTAACTCTTTCTTCCCTGATTCACGCTAAGCAACGTTTTTTTTCTTTGTATGTGGAAACAAGTATTGTCGCTCGTTTCATGTTTTGAGCGAAAAGTGTTGTGCTCAATGTAAGTAAGTAAGTAAGTAAGTGATCATTTATTTAGTTTATAACTCTCATACTTACGAGCTCAAAGCTCAGAATATATATTTTAGAAATTTTAATACATAGAATAATATATTCTATGAGAAATTATCACGTATTCCCTTAACTTTCCATTCAGTGAAGTGGAAAATTTCATCAAAGCGAATACACAAGAACTTGCCAAAGACAAGTGGTTGTGTCCGTTGAGTGGGAAGAAGTTCCGTGGTCCTGAGTTTGTTCGCAAACACATTTTAATGAAACACAATGATAACGTAGACAGTGTGAAAACGGAGGTGAGAAACTAAACATAATATTTTAATTTTGGATAACGAGGTCATGGTTACATCATGCCTCGTTCCTTCAAACATAAACAAAAGAAACGTTTAAAGATACCTATCCGTTTAGATCCGCTCACACAAAACGGTTTATAGACATTTCCGAATTTGTTAAAATCAACAAAATTGTTTTTTAACCTACTCCACCGTGTGTTGAAATAATTTGTGACAATTTCTGTAAAGCAATAAAACTAAGAAACCAGTATAACAATAAAATGCATAGAAACGAGGCGAAACTGAAACGATCCTTGTTTACAGTACTGTATGAAAACAGAGAAAGGTGAATTCAAAATCATTGTCTGAACAAAGTGTTTTTGTCGTGTTTTTTTAGGTTCAATATTTCAACAATTATGTATATGACACGAAACGCCCATGTTTTCCGGAAGCTCGCCCACGTATTGGTGGAGGCGGTGGTGTTTCCTCCAGTACACACGGTACACCCAATAACGCAATGTCATGGAGTAGCCATTCTAACCGACAGCAGCCTACATTTGCCAGTAAGTTCGTTTCCTCTTCCATCGTCCCTTATAAAGACTTCTTCGCATTGGCGTGAAGTATAACGCCCTTAGGCTCGGCTGCTTGGTTATTAGCATTCTCTTACTTTATAGCGCCTAGGTCGTATCAACCATCAACATACCAAGCATCTACGCCGCAAAGTGCGCCATTACCTGATACTTACGGGCGTGTGAGTACTTATCCTCCAAAGGGAATTAAACGGTGAGTCCCAACTACTTCTCTACTTGGCAAAGCGCCCTTTTTCCAAGTAAAAATTTGGAGCAAATGTTCGTGCACCCTTTCTAAGTCACGAAATGTTAACTTTGTTTCAGGAACACTGGTCCTGGTTATCGTGATCGAAGGTTGATCAAATATAAAGACCTTGACGCTCCTGAAGAGTCCGACTTCTTTTGAAGACCTGCTCCGACGTGTCGCAATGGTTTAACGACTATTTTATTGTTACATTACAAACGACATATAAACTAGCTTTTAGAAGGTGGTTTAGAAGATTTTCTTTTCACGGTTAGGTGGGCAGTTGCATTAATGATAATTTGTGACTGTTACGGTGAAAAGATAACCATCATATTACAATGAAACCTCTCTATAGCGGACACCGTCGTGAACCAAAAAAGGTTTGTACGCTATTAAGTGGACGTTAAGTAGAGGTTTGGACTTCCAGGAGGAAAGACATCCGTTCCTGGAAAAGTGTCCGCTATAGAGAGGTTTCACTGTATGCGTATTTCAGTTTCCCACGTTCCACTGGATCTGTAATTTAGTTACATCAATCAAGAAAAAGCCTTTGAAAGATACTTCTAACAAAGAATGCCTCCTTTATGAAATAGTCGTTGATCGTCTTCCTTATGTTCGTATGCACAGTCCAATCTTCCCCTGTTTTTAAAGGGTTTGCTTTAGTAATCAAGCGATCATTTTTGCGAATTGACCGAAGTGAAAGATTTTGCGAATGAGCAAAAATCAATTTTTTTCTCAAGAATTTAATTTCACGAATGATGAAAAATGAAACATTTTTGAGCATTTATTTTGGAAAATTGTCACATTTATTGACCTGGTATAAGACGAAATATTGGCCACACGTTCAACATATCTTTAACAAACGCCCGATGATGACAGTAGTAACTGTCGAAACGTCGCAAACAAAAACAACCGGTCTATGACATGATAAACTCCAATTATATATTATGAATACTGACAAACAATATAAATATATTCAATATCTTTAACTAATTTGAACCTTTAACAAATTAACATTCCTCCTCATTAATAATATCGAAAATATTTCCATCAGTATCAGGAGGTTAATATACATCAAAATATTTTTTTCGCGGGCATTAAAGTACTTCTGATTTGAACGAAATGTATTCGTGTCAGTAGATGATGACGTATCAGTGCATGATGACAAATATATAGGGGTTTTGTGTTGAGTAAGGTTGATTGAGATGAAAAATACAGGGACATCTATAAACACCAACGCTCTTATCAAAACACAAGCAAGCAGCATTTTACGGAAGTTTCTATGGAGATGAAAATACCCAAAAAACTGCTAGTTTTTGGAACAATGGCATTTATTAATGAAGCATAACCAACTGTCCTTCCAATGATTAAAAAACTATTTGGATGAGCCAGAACCTGATACTAAAAGAGTGGTTTGAATCTTAATTTCGGCAGGAAAAGCTTTTGTTTTATAAATCTTTTTCCCAGAGAATATACCTAGACATTTCATATTTTTTTGGCGACTTCTTGTTTATTATTGTTGGATTAATGACATTCTTTTATCTTATCTTATCTTTAACATCTATTTTATATTATCATCCCTTTATCTGAGACTTTATCCTGCAACTGAAGGCAGAGCTTGTTCATTCTCTGCGTTTATGTAGTTACCGTGTTGATGCTGTTCGGCTTCTTGTTCATTTTTAGTTTCAAGCACAAAAGAAATTACCCAGTGGGACGGTCCATGGAGGTTCAGTTAGGACGTCTAAAGTGACGTCTAATCCGTCCGCCCGAATAGGATATCCAACAGGGACTTGGAAAGGACGTTCAAAAACCTATTTTTCTTAAAAGAAAGTATAACATTGAAAAGAAAAATATAATTCAAGAAGTACATTTTAAAAAAGAAAGTATTTATTGGCGTTTCCGCCCGCTATCATACAAATGGCTGAAAATATGATGATTAATCTGTTACTTTGAAACTATCATAAGTAAAAAACAAACTTTTTTTTAAAAAAATTATTTTTAAACGGAGCTTTTCATATTTTTCTTGTATAAACAGCGTTGTCACGAAACGATGAATTTCTCTGACGACAGTGAGTTCAACCGTCGAAACCACTGTGAAAGTGTCGTGTTGGCAACGAAACTTTTGCTTTCCTGATAAATTGCCATTGCCTGTGAAAATATATATCTCTTTCTCTGTGCTGCAGTAAACCATAGTGATTTTAATGCTGAACTCTGTGTTGATACAATAACTAAACCAATGCTTTATTTGTTTGAATATTTTTCTTATTTGTGTTGGAATATTTTCGACTCCTTGCTTCGCAATAGAATTAATCCACTTCTACTACGGTGCTTCAATGCATTATGTGTTGGGGACAGTTACCAATATCCTTTGCTATGCTCCTGACATCATGTCCTGGATGATGACGATTTTCATTTGCATTGATCGTTACTTTGGCGAAACAAGCATTTCATCAGAAGCCGCAATATCGATTCTTCGTTTACTCATATCTATTAACAGTTGCAAATATAACAACATCCATATTGTATCGTGGCTGATTTGGACACTCGTGAATTGACTTGACAGCGTCGGTATAACTCGGGCGGCCACCTATTTTGACAGTCGGCCACCTGACTTGAAAATGGCTGACCAAAAGCCATATCTGGTAACTTAGGTGGCCGTTTAAGTGTCTTTTAGTTAGCAAAGCCGTGGTATGAACTGATGAGGCTTCATATTTCTTTATTTTTATAAAAACTATGTTTAGAGTAATACTTGACTAATTCTTCTTCACTTTGTTGGTAATCTTTCGCTAAAACCTCATCCATCCTTCAAAGTAACTTTACAGCTTACCTCAATGTTTATTTTGTTATCAGAAAATCTGAGGACCAGAAAAAATCAAATATGATAACTTAAATGACCAGAAGATCAGTTCAATTATTTTTAACTCAAGCGACCGCCTGTGTAAAATGCGCGGCCACCAGAGTTAAGATAAGCGGCCGTCTGAAAAGAATAAGCGGTCGCCCGAGTTATACCGACGCGGTCAAGTCACCAAAAAATTGCTGTTGTGTTAAAGTGTGTGAAACATTGCTGTTGTGTTGAAGTATGTGGTGAATGTTGTCATTCATAGCGTACGTAATTGAATACAGTGAAACCTTTCTATTACGTGGATATCACATTCTAGTGGGTACATTCTTTGAGAGGCTTGACTGCGCTAACTTTTAAGACAGACTTTAGGTGCCCTTAAGTTGACGTTTGGATTTCAAAAAATGTGCGCTGTTAAGAAATTATGGAATGTCATTGCCCTTCCACTGGTTCGCAGTATTTAGGTCCTATTGAGCGCAAAACTCCCCTCGTCTACTGTATAAACTAGGGCAATGACATTTTGTAGAGCAAGCGCCCGGCAAGTGGGAAGTCGTGAGTTCAATTCCCACTTCTTCCATTACATCTGCGGAGATTGGAAAGTATATTTTGTGTGTGTTAATTAGTTATTAGCATATTATGTTTTATAAAACAAGCGCTTTTTATAATAATTATTTTTTGACTTTCTGCGATAGCTAAGTAAAACGGATGGCACAATAGTGAAGACTGAGCCCCATCAAAATTTTAATTTCCTGAACATAGAAATGTTGGCAACTGAAACTTGTCAGGTGTGATTTATTCTTTGTATTCGACGCAGTCTTTATAATATGCTTATCTATGATGAGACACAATTTGTAGCTCAATTGAGTACTTACTGTGGTATCTTTGTTTAATATCCTCTCAATACAAGCAGAGATATGTAAAAAAAGAAAGATAAACAACTTCGTTGTTTCTCGCAAAAGCTATCCGTGTCCCTTTTACTGGTGTGAGTATTGTTTCGCGCGAATAATCTTCTTATACTAATACGCAATCTTGCTTTTTTCTTACCTAATTTTTAAAGAAAGAACGTTAAGTAAAAATTTTAGGGAAGTTCGTCAATGGATGTTTGTTTATGTTTATTCCGTATTAGCATAAGGCACTCCGGCTTAGTGCTTATAATTGTTTTATGATATAAAATACGTAAGGGAAGACATGATATAGCATATCAGGCGGTGACTTCGAATTACAATCGAACGTAGCAGCTATTGACAACGAATGTAAAATAGTTGTTTGAAGAAAAAAGAAGCGTTTGTTTACATTTTTTAAGACGAAGTAATAAGAAGAAACATGGATAAAAAAGACAATTTTTATTTACGAAGAATATTTTTTACATATTTACGAGTTATATATAATGTTGAAGGTATAAGACATATCAAACGGCATTTTATCCAGTTTCGGTTTGTTTTTTTAGATTTCCAGAGAAAAGAAAGAAAATTTAGTAAAAACTGTGTTGAGCATGGTATTTTTTAGTACAATGTTAGAAAGAAGAAAGTCAAGAAGGAATAAAAGATTAGAGATTTGATTAATCTGTTGGTTTCGGCCGTGAGTAAAATTAGTTAATACCGATGGCGTTTTTCTAATTGGCGATCTCTCTGTTCCTGGAATTTATAGAGAAAGAAAACTCAGCTTTGAAGAAAGAAACATTCTTCGGAGGTATGATTCTTTTTAAGATTTAGTTAATACCTTATATCTTACATATGTAAATCTGTACATATTCCAAAAGTTAATTCTGCGATGGGTATTGTAGTGTGGGGTGAGTGAGATATTTTACAATTTGTGAATATTTTTATCTGAGAGTTAGCATTGATAATTATGAATATGTTTACCACAAAGACTGAAAGAATTTTTGGTTGACAATAAAGTTAGAAAGTGGAAAGAATTAAGAATTGGTTAGGATTCAGAAGTCGAAAAAATACAGCCTTTTATTTAATTTTTTTTATTTTATTAATTTTTTTTGTAGCAAGTTGTTTGAGGGACATGGAACTATGACGTCATTATCATGACGTTAAAATGTATTGCCGACTACATGTCGGTCACAATTGAATTTGTGTACATTTTTTCGATGGGCTTAATATATATGACATTAAACGCATAATTATTTCGTTAACTGTTGCCGTTTGGGGCCCATATTGGCTTTGAGTTATGGCTCAAATTGATTTCTTCAGTAAAACTTTACATTAAATATGATTCGACGTAAACATGTAATAATATTTTTAACAAACAAACTTCTTCCGTGTTCCGTGAATTCTATTTTTGGCGACAAAGAAAGGAGAAATCAATAGTTTTACCTCGGGTAAAAAATTCATGAATCGATGAAAGATTTTAGGGCGGCGTTTTGGACTGCGTTTTTGTATTTCATAGAGTTATTATCAAATGGTTAGTATAGCGTGTAAAAACATCTTATTGGGAAAGATGTAAAAAAATTTTACACAGTATACTAGTTTAAATATATAATTACTTGTAATTGTTAAAATTCTAAATTTTCATTGGTTGAAAATTAAAATTATGCGAATACTCATTGGATAATTTTTATAATTTTTTCTAGTTTCGCATATTTTAATTTTTCATATAAGTTCTCGTTCACCGAATGTCACTCGCTTTTTAAGATGGCTACAACAGCAACAACTACTTCTGTGATAGATGATATTGACTTTGAAATCAGTGAAACAGACGATGTTGACCGAGCAATCATGGAACATTTCAATGAATTTGAGAGTGTTGAGATACAATTTGAAGACGATTTAAGTAAAGAGGATTTTCTTCTCCTCGAGAACCTCTAATGTTCTGTGATGAAGCGAATGTACAATGCGTCGTCAATGCTAACCAATCATCCTCGCATCCAAAACAAATAAAGTATTTTTGTGATTATTGTTCCAAGCCATATAAAAGAGAGACTGCTTATGTAAAGCATATGTCAGCTTGTTCAATGGGTACGTATATAAGTTTTCTTTAATCAAATTCTCTCTTCATTCTATAGATCATATTACATCTTTTCATATCTTCATCTAAAAGTCTTGTTATTATACTGATTGAGACTTGAAAGGGATTGTTGCACAGTTACAAAAGTTTAGAGATTTTGTGTATAATAGTGTGTTGCTAGATCTAACTCTGCAGTAGTAAGATATATGAGTGTTTTTCGTGATAATAACTGGCTTGCACAGAGTGTCACACAGTGTATATTACTCTTATCTTTGTAAAAATTCTATCCTATCCAGATCCTTTTGGCTAAACTTCAATATATACCTTTATTCTTCTTACATAGGTGGAAGTAAATCAGAGAATACAAAAAGCAAGCTGAATCAAAAGGAATCTACAACTAAAACTGTTAATAAAGAAGCAGGTAATTTATATTTGGAGCTAACTAGCTGTCCTTGCCCTGATACTATGGTTTAAAAATTGTTTATTTGGAGATTTATGGTTGTTTATTTATTTCAGAGTTTATCTGTGTGAAAGCTGATTTCAATTTTTCATTGGTTCGAAAAGCTTTGGACATGTTGGTAGCTGACAAAATTTATAACGTTAAAACAAAATTCGAAACTCCTGGACAGAAAGTGAAAAAAATTGCACAAGAGCTTATTCGTGTTTTCACTGAGAATCCTGATCTTTTGAAAGAAACAGAACGTGAACTTTTATCAAGAATGATTAATGCAATGAAAGATACAAACTTAACGAAAGGTGCTAACTTAACGAAAGGTGCTATGAGAGAAAATATGTGGAATAAAATCCTTCAAATTCAACAGGATTCAAGGAATATTGAAAGATGGAACAATGTTTTGAGTCAATGCAAAGAATCGATTCCAACCTCAACCTTTTCGTCACTGTTTCATTACTTGGCCACAAAAATGGTGTTTTTGATATTGGAGAATAACAATGTACAAAATCAAAAAGAAGCTCCTATGAGAGATATCAAGCTGTCAGATGATGAACAAAATGTATTGTATTATGTTTCTGGGTTCATCATATTTTACATGAAGCGAAAATTCCAAAAGATATTTTCCAAAAACAAGAATAACACAGCCGCCATAGCTGCTTTGCAATTTTTATCAAACCTTCATGCAAAATCCAATGAAGCTGTGAAAGGACATTCATTTCTGGATTTCACTAAAAAATGGGCTGACGTAAAAAATAATGGAGGACTTGTCATGGTAAATGATGAGTTCTACCTTTTTATACGTCGAATAGAAAATGCTGTTCGACAAATTCTAACTATAGATTTAATTTGCAGTTATAAACAAGAAGACATTCGAGATGTTGTTAGAAGGGAAATTGAAAAAGCAGCATTAGTTAACCAGTATTGGGAAACACTTATTAGGTTTTTACCTAATAAAGATCTGGGTAATGTCCTAAAAGACCAAATTATAACCAAGTGGATAGATTTGAGATGTCATGCCTTTGTTAAAACGTATATACAGATTTTAAGAAGGAAATTTAATCAAGATGCAGCTACCAAAGCAAAGAGTACAATATCCAAATCTGCCGAGCCTGCTCTGCGGAAAACATTAACATAAACTTTTATATTTTTAATCAAACCAACCGGCACATTGTATACTGTATGTGCATATGTAGTGTTTTCATTAATTTTGTAATTTTTCTTTTCTTTGTGGTTGTTATATTAAATATATCTCCTTTTTCAAAACGCACCTAGTTCTAGTCCAAATAAATATCGAAAAGAAACGCTGGCTGCGTGTTTTTATCTAGTTATAGCATCGGTCCTTTACCACATTACTATAGCTAACTGGCCAATGAAAAAATGAGAAACTCTAGGAACGAGGAATGAAAAAACTACGTATAATTAAGAGAAGCCGAAAGCATCCAAACTCGTACCCAGTGCCTTTTCCCGCTTTTTAAAATCCCAGGGTTTAAGAGAAAATCACACGGAAAAGTCGACCAGACTAGACTGTAGTGGTACGTTTATAGAAATCGGATTATGAAAATGCGGTGAAACACCATGTTGCTATTATTAATACAGAGTCGCACTTGAATTCTGTATTAGTAAAAATCATGTCGCGCCGTGGTTTCAATTATGTAGAAAGTAACATTGATTTAGAAATTAATATTTGTAAGCCGGAGAATAAAAAAGACATAATTGAAACCACGGTGCGGCATTTTCTAAGGGGGTGTTCACATGGAGAAAAATTCGCCCGGGAAAGAGAGCTGGCTCGATTCACCGGGATGATTTTGTCTTGGGTTCATATGAGAAAAAACATCCTGACAAACCGGGCTGAAAAATGTCATATGATTATCATTGTTTACACGTTACAAAGAAAAACATGCGCAAAATGTGAAAAACCATCCCGGTTAACCGGGCTAGAGTGTTCACATGGAAAAATTTCAGCTCGCCTTGCGAGATCTCGGTAAATAAAAGCGAGATTAATTTCTCATGTGAACACATGTTGAATTTTATGAGACTTTGATAAAAAAGGTGAGATCTCGGCAAATCGAGCCAGCCCGCTTTTCCGGCCTGATTTTATCCATGTGAACACCCCCTAGTGCGACATTATTTTCTATCAATGGACCGGGACAAACGTTTCAAATAATGAGATTTACAGTAGCCTGTAAATGCTGACGGGACCAAAGTTTTTGTTCTACATAACGAAAGTCAACTGTATTATTATATTTTATTTCAGGTTAGTACAAACAGCAATAGTAACAATGACTAATAAACACAGACTAGGTGTAGAGTTTATCGGCTCTCCAAATGCACTCTACACTAGGTTGAAAATACTATAAAATTGTTAATGAAAATCTACTTCATAAAGATATGTTTAAGTCTTCAGAAGAAGTCCTGAAAAATAAATAAAAAACACAAATCTCAAATTCTTAAAACGTACATTTGCAAAATACAAAGTACATAGTTCGAATAGTTTCAAAAGCAAAGAAATTCAACTTTGTTCCCAGGGCCTTCCTAGAAATTTTTATAAAAAGACAAATGACAAAATATGAAGTTTATGGTAATTTAATGATCAATAATTTGTTGTCTTTTTCTTGGCAAGCGAGTGTCTGTTATATCAATATCAGGTCTTGTATCAGGTCTTCCAGCCGTATTACCACGTAAATCACCAATCAATTCACTTTTTACAACATTAAGTGAAATTTCCTGCCGCTCGAATTGTTCTAACGTAGGATTGTCACTGCAACCACCGGCCCTCCTGTGCCTAGCAAAAACATCTTTTAAAAGAATATGGGTCCCACCATCAACAGTCACTCCATTAGATTTCACTAAATTATCAATTTTAGAAGCATATCTTGCAGCTTTATCAACAGCAGCCTTCTTTGCTGCTGAGACATTTCTCAATCTATCACGTAATTCTTCAATATTTAGATATCGAAGGTTTGTATGACTATCGTCAGATGTAGAAGCTTGTAACCTTGTATCATCAGAAACACGTCTTTTGAACTTGTGCAACGTATTTCTATACATACAACAAGGCTCACAAATAATGTTTCCACTAATTAGATAGCTGCAATCAGAAGACCTTATTATACGAAAGTTTTCTGCAATGAGTCGAGTGTGCCCCTCGCCAGCTGACTCAGCATATGCCGTACTTCCATTTTTGCCTGGAAAAGGGTCATCAAACTTCACTCTATTATTTAAAACACTTTCAAATTTCCTATTACCCTGACAAACAGTAAGTTTTGAAATTTGTTCACAAAAAGAGTTCATGTTATCGTTGTTAACAAATTCAGGTAGATGTTGCAGTGTACAATGATTTTCACGTTGGATGATTTTCCCATGCACAAAGATTTTCCATTTATTTGTCATGGATGTAATTATGAGCTGCATAGGTACATCAATTACATTAGTTGCTGTATCTTTTACGGGCTTGAAATATATCAGATCATTTTGATATCTAGTGAAACCAATCTCCCTCATAAGATAATCAAATCGACTGACATGAAAAGATTGATTACGGATTGAAGAGAAGCACGCACAGTCATCACTATGAGGATAAAAATTCACAATTTGTAGATCTTTTGTATCTCCTTGATGTATTTTTTCCAATTTTCTCTTGCATGTTATACAAAGATTAGCAGGATAGATCTAGATGATAGAAAATATTCCCATTAAAAAAAATCAAAACAAAATGGCTAGATTTGCAAGTAAGTCTTGTCTCAACAAATAATAGGATATCAAATTAGGAGAATTCATATCAAAAAGAGGTGGTGAAAGCCATAGGTTAGTAGAGACAGTAATGAACAAAATGTAACAAAACACTTTAAAACCTAAAAGCCATAACAAATTCAAGCTTCATTCATGTGAATAAAAATAAGACACAGGCAGATTTTACCTGAGGATCTTCCTGTTCCAAGACACCAAACTTCGTCAGCACATCCAAATATTGACAAGCTTTTTTTGGGTTTAAATAACCTTTACTAATCTTTATTATCTTCCCACATACTCTACACATTTTCTCCAGCATATTTATATGAACATCCATTCTATAGGGAAAACAAGAGAAAAGCGTGGTATGTGCTAGCCATCTTGAATCTAAATATCAACACTACCGACGAGTATATTAATTACGATAAATATCTTCTTATACTAATACGCAATCTTGCTTTTTTCTTACCTAACTTTTAAAGAAAGAACGTTAAGTAAAAATTTTAGGGAAGTTCGTCAATGGATGTTTGTTTATGTTTATTCCGTATTAGCATAAGGCACTCCGGCTTAGTGCTTATAATTGTTTTATGATATAAAATACGTAAGGGAAGACATGATATAGCATATCAGGCGGAGACTTCGAATTACAATCGAACGTAGCAGCTATTGACAACGAATGTAAAATAGTTGTTTGAAGAAAAAAGAAGCGTTTGTTTACATTTTTTAAGACGAAGTAATAAGAAGAAACATGGATAAAAAAGACAATTTTTATTTACGAAGAATATTTTTTACATATTTACGAGTTATATATAATGTTGAAGGTATAAGACATATCAAACGGCATTTTATCCAGTTTCGGTTTGTTTTTTTAGATTTCCAGAGAAAAGAAAGAAAATTTAGTAAAAACTGTGTTGAGCATGGTATTTTTTAGTACAATGTTAGAAAGAAGAAAGTCAAGAAGGAATAAAAGATTAGAGATTTGATTAATCTGTTGGTTTCGGCCGTGAGTAAAATTAGTTAATACCGATGGCGTTTTTCTAATTGGCGATCTCTCTGTTCCTGGAATTTATAGAGAAAGAAAACTCAGCTTTGAAGAAAGAAACATTCTTCGGAGGTATGATTCTTTTTAAGATTTAGTTAATACCTTATATCTTACATATGTAAATCTGTACATATTCCAAAAGTTAATTCTGCGATGGGTATTGTAGTGTGGGGTGAGTGAGATATTTTACAATTTGTGAATATTTTTATCTGAGAGTTAGCATTGATAATTATGAATATGTTTACCACAAAGACTGAAAGAATTTTTGGTTGACAATAAAGTTAGAAAGTGGAAAGAATTAAGAATTGGTTAGGATTCAGAAGTCGAAAAAATACAGCCTTTTATTTAATTTTTTTTATTTTATTAATTTTTTTTGTAGCAAGTTGTTTGAGGGACATGGAACTATGACGTCATTATCATGACGTTAAAATGTATTGCCGACTACATGTCGGTCACAATTGAATTTGTGTACATTTTTTCGATGGGCTTAATATATATGACATTAAACGCATAATTATTTCGTTAACTGTTGCCGTTTGGGGCCCATATTGGCTTTGAGTTATGGCTCAAATTGATTTCTTCAGTAAAACTTTACATTAAATATGATTCGACGTAAACATGTAATAATATTTTTAACAAACAAACTTCTTCCGTGTTCCGTGAATTCTATTTTTGGCGACAAAGAAAGGAGAAATCAATAGTTTTACCTCGGGTAAAAAATTCATGAATCGATGAAAGATTTTAGGGCGGCGTTTTGGACTGCGTTTTTGTATTTCATAGAGTTATTATCAAATGGTTAGTATAGCGTGTAAAAACATCTTATTGGGAAAGATGTAAAAAAATTTTACACGGTATACTAGTTTCATTTATAATACCGAGTTTTAGATCTATTTTACCTCAAAATATCTCGTTTCAAAACGAATTTTGGAAAATCTTAATCAAATAATCTCGTAAATAAAATCACAACTTACGTGTTATTAGCCAGACTTACATCAGACTTCAGTAGTTTTCTTGAAAAATTGATTTTACTGACAGAGACTTCGTTTTACGACAAATTTATTAGCATACAACTTATTTTTTACTTCTTTCTCTAAAATGTTGACATTTTCTACAAACTTTAAGAAAAATTTAAAGCATATGTGTGAGATTAAGATTCGTCTGAAAAATATCGAAATCTCTCAGGAGATATTCAGGAAAGACAAATCAAAGACAACATAAATTGTCGGTAACACTCGTAAAGTTTTAATTTTTCCGAATTTAATTATTCGCGAAAAAAAAAGAGTCTGGATCTGGGGACACGGATAGCGTTGAATAGAGGCGCGAAACAAAAGGATTAACAATAAGCTGTCAATCAAGTTCAAACGAGTTGTTTATCTTTCTTTTTTTACATATCTCTGATACAAGTAAGCCCTCTTTACCAGAAATTTTTTGAATAAACACTCCTATAAATAAGCATTATTGCGATCTTTTCTGGTTCGGCTTACGTCCATGTTGGCGAACGTGGAGGTAAGAAGTGGTTTCATGAGTATGACCTGCTTCATGTACACGACAGGTGGCTCTTGGGCGGTGCACCTTTGTGAGCAAAAGCGTTTGTACCCATCCCACGCATTCTACTATAACAACACTAAATTTAATTGTATAAGTTTCGTATAAATGAAACACAGCATTTTTTTTATGAATAAACCATTTTCCCACTAGGTTTACTAAAAGTGCCATTTTTTTAATTATAAACGATTATCCTAAACTACATCTTCTTGTAATTTGTAGGCTTATGTTAGTATTAAACATCAGGGTGGAGTGGCTTGATTAAAGGGTTTTCTGAATAAAAGAAGTCCAAGACTTTTTTAATATCTCAGGACCTACTGCTGCTATTCATTGAAATTGTGTGGCTTTTCTCCAAATTTGTTAAGCTTTTGGAAAATGGTGAAAAAAGTTCCATTACTGCAGGTATTGACAGCTGGTCAATCGAAAAACAATAAACATTTTTAGAAATGCCGATATTATATATATCTTTGAAAAGGCAATTGGGCGAAGAACACCATTATATCAATATTACATGGAAAATTTGTGTTGTTTACAAGAAAACAGGACAATTAAATGACTAATTGAACACAACACCATCGTAAAATTGATGACGTCAGCACAATTTTTTTCCCATTCAATTCGTTCAGAAGTGAAGGACAATTTTAGGCTGGAAAGTTGAAAAGTTAATCAATCGTTTATTATTGCTACGTAATCAGAGGATGTGGAAAACACATCCTCTCGTGTTTGCAGTTGTTTTTACAAGGGTCATTAGATTATGTAAAACAATATTTCACAGTTGAATTTTCATTTTTCCGAGAAATTTTTGGTAAATCAAAAATTCATTGGTTTAAAATTTGAAACGAAAATATGAAATCTTTTAATCCCGGTTTCCACTGGACAACTTTTATATTACATCAGAAAGAAATAGTGTTTTATTTCAAGAAAATGTATTGAATTTTTAGACAATGGCCTAGCAAAAAAATTGTACTTTATGAGAATTTTCTCCTTACTGATTTCACTTGTGCAGTTGCTCTCGACATTCGTAAACATGAATTAGTGAAAATTTGTTAGTGTGAACTAGGCATTGGAATCATATGACCATGGGAAGCACTGAAATTGTTGTGAAGATTTTCTCTCTGGCTTGTAGACCGCAACACCCATCATGTATAAAAGATGGCCGGTCGGAAACGTGAATATGAACATCAAAAAAGAGAGGAAAAATTCAACAAACGAACAAAAGTTTCTATCATAAGAACTGATAAAGAAACTTCAGACAGAGATAGATACACAAGTTCCTCAAAACATTATGATGAGGACGTACGAACTAGAAACCAGCATAGAACATCACCGAGTGATTTTCTACGGAATATTATTTCCTCTAAACATCATGGCAGCTATATCAACAAATCAATTTGTTCTCGTCTTGTGGAACATCAATCCAAGGAAGTTCGTGAACGCAGTTGCTCGTCAAGATATAATGACCGCAATTGGTCTTCAAGACATGCTGATCAAGACGTGAGAGACAAAAGAAATCATGCAAAAAGGAGAATGGAAACGCATCACGAAGCAGGAACACAAAGTAGTCAGTATTCATCAAACTTAACGAGTATAAATTATCGAGCTTCGAGTCATCGTGAAAGTCGAAATGATCAAGGTGTCGATATTGTTGCTGATATAAATTCAAGAAAGAGTAAGGCAGAAGGTAAGAAATGTCTGCTTTTTATTTTTGTTTCCTTTTTTGATGAAATTTTTAACATTTGAGAAGTAGATGTGGCATGACCTGTTTTATTTTTTGGTTCGATAACATTGGATCGTTTCAAGAAATTCGCCACATTCTAATTGTTAATCTTAAAAAGAATTTAATAAATAATGAAACTCTTTCAAGGTTTTGTCCACTGTTTGTCTAAATTTGTCTTTTTGGATCAAAATAAAAAATAACTCCAAAAATTGCAATTTCAATGATAATTGAAAGTGTATATTTTGCGTTTTACTTACAAGTTTTTCATGCTTTGATATCCAAAGCTAGCGCAGTACTTGATAGATACTCAAAAACTACTAAGATTTTTCATTATATGGAAATCATAAAAAAATGATTATTTTGCGTAAGCAAAAAGAGCGAGCGTAAGCAAAATGCTGGAGCTCATTTGGCAAGATCAAATATATATTATGTCATAGAAATTTCTATACAAGTGGCATTTTTTTGGAAATGGTCCCATTTTGTGCCGCTTCGATGTCCCAAATCTGTGACTCTTTGATTGCTCCATTGCTTCGATTATTCCAGACCCAGATGTAATTTTATGCTGTTTTTGAGGATTTTCATTGAGTCACGAAAATGTTTCTTGTCTTGTTTGGTCATTCAAATTGTAGTGCGAATATGAAAATGTAAACACCGTTTAAAAATAATGTTTTCAACTTTCTTTCTTTCTTTAATAAGTTTGATACATTTTCGAATGCTCATTTTTTGAAAATAATAATTATTTCGATCAATAAGCGTTCGATTTGATCATGAAATTGATTTAATACGTGTATAACCAATAATATTTTAATAAGATTTGAAATCTTAGCACAGTGATATCTTGGTAACAGTACGTCATAAGCATGTGTTCCCATACATTTTTTTGATCAGCTTTTGCAGCTCTAACATATTGTACTACTTTCATTTCGTTATTCTATAATTTTAATTTTCGTGAGTATAAATACGAGTGAATTACACGCTTTTTTTTTTTTTACCAGAATAGTGTTTTTTTCGTTTCAGTCTCAGTATTCTTAACTTTTTGACAAATATCAGCCTAATATTTTCGTATCTAGAATAAAAAGCTGAGCCTGGGCATATTCTTAGGATATTCTCTTAATTTTTTACCCATTGTCAGCCTCAAGATTCCTATAAAGTATATACAGTGAAATCCCGGTAACTCGAACACCGGATAACTCGAACTTTCGTTACCTCGAACTATTTTCTTTGGTCCCTTGGAATTTCCTTAATACTTTCTCATAAAAAATCCGGTTAACTCGAACCTCGGATAAGTCGAACATTCGTTATCTCGAACCTATTTTTGTCCCCCTGAGGCGAATTTCTTCGGATAATTCGAACTTTCAGAAAAAGAGTAAACAGAAAAGACTCGATTTATAAAAATTTATTTAGATTTCATGTCAATCAAATCAGCTCACTCGTAGAATGTGATCTTACAGAAAAACTAAAACAAACTGAAATACGAAACTTCTTTCAGTAGTGTTTAATATGTATATGCTACAATATTTACTGTAGTTTGATATGATGACATAAGAAAAAATCGCGATAACTCGAACTATTATCTTATTTTTGTCTGATTTCGACTTAACGGGAGCTCCGCTTAACTCAAACATTCGTTATCTCGAACTATTTTCTTGGGTCCCGTGGGAGTTCGAGTTACCGGGAGTTCACTGTATTCTTATAAAACAAAGCGTGTACTCAGTGAAAATACAGTTCCATTTCAACCTCAATGATTCTCTAGGCTTAGAATATTTGGCTTGCCAACTTAGCAACTAGCTCTTGCTAACGCAAACCTTAATATTGTGATTTGAAATGGTCCGTTTTTTGAGACAAATTTGCGCCACTTCGATGTCCCAAATGTGAGGCAAACTGACTGTACAATCGAGTCACGAAACATTTTCTTGTCTTGTTTGGTCATGTTCAAATTGTGGTGAGAAAAAAAATGTAAACACTGTTCAAATATCAAAATCACTTTTCACTAATCACTAAAATCACTAATCACTGTTCACATATCAAAATCCTATAGAGAAACAATGAGGTTCAAATGGAACTGTATTTTCACTGAGTAATAAATCACTTTTATCAGCTTTTATTCACCAAAATTAAAATTACAGAATGACGCTTACGCTCTCTCTTTTTGCTTGAGAAGTAAACGATAACGAAATGATTCACGAAAAATGTAAATCTTTTGGCAAGAATCTACAAATTAGCAACCTAATCTTCAAAAAATTCGAAGATACTTCGAACATGTTACTATAGTTAAATATGTACAAATAACTACAAAAGTATTCTGGATAAAACTCCTCCAAATATCTTGTTATAGAGGGAGAGAGAATGATGGTGCCTTATCAGGTTGATGATGAATGTTTGTATAATGTAGTTTTAGTTTGTGCAGTAGTTTTCATTTGTAAAACGTAGTTTTCAAGCCACTACTGGTAATGACTTAATTTCCATATCTATCCAATCAAGACAGATTAAACAAATTTAAATAGGCTTTAGCTGGGTGGTGTAAAACTCTCCAACTTGAGTTTTGCGTGTTATAAATATTTATTATAAACATTTTTTATAAATATTTGTTATAAATATTTGCGATAAATATTTATTATAAAAATTGGTTATGAATATTTGGTTATAAATATTAAGTTACAGATCTTCTGTAATTCTTTACAAACAACTAGTAAAATTAATTGTTATTTTTTATCACAGCACCTCTTTCTGCTCTAGGAATCAAAGCACCCTCTTCTGCAAAAGGAAAGCGACCAATAGGATACAGAAGATTGGAGGAGATCAGTAATATACCGAAATCTGATGAATTGGTAATGGTTGTTATCAGAGAAAAAGAAAGCTTCAAAGCTTTAATAACAAGTGACGAACATCTGGAGAAAAATGACTGGATCGAGAAGATTTTACAAGTATTTTCGAAATGCTGTCAGACGACATTTGACGCCAACAAGACGGAAGTGATGTCTTTGATTATGCATGAAGAATATTCCAATAAAGTCTCAAAGAAAATCCTTATGGCAAAATTTTTTCCTGTTGCTTGTGGAAACGCCAGCCGACCAATCCAAAGAGAAGACGAAAAGCCATAAGATTGCAGGATTTTTGCTAGACATTTGCGAAACTCTTATGGAAATTTTTAATGAAAAAATGCTGGATGTACCCTTGGGCCATGTACAGCTATTCATTAAACAATTGCCACAAGAAGAAGAAATTCTCAAGAAGGTTAGAACTTATTTGAATTGTAAAATGGAAACACTTTTCACCTTCATATTTATTTCATCATTTTTCTTTTATTCTTATTTATCCACAATTTCTGACATTTGAGAGGTATGAGGATAGCTTGTTTCTTTCCTAAAAATTAACAGACTAATATTTACTAATAAGTCTCTTTGCTGTTAATATCATCCTGTATTGATAACATTTCAGAACTGAAGAGGCTATTTTGGGTAAACGTTCATAATAATAATAATAATAATAATAATAATAATAATAATAATAATAATAATAATAATAATAACTAGTATACCGTGTAAAAATTTTTTACATCTTTCCCAATAAGATGTTTTTACACGCTATACTAACCATTTGATAATAACTCTATGAAATACAAAAACGCAGTCCAAAACGCCGCCCTAAAATCTTTCATCGATTCATGAATTTTTTACCCGCCATACATTTTTACCAAGCATTGATAACCGGTGTAATGAGGTAAAACTATTGATTTCTCCTTTATTTGTTGCCAAAAATAGAAATCACAGAACGTGGAAGAAGTTTGTTTGTTAAAAATATTATTACATGTTTACGTCGAATCATATTTAATGTAAAGTTTTACTGAAGAAATCAATTTGAGCCATAACTCAAAGCCAATATGGGCCCCAAACGGCAACAGTTAACGAAATAATTATGCGTTTAATGTCATATATATTAAGCCCATCGAAAAAATGTACACAAATTCAATTGTGACCGACATGTAGTCGGCAATACATTTTAACGTCATGATAATGACGTCATAGTTCCATGTCCCTCAAACAACTTGCTACAAAAAAAATTAATAAAATAAAAAAAATTAAATAAAAGGCTGTATTTTTTCGACTTCTGAATCCTAACCAATTCTTAATTCTTTCCACTTTCTAACTTTATTGTCAACCAAAAATTCTTTCAGTCTTTGTGGTAAACATATTCATAATTATCAATGCTAACTCTCAGATAAAAATATTCACAAATTGTAAAATATCTCACTCACCCACACTACAATACCCATCGCAGAATTAACTTTTGGAATATGTACAGATTTACATATGTAAGATATAAGGTATTAACTAAATCTTAAAAAGAATCATACCTCCGAAGAATGTTTCTTTCTTCAAAGCTGAGTTTTCTTTCTCTATAAATTCCAGGAACAGAGAGATCGCCAATTAGAAAAACGCCATCGGTATTAACTAATTTTACTCATGGCCAAAACCAACAGATTAATCAAATCTCTAATCTTTTATACCTTCTTGACTTTCTTCTTTCTATCATTGTACTAAAAAATACCATGCTCAACACAGTTTCTACTAAATTTTCTTTCTTTTCTCTGGAAATCTAAAAAAACAAACCGAAACTGGATAAAATGCCGTTTGATATGTCTTATACCTTCAACATTATATATAACTCGTAAATATGTAAAAGCTATTCTTCGTAAATAAAAATTGTCTTTTTTATGCATGTTTCTTATTATTACTTCGTCTTAAAAAATGTAAACAAACGCTTCTTTTTTCTTCAAACAACTATTTTACATTCGTTGTCAATAGCTGCTACGTTCGATTGCAATTCGAAGTCTCCGCCTGATATGCTATATCATGTCTTCCCTTACGTATTTTATATCATAAAACAATTATAAGCACCAAGCCGGAGTGCCTTATCCTAATACGGAACAAACATAAACAAACATCCATTGACGAACTTCCCGAAAATTTTTACTTAACGTTCTTTCTTTAAAAGTTAGGTAAGAAAAAAGCAAGATTGCGTATTAGTATAAGAAGATAATAATAATAATAATAATAATAATAATAATAATAATAATAATAATAATAATAATAATAATAATAATAATAATAATAATAATAATAATAATAATAATAATAATAATAATAATAATAATAATAATAATAATAATAATAATAATAATAATAATAATAATAATAATAATAATAATAATAATAATAATAATAATAATAATAATAAAAATAATAATAATAATAATAATAATAATAATAATAATAATAATAATAATAATAATAATAATAATAATTCGGAAATTCGCGTGTTTATAAGAAATTAACTGTTAACACTCTCTGTCGTAGAGGTCGTAAAAAATATTTTAAGAGAGCTTTGACCGGGACGAAAATAGACTTCTTACAATAAGTTGCGAAATAGAAATGAAATAAGAAAATCTTTTTAGGTAGTTAATTTGATCACAAAATAAGTCAAGTGGAGAAGGTTTTGCACATCAAAACAGTATTAAAATATAAAAAAATGCGTTTTTACAGTGAAAACCTTCACAAAGGACTGTATTTAAACACTGTGAAGAAGCACACATTTTTCAGAATTGCCAAAAATAATATGGTTGATATACTGTTTCATTTTCCAGATCCTTGTAGTTACCACACTTTTTATTTAGGAGTTTTGAATTTTGTAAAATATGGACAGGGATAATAGGCACTTTTTGTATAATAAAAGGGGTTAAGCTGCTCATTTTTTATGTCAAAGGTTTTTGGTTCATTGTTATTTGTATTTGTATTGTTTGTACAAAACATACTCGTACTAACGGGATACTGACCGTTTTGTGCATCTGTACTGAAAGTCTGAGGTCGATGGTCATAGTCGAACTTGCGAGACCTTTACATTGTCCGAGTCGAATTACCTTTAAATAATTAGTAATTATCAATTTATTTATATATTGGTCATAACACCTTATTAGGGTTTCAAAAATATTTATTGACGACAAGTTCATTCATAAATTTCATTTTTCAAGTGGAAACATAAAAGCGTCAATAATCATCAAATTATCGAATCCTTCAAAAATTATATATTATTTATAGATGTTCAACCTTTTTGCGAAAAAACATTGTGATGATTATTATATATTATGACATATTATATATTATGATATATATAACTTTTTTGATATTCCTACAAAACTGCAGACATTGCAAAATTGGAGTAGTTTGGTTGGTTTTTTTATTCAGCGATACGCGTATCACAAAAAATTCAACTTTCTGTTTTGGTACGTGAAGCAAATAATTGATACGCACATTTTCAAATTACAACTTAAATTACTTCAAAGAAGTTTAACCATCAAAGTGCTTGGAAAGTTTTATTATTACCTTGCTTACATTTGAAGCTATCATTTTAAGCAGGCAATATCGATCTATAATAACTTACTCAGCCAATCAAATCACCTATTTCCCGTAAACTCCTTTCGTAATACCCTCCAGGTAATAAAGTACCGGACAGCCTGAAAGAAACTTTACATGTCCAGGTAAGATATACCTGTAACGTTTCTTTCAGGTTGATACATTATTAAAATCTTGTGTTCAACATGATTTTATTGAACTAAATCATAAAAATGCATAGTTGATGTAAAAAGACTGAACAGTAGATTGAAAAGTATATGCTGTAGTTTTTTCAGATTCTAATTTCAATTAGAATGACGGAAAATCTCTGATGTTAATTTCGTTTAACAACCAAAATTATGACCCCGTCTTACAGTACATGCGTAAAAGAAACTTTATCCATTTGTGAAGGAATGCATGTATATACAGTTTATGTTACATGACGTCATTATTATATTAAAATGTTTTGCTTTCTACACAGTTTGTTTAGACACTTGATTGAACTGAATATGAAAATGCATGTTAAATAAACAAAAGACTGTTTTTCATTAAAGTTTATCTTACGCGGACGCATTAAGTTTCTTTTGGACTGCACTTTAAGGTCAAGAATCCAGAAAAGGTCTATCTGCAGTAACGTTTTAGTCATGACCGAACATTATATTTCAACGTCAAATTAGATAAAACATTTTGAGCAGGTCAGCTCCTTCAAGTATCAAAAACTTTCACACTTTTTTGCAGCTTTGGCGAATTTTTGGCTAAGTTGATTAGCAAAAGTTTATGTTCGTAATAGTATAAACATCCTTTTCTTTCAAATTAGAAGCTTGAACTTGAAGTGTTTTTAAGTTTCTACAAGGATTTATTCATGACTACAAAACAAAAATGCAAAGCAAAAAAGATGATAGCTTTATGTAATTTTTATGTAAGTCCAAATGAAACACACAAATACAATTGCAAAACACGTAAAATATGAGAAAAATGTCATGCCGTATTGTCATTATGATCTCTCTCAGAGAACTAAATAAATATAAATTAATTTTCAAAGTGAATAAAAGGTATTGATTTACCCGCACTATATGTGTGTGTATTTTTATTTAACTCAATATTTTTATTGTTAACTGAGTTTTAATTGATCGTTAAGAATTTTTAGATTAATACACTTGTTTTTTTCTTGGATTATAAGCTAAATATAAAAAAACAGTTAATGGGTTCCACATCAATAGAAAGCCAAGAAACTCAGCTTTCTAATGGTATATATTTCATTATTATACCATTATTCATTTTTTAGAAAATTGAGAATAAAGTTACTGAAGCTAACATTCTGGGACGCACTGTATATTGCTAATTAAAAGGCTACCAAGTTTTGAAAAGTGAAACTTGCTCCTGTTTCCTTATAAAAGATCACTTCCATGGTTGATGCTTGCAAGAGATTACCTTTGACTTCATAGGTTACCGGAACTCCTGTGACAGAATGGACGTCAATTTAAAATTTCAGTAATCATAAATAACAATTTGAAAGTGAAAGTGATTTCTTCCACCATACCATTTAACTATATAGGATTTTTTTGAGAATTCGTGAGAGAAGTAGCTCCCGTCGTGGGAATGTGACAGGAGTTTCGAAATCTGTGAGGCTCAAAGCTAATCCGTGAGACTTGGCAACCACGTAATTATCAAAGATAGTGTAAGCCATAGTGCTAAAAGATAATAATAATCACCGATAAATTATTAATTTAAATTTTAAAGAAACGGAAATGAATTATATATAATATATATTCAGATAACATCGCAAAAGTAGAAATTCATTAATAGTGTGCAAGTGTTTTATTTTGATCGCAATGCAAAGTTCTCTGCAGGTTAAAATGTTGCGTGGAAGCCCTTTCAAATTGACCATTATTATATTTAAGGGAAGACAAGCAAATACTAGCATATAATAAGCATATTTTGAGCCTCAAATTCTGAAAAAGACAAGCATAATTGAGGCCGAAACCAATTTACACGATGCTTAGAAAAAATGTGTATAATGTAATAAATACTGTCCTGAAAAAATAAGTCCATGAATATTGAAAATCCCCTATTCGCAAAAAATAGTCTATGCAAAATGCATTAAAAGTAATCAGACTTTAAAATAATAAGTCCAAACTAAAACTTTACCACCAGTTTAAGTGTGTATGCCCAATCGTAATGTTAATACAAACAACATATTTACAAGAACAAACCACCTTTTTCCAAAAAGAACATTTTTAGCAAAGTGCAAGTTTTACTCTTTTACCAGGCATGGCCTGATGTTAGGAAATTTTAAACAATTTTCAGAGCCAAACTCTCAAACTCTCGACGTTTCATGAAAATCTCGCTTGCTTGAAGATCTGTACAAAAATTGGAGCGAATAAACAAATGACGTAAATCCTGCATAAATTAAAACCACCAATTTGTGGTGGTTTTTACCGGCCTGCACCTTCGCCGCCATCCAGTATATCGAAAAGGCAAGAAGCCATGGGGACGAGGCTGGGATGTTGTTATCGAGATTATAGAAAAAAAATTAACTAGGCTGATTATAAAGTGTATCGAGACATGGCAGCGGTTGTAATGACATAACAAAGATAGAATTCCTAAACGAACACGAATGCCTCCTTCCATTTTATCATGACGATTTGAATTTGTTTGTTTTGAGTACTCAGTTGCAACTTTTATCTAGTCTATTGAACAACATTGATCAAAAGTTGTTTCTATTGGTCAGTTCTTTAAATCAATGACTATAGAAGTAATCAAAATGGTGAAAGTGTTGCTAGTCGCAACAACAACAAATGTAATATCGGAACGAAATCTTTCAGCCTAAAGATGTAGCTATGATGTACATGACAAGAAATCGCTTAAATCAGCTGCTGGCATTAAATATTTATTCCGAAGAATATTTATAGATCGAAACATGAAGGCTATTAAATGAATTTATAAAAGAAAAAGGAAACCTTTTTCTTATCGTCAGTTACAAATTATAAGCACCTATGAATAATTTTCAATTTCATGTCGGGGTTTCATGTGTTTTTTTTTTGTTTTTTTTGTTAATAAACAACTTTTTAAGAAACTTTTGGAACTACGATTATTATGCCAATTTCCAAACTTTTTGGCAAACCTAGAACATTGATAAAATTCTCATAATTGATAAAACTATATTACAACATACATGTAAACCGCCTCAAAAGATAAAAATAGAATTTCATAACAAACATTTCGAACGATTTTTCGAATGTTGGAAAATTTAAAATAAACATGTGCCTTTAGAAGGACCCTTGTTTATTAAAGATAATGAACAGTTATAAATAGATCTGAGGGTTGCAGTGTGCTGATGTCAGCAGTGGGAATCCCTCATTTGAACAATAAGAAATGGGTCTGGAAGGAGCAGCTGACTTTTATCAAAATGGCAAACAAACGAAGTAAACAAATAATTGGCTCTCTCGTGGAGATTCCCTTGTAGGAAACTGCTGACTCAGTTTTCTCACGACCTTTAAAACAGTTCATTAACTTTAAGCATCCGTTTCAACAAATTGAAAAAAAAAGAATTTAATAATGACTTCAGATAAATGCGTGACATCTTAATCTTTTGTCTCTTCTGTATTTATATATACTGTTACTTATTCATTTTTGATTTTTTTTGCGATTACATCCCACATTTAATTGATACCTTTCAAAATGGCGTATATTTGTTTACAAATGCCTGTGTCGTCCGTCCTTCAATATAATAATGGATGGATGCTTCAACACATGAAATCTAAACACTGTCAATAAATATCAAATCAAATGAAATCCAAATACTGTCAATAAATATCTGAACGCGCAATATCAAATAAACAAATCTCCTATATCTTTAACTAAAAGTGTGGAGGAAATGTTAAGAACTATGGCACCTGGAGGAAGAGGCTGTGTTGAGCGTGCAAATATACCAACATCAGGCCAGGGGACAAGAGGACGTTTATTTTCATAATATGTAAAAATTTCAAACAGCATCTTTTAAACTCAACTTCATTTAGTAAATAAGAAATTCTCTTCTTTTACCCTTTTTAAGGTATTGTTCCAATCTTCTGTTCACACGTGAACGAAACTCATACGCCATTTTAACTATACGTACAAAATTAATAAAAAAACACACCAAAAACGAAGCGTCTAGAGATAAGGGAGATAATCATTATTAAAGAGAAGGTTCAAACTGTCCGGAGACAATAAAACAAAAAGCAAAAAGTAAATTTTGAGGCATTCTTAATTTTTGCTGGCGAACTGGTTATCATACAAAACCTCTCCGCAACCCTTACATATTGATGAATAAAAAGTTCTACATTTTGAATTTTCTACGATATTTTGTAAGAATTTAGGTAATCAGAATTCAAGTGATAAAAAACATTTGATATAACGAACTTTCACAATGAAAAACATTCGATAATGTTCTGAATCTTCTGCTTTGTTGTTGGCTGATGAGGAAAAAATTAAAGAGAAATTTGTACTCCAATAAAAAAAATTATATGTGTGTCAAGAAAGGTAAGTATTGGATGGGAGGTTACAGCAGGCGATATACGATCAATTTTATTGAAACTAGGAAGCAAAATCGAAATCATTGTTTTCACTGATGGTGCGAATTGGAAAAAATTGGAATTTGACAAATTGTACTTCGACAAATTGAATTTCGACAAATTTTTATATCATGTTTTTCAGGGTTTGGATTGTGGTCCGATATAAATACCACATTCAAAGCGCATGAAACCGACATTGACAAGAATTCAAAATAACTTTCAAACACCATTCAAATTTCGTTTTAATATCACATGATTTGTGAGCCTCAAGTTTCATACAGACTGGTTTCTTTTCTTATAAGCAACACACAATTTTGACACAAAGTAAAATGACAAAGTTACGTTCTTTCAATTTGTGAGAAAGTATTTTTTCGGCTATACCTTGACATTTGCAAACTATAAGCGTTTTCACATAGATTTCAAAGTGGCTAACTGGTAGAAGATCCAGGATGTCGTGTTTGAAATATCAAAATCGAAACTTCTTGTCAGCGTTTATTACAGTCTTTTAAAAATTGTAATGTTATACATAGGAGATGAAAAGAAATAATCTGAAGACACCTACTTAAAAAAGACAGCATTAGTTATCATTATCTAATTGAGATTTGAAAAATGACTACTGCTACAGGGAGCAATAGACTTCTAAATATAGCAAGATAATTTATCCTTGACTTTCACGCTTTTCAACACACATAGGACAAAAGAAATTACATGGTTGTTACTGTATCTCTACTCATATCTTTAATGTTGTTCGGTTTTATTTTGTAGCTCAACAAACTAATCAACATCCGGGATGACTGGATCCAACAATCTAACCAACCAGGATCGTCGAAGAAGAATTTTCGCAATTTGAGTATCATTCCAACAACAGAAGATTTTCATGGAAACACCAACCAACACTTATTACCAATCCCTACATGTGGTGCTTTCGAAAATGGTGATCAGTATCTGGAGACTCATTTTCTATTGTTGCGAGAGGATTTCATTAATCCTCTACGAGAAGCAATTCTTAAGGAAAAGAATGCAATACAAATGTGTCATAAAAAACAAATGCATTTTGTCTACACAGATGTGAAATTGCAAACAATTGACTATGCAAAAATTGGAATCATTCATAAAGTGAATTTCAACATCAACCAATTCACAAACGTCAATTGGAGATGTTCCAAACGATTGATGCAACATAACCTTGTTTGCTTTAGTAAGGATGAGTTTCAGTCAATGATATTCGGAATCATAGCAGGAAGTTGTGAAGAAGATTTAAAGAAAGGCTTGATATCAGTTCGATTTTTGGACGTGAAGGAAGCTAAAGAATATTTTAAAAGTGCACATCAAGTTGTCATGGTGGAAAGTAGCGTGTATTTTGAAGCATACAAGCATGTGTTGGAAAGTCTAAAAGAAATGAAATCAAACGATATCCCATTTCAAAGATATCTTGTCAATTCCGATACAAAGGGGAAACAAGATTGCCTAAATATCTGATCAACTTAAGCAGTGCACGTTATGATGTGAACAGGCCTTTAGGAATTCAAGCAGCAAAATAGATATCTTAGATGATGAATCATGGGGTTTGGCTACTGAAACCAAATTAAATCCCTCGCAACTAGAAGCAGCAGTTAAAGCAGCCCTTACAAATGAGTTCGTTGTTATTCAAGGACCTCCAGGTTGTGGTAAAACACATGTAGGTTTAAGAATAGTAGACATACCCTTAAGAAACAAAACATTTTGGTGCAAAAGTCCTGAGGATGCTGTATTAAAAGAATCGCAACTGAATCCTTTCGAAGCACTTACGGGAGCCAATAATATGCGGATGTGTCGTGGTTATCAAATGAAAAAAAAGAACACCATCCTATGTTGCTGGTATGTTACACAAATCATGCATTAGATCAATTTGTGGAAGGGCTGGTAGACATTGGATATAAGAATTTAATAAGAGTTGGTGGAAGGGCAAGTGAAAAACTACGTCGATTCACTTTGCAAGAAAAGCGAAAGAAAAGAGTAAATATTACAGAGAACCAAAAGGAGACAGGGAAATGGTCATGAATGTTAACTTTTGAAAGAAATGCTAAGGCTTAAGACATAAGAAAAAACGATCGCAATTTCCTTGCAAGTCTCATTACCGGGGAATTCATCGAATCAGACTTCTACCAATCGATCATGAGCGATGAACATTTCGAGTCATTACGCGGAGAGTTTGACTTTTACGAAAGATATGGAACGCTAATCTTTGACGTTTTTTTGGAGATCGGTGCAATAAATAAGAAGAAATTGGACGAAATAATTGAAAGGATTAAAGTTGAAAACCAAGGTTATGATAATAGAAATGAGGACTATTACAGCAAAGATGAAGATGATGAAATTGACGAAATGTATGCTTCAGTTTTCACAAGAAATCTTGTTGAACCTACCGTTTTAAACGTTAAAATCATTAATGCAGTAAGATCGATTTGTATAGAGGATAGGGAAGGAAGACAAAAATATGTGGAGGGAAGATTATACTCAAAGGATGATGCAATGAGTGAAGAAGAAGCTAAGGAAGTCACAGATGTGTGGTTGTTACCTGTGCGTCAGCGATGGCGTTTGTTCAGATACTGGTTGAGTGTTATGAGAAAGCAGGATGATAGAGATCGTGATGGTAAAATTCAAGAATACGAGAACATATGCAAACAAATCAACGAAGTAGATCAACGAAAGGATGAATTGAATTTAAGGGGTGCTGACGTAATTGCCATGACAACTACTGGTGCTGCTAAACATAGACGTATCTTGGCCAATCTGAACCCAAAAATTGTAGTAATCGAGGAAGCTGCTGAAGTTATGGAAGCCCACGTGGTATCATCATTGACGTCATCAGTTGAACACTTAATCCTTATCGGTGATCATAAACAGTTAAAACCAAAGCCGTCTGTTTATAAATTAGCAAAGAGGTAAACCTTTCCTTTCCATGGGCCAAAATGTAAGATAACAAATTACAGAGTCGGCGATACTGGGTGGGGGAAAGTTCATTTTTTTAAATAAAGTACTGTAAGGACATTATAAGCAATAACTAACCCAACTTTAGTTTCACCTTTGTCCCATTGTCGAATTGGGACACATTGTACACTCAGCAAAATTAGAACAAACCAATTGATTATTCAAACACAAGTATTTATATATAGTTATTGCTTTATGATAACGTAATCTTGAAAGATGAGGCACCATGTTTTTGTCCATTCAATTTTCTAAAAATTAATGTAGGACTAGGGTAGATTTTATGTTAAACCAATGATTGTTGCAGAAGTTATTAAACCCTGAACAACCCTAATACACGTAGGCCTAAAGTGGATGTAGGATGTATGTATGTTTTTTGGATAAATGTCTTGAAAAATTTCGCAAAACAGATGTCGATTTTGAAAATTTACACAAACTCTTTCCCCAAATTCTACAACATACATTTTGATCTTCCTGAAATGCATACGTGATATTTTTTCAAATCATTCATTCTAGATATCACTTGGACCTCTCATTATTTGAACGCATGATAAACAACGGGATTAAAGTATATACGCTCAGTACCCAGCATTGCATGCGTCCTGAGATATATAAGGTTTTGCGTCACATATATCCAGATTTAGAGGATGGGGAGTGGTCAGTGACTACCGGGGAGTGGTCAGTAACTACAAAAATGTGAAAGGAATTGACAAGAATATTTTCTTTATCAATCATGCGCATTTTGAAAGTGAAAATGACGAAATAAAATCCGTTTCAAACGAGCACGAAGCATCGTTTATAGCAGCATTATCTGAGTATCTTCTCAAGCAAGATTATGGCAGTTCCAAAATTACAGTTATAAGTGGATATGCTGGACAAACTATTGTTTTGAAAAATAAACTGAAAAAGCTCTCTAGCAATATTCGCGTCAGCTCCATTGATAATTACAAAGGAGAAGAGAACGATATTGTTTTGTTATCGCTTGTCAGAAGTAACAAAAATGAAAGACTTGGTTTTATGAAAACAGAAAATCGAGTTTGTGTGGCATTGTCTCGAGCAAAAATCGGATTATTTGTAATTGGAAATTTTGACATGTTTGTAAAAGGCAATACCATGTGGAAGAAAATAATTGCTGATGCAAAAGAGGCTGGTTGCTATGGTGAAAAATTGATACTTCATTGCGCCAATCATAACCATATAAAAACATCAGTTGCTTGTGTTGCCGATTTCAAACCATGCTCTTTGAAATGCGATTTTTGGTTTAAGTGTGGACACATGTGTGGTAAAGAATGTCATGTGACTAGAATGGCTCATGAAGGGTATAAGTGTGACCACCCTTGTGTGAAGAAACCGTGTAGTGTTGATGGACATCAATGCACGAATAAATGTCACCTTGATACCAAATGTCCACCTTGTCAGATTGAAGTTACGAAAATTATCCCACCATGTCAACATAAACAAAGGATGCCATGTTATGTTGAACCAGATGATTTTAATTGCCAAGAAAGGTGTGAAAACAGATTGGATTGTGGTCATCCTTGCAAAAGAAGATGCTTTGAAAAATGTAACAAGAGCTTTTGCGGAGAATTGGTAGAAAAGAAACTTTCATGTGGCCATACCACTAAGATTGCTTGTAATCGTGTTCCTGGACCGTGTATGGAAAAGATAAAAAAATTACAAAAATGTGGCCACGCAGTCATGATTGAGTGCAGTAAGGAACCTACAAATTGCAAGACAAATGTTATTAAATCTCAATTATGTGGACATTCCGTCTTTATTAAGTGCAGTCACTTACCTGGTCCCTGCAAAGTGTGGGTGAGTAAGAAACTTTCTTGCAAGCATAAGGTTGTAACAAAATGCAGCTCATCACCACCTTGCAAACGTAGCGTCAGGACGATGTTGGGTTGTGGACATTTCTGGTGGGGTATGTGCAGTGAAGTACCAAGGAAATGCCTAAAAATCGTAAACAAAACTCTTCCATGTGGGCATAGCAAAAACATGAAATGTTTCCAAATTGTCAATGATGTCGAGGATTGTGATGGTCCTTGTAAAAAAAAATTAGAATGTGGTCACACCTGTTCTGGGAAATGTGGAGAATGTATCAAAGGAATCTGTCCTAATCTGTTCTCATCTTTGTCAAGAACTGTGTACAAAAAATTGTCCACTATGTTCACTGAAATGTCAAAACCGTTGCAAGCATAGTAAATGCGGCAAACAATGTGGAGAGGAGTGTACACCTTGCAAAATGAAATGTGAATGGAAATGTGTACATAAAAGCTGCACGAAAGAATGCCATGAACTTTGCGACAGACAACCATGCAATGAGCCATGCCAAAAAGAATTAAAATGTAAACACATGTGTATTGGTCTATGTGGAGAGGAATGCCCACCATTATGCAGAGTATGTCACAAAGTGAAGATAAAAGAAATATTTTTTGAAGACTTGCCAGATGCTAGGTACATTTACCTTCCTGATTGCAAACATACATTTGAAGTAAATACTCTTGATCGATGGATGGAAACGGTTACCGATCCTGTTAAAGGAAACTCACAAATCAAGCTGAAAGATTGTCCAAAATGTAAAACAGTTATACGAAACTGTCAGCGATATGGAAATATTCTCAAAACCCAGTGGAATGACATTGCGAATATCAAGCGAAAAGTTTTAGATAAGGAGAATAATTTGGAAGTATTGAAGAAAAGCTTTACTGAGAAACTCCAAATTGGTATGGAGACTTTGAGAAATTTCACTGTAGGACGCATCGATATCACAGTTTGGTTGGAAGAAATGCTAAGAAGGAGCACGATTACACATTCAGTGATTGAACTTGAAAATAAATTGAACCTGTTGTTACAGATTTCACAGCTGTATGAAAACAATGGCAGCTTCACACAAAGAAGGAACGAGAAGATACACAATCAATTGGATCGTTTGAAATGCTTTGTACTTAGACGTTTTCTTGACGATGAACAACAATTACATGATGCAGCAACTGAAATTCGACGATTACAATTACACATGGCGACACAAGAAGCAAGCGATAGATATGAAAACTTAAGAGGTATGAAGTACCCCATATTATTTTATATTCCATAAAATAAAAATCTCACATATTAATGGAGTAATTCTACTTTATCAAATCTTTTCTCAGGTCAAGATGAAGAAAAACAAAAGACAATCAATCGAGACAAGGAACGTTTGGATGAAATGTTGGAGTTGCTGTTCAGGGGAACCAAAATCGATAATGTCGATGAATGCATTACCGAAATTAAAGGCATTCAAAAGCGTGGCGATATCAACTCAAAGTTAACCGACCAGGAACGTGTAATGATCGTAAAAGCCGTGGGTTTCAAAAAAGGTCACTGGTACAAATGTCCTAATGGCCACTATTACGCCATAGGAGACTGCTGTGGAGCCATGGAAAATAATAAATGTCCAGAATGTAAGGAGGGTATTGGCGGTTCTATCGTTTAACTGGTTGTATTATTAGTTAATTTCTTGAACGACTGGACAATAATCAAACTAAGAACTCTGAAAACAAGATTTTTCGAGCATATAAATCTTTTGAACATTTCTTTAATATATACAAGGATTATGTTTATCTGCTTATATGACACCAACAAACTCTTCGGTGAAAACTCTTGAAAGAACGAGGTGTTACGTGCCAGACGTGGTAAATTAAGCAAGATCTACACCATGAAGTTTTGATGATCTCAAATTTGCAGATGAACTGTATATCAAATATATGTAGAGGTTATTGTGACAAGATGTGCTTATCGCTAGTTTCCGGTGGAAACTTTGTTATCTCTGTTTGAATTAAACCAGGCACTGGTTATTTTAATGCTTCGTTTTTTAAAACAAAAAAGTTCAGCGATCGCTGAATATTAAAATCAACAGAATAAAATCAACGGAATAAAAGGAGAATAAAAGGAAAAGAAACTTTTTTCATATTAGAAATTGATTTTTTTTCTTCATGGACCACAATTGCTTTTTGTTCAAGATTTTCGAAAAATTTAGCTAAGATACACGATAATCTATTGCGTAAACTATAATGATTTAAGAAATTAATTGATATTAAATATAATTTATCGAATTGTTCACCCTCTAACAGGGCCTTAACAGTTAATTTTATCATGCAGTATATATAACACGATATCAAGAAATAAAATCATTGATCTCATGAATTCTAAAATCTTCACCATTTTCCTCTTATGGGGTGTATACATCTCCCGATTCTAACCAGCTAAAATTCTTGGTTAAAAGCTTCTTGAAATCGTCTGACACAACGAGACATACCGGAATCTTGCACTTGCTTACCCAGATAAATTTAATAAGGTTTACACCATGAACTTATTTGATAAGAAACGGTATATGAACTATCCAAATATATCTCGGCGTATCTTTATGCGATCTTCGAGATCTTTTGATTTCTTATGACTTTTAGATTTGTCCTTGCCGTGAATTGTTTTGGACACGTGACCAAATGTTTGTTGTTTATTTGATATTATTTTAACTTGTTTTACCTAATATGATGATTATCAAAATAGGGATTATCAAATTTATTAAGTAATAATATATTAAAAAATTGAAAATGTTAGCAAACTTTTTAATGATTTTTTTTAATGATAATGACACTGATATTTTGATTTTTTGAATCAGGTTCATCTTCATTTTCATTGATTTGTATATCATCTAGATAAGGGTTCTAGCTGTTATTATTCCTTGCTCAGAAAAATGCTTCATGAAGATCGACATTCTTGCTCAGCAATAACCCAACCGCCCAACCGCCCAAATGCTTGACAATCTTCCTTCACCACAACAACTGAACTTATTAATATCTTCTTTTTCTTTTTCAGTTTTTAAATCTTATCCTTCCCCTTGCCAAATGGGTTTGTATCGTTTGAAGGAGTTGTTCAGCACTTCAACGTAAATTTTACGAATCAGTTTTGCACCGATTTGTTATTTCTTTATAAACTTTATATATAACTGTCGATATAACTGTTAATTTTTGTCGCAATATAGCATGGATATGAAATGGATATGAGCTTGTTTATTTGTTCTGAATCCTGACCTATAAAGACCAGCTTCTCGTTATGTTTTTTCATTAAATTTTAGATGAATATTTCTATGAAGTTAATTTGGCGCCAAGATCTCGTCTCTCAAGTCGTCATGTCATTTTAGATGTTTATATTGGGTATTCAAATATAGGCATCTCAAAAAATATCTCGTTTTAGATTATGTTCGTTAGATTAAAATAGTCGTTTTAAATATTTACATATTTACAGTGTGTTTACCATTTTTGCGAATGTGTAGAAGATCTTATTTGACCAAAACTTAATCTGTGTAATTGCTGGAGCTCGCGTCGAGTGAGTACTATCGTTTCAGCAGAAAAGTGATGACTCTCTCCAAGTGTTTGGAAATCACCTGGTCATTGTCTTTTTCATTGTCTTTCACTCCATAAACAAGTTACCGGGACCGCAACTCATCTCCTCAGATTTACTTAAAAGCTTGATTTCGAGTAAATGACTCACGAATAATGTGATTCTGAATACACAACTCACGAACTTTTAATACTTAAATATAAGCACCTGACCAATTTTGCAGAACGTATCAAAATCTAAAACGAATAAATTTCTAAAACGAGTTAACATCCAAGTCGATTAATTACCTCGCAAGACGAGATTTTGGCTCTGAACTAACTTTATACATTTCTTCATCATTGATGCACTCAAATGAATCAATTTTCAAAAGTGAAAATTCGAATTAAATCTTAAAGGGGCTACGACACGAATCACGTGATCTTAAGATTTATGGTGCAGCACCAAAAATCAATACGAGGCGAGAGATGCGATAATAATTATGACTGCGGTAAAAAAAGGAAACAAACACAGCAATCCCATGATTCATGTCGTAGCCCCTTTAATTGATCTGATTGGTTGAAAATAAATATTACATAAAAATGGAAGATAAAACGTATTCGAAATACCGTAAAATTTCGGATGTCAGCCACTTGGTTATAGCCGTCCCGGATATAAGTCCCAACATTTCAAAGAAAAATATCCCCCAGTTATATACCTTCCCCGACATCAGCTCTACTTTCTCTAACTGCACCTGAAAATTTGACTCAAGTAATTTCCAAACTGCGTTAGTTATTTCCCATCAGACGTATAACCTTTGAACTGAAAGACATATCAAATATAGCCCAGACTCTTTATCATTCAATGTTGGATGTCTGGTTTTTATGTCCTCGCACTTATAAGCCCACTAAAGTCTCTGAGTTTGAATTTATATTAGTCCAGGGCTTATAACCGGGATTTTAGGCTACAGTATTACTGTTTTACAATTTTCTTACAAAGGAGTTTCGTTTCGACATTTTTCAATGCGATAAAATGGAAAAAGCGTAAAAAATAAAGTAAATTAGAGGTATAGAACATTAGGTTTCCAATAGATTATCCCAAGAAATCGTCGAAATATGATTTAGAGAGTACAAAATGAGCTGACGTCTTTAAAGGCCCATAACTATTTTGCAATGCAAGTAAACCCTAAAGTATTAGCAACTGATGCAGTTTCACGATTGCTTAATGGCTTTACATTGGAAGTTGCTGAGTCATCATTAATTCGTTTGTTTGTTCCATATTTCATTGAAACATCATGGTGTTCCAGTGATGAGTGACTGACTTCCCTCGCTTCTGAATGAGAAGTTCGATACTTTATTCTGCTACTTTTACTTGAAATAATCCCTTCGTTTGTTTTAGAAGAGTTAACTGTATCTGAAGTTGTCTCACTCTTATTTTTGATAAGCTTAATATTCTTTTTGTCGGGAAATGACAGTACTTAGATTTTATAAATGTTTTATAAAAGACTTTGACATAAAACTAAGCAGATCAAACGTCGTCCAATCAAATGGAATTATGTAGAATTAATCTATAAATAGATTGAGCGCAAGTCAACCAAATCAATCAAATGAAATACATCGAAAAATCAAAGGTTAGGTTATTTGCCATTATTTTCCAAAAAATCCCTTGTCTGTTGTCAAGTGGTCAAATAAAACAAACCGGGAAAAAGTTTAATCACCTTTCTCAGAATATTTTTTATCCTGGATAAGGTATTTCTTCAGTATATATAAGCTAGATATGTCTTTTGTTATTATTATTATTAGCACTAGTATTATTTCTATAACATTATTTGGGATCCATATATTACAATGGTTCTTCACCTTAAATTTTGAAAGATTTTTATTCCCCTTCCACAGACATCACTCTCCATAAGGTTTTTAGGAGTTATTAGGTTTTAATTTGAGGGAAACTCCACGAGACACTATTGTTTCTTCCTTTTTTTATAGTATACTTTAACCAATGAAATGTCATAACTAATGATATAGTATAAACACGCAATACTTAATGCACCAATTTGTAGTCTGAATTTAATATTTGAGAGATATTTTTTTTATAAAGTAACATTCAAACTCAAGTTTTCAGTGTATTTTTGGTTACATAGAGGTAGTTTTGTTGCTGTGCCAGAAACTTCTCTTCCTTTTCTTCATATGCATATCAAAATGATAGAATAGATATCGGACAAAATATCTAAACTCGGACAATGCCGGAAAAAGGAGAAAATGGTGCAGCAAACTTCAGCACGTCCTTTGTGAATGACGTTTTTACGAATACTTTTACTAGCAATGAATTCTCACATTATACTATTATGCTGGTTTAGGATACCGTAGCGATATTACCTGAAGATATTCAGATATTCATTTAGATATTCATTCTACCCAAGTAACTTCTCTGGTGAAATGTCATATATAACATTTGAATGAACGCGGTACAGATGTCGTTTGAACGTTATAAGGACGTTATAAGATGGTCTGAACGTTGCTCGGACGTTGAGACGATATCGTGGGTTTGGTGAGGTAAGGTTGTAACCTAGGAAACGCTTTGAATTGTAGTTATAATTTTAGCAAGGCGAAAAGTGCAATGGAAAAAAACAGGATCTCTACCTCCAGCACGAATAAAATTAAAATCTTATCAATTATTAAGGTCAATTTATTCTGCACGATTTCCTCCCGATTTTAACTTCAAATATAGTATAGACAAATTTCTCTTCAACTTGACCGTTCCCTTATGCAGTTATCTCTATAATAAATCATACAGTCGTATTACTCTCTTGGGGTTTGTTTAAGCATGTCCCTAAATGGCAGTGAGAATATCAGTTTTGATCAGGAAAATTTTTCATTATTCCATTAAGACATTTTTAGTGACGTTTTTGCATAAATTAATAAGAACGGTGCCATTAATGGTAACAATGAATTCAAAAAGAACAGCCTAAAAGGTTTTTAGATGCATTAGCTAAGACTTCTACCAAGCACTCGCGTGATAAAACGTGCGGAATATATGAGTCAAATTTCGGAAAAAGGTCCTGGACTTGAGGTTGGATATCTCTTGCATGAGTGTCGTAAAAACATGAATGATTATCAGTTTATTTTCCTTCCTAAGTGTATTCGGGGAAATTTGAAAATTAGTTTCAGTGCTTGTTAAACATTATCTTGGTTTTTTCAACTATACGATAGTTTTTACATGTTTCGAATCCAACTGCCACAAATGTACAAAACTCCATCTACACGTGTCAATATAGTTGTATTTACATAATGTAATAACTTTTTAGTTTGTTTCTCAATCAAAAACCTTGAGAAGCTTCGTTCTACCTAATGGACCCTATTTACGTTGGAAGTCAATACCTCGAATTTCTGTTAATACGCTGTGTTATGGCCTAGTCAACACGTTTCTCTTCGTTTTCAATACCATAGTTGCTCTACTTGGGAATTGGAAGAAAAAATAACAATTGGAAATCAGTAAAACAATTTAACATTGATAGTACAGTCATTATACGGTGTGTAAACATAAATTCGAGAAAGGTCTATTAAATCTCTATTACTGCTCCTGGCATCCTGTCCTGGATGATGACGATTTTCATTTGCATTGATCGTTACTTTGCAGTGGCGAAACGAGCATTTCATCAGAAGCCGCAATATCGATACTTCGTTTACTCCTATCTAGTAACAGTCGCAAGTATAACAACAACCATATTGTACCGTGGCTGATTGGGACACTTGCGAGTTGAAGCCATATTTCAGCTTAGCCCTACAAACGGCTGCTTAAGTGTCTTTAGTTAGCAAAGCCGTGGTGTGAGCTGATGAGGCTGCATATTTCTTTATTTGTAAAACAATGTTTAGAATAATACTTGACTAATTCTTCCACACTTTGATGGTAACAGAAAAAAAATCAAATATGATAACTTAAATGACCAGAAGATCAGTTCAATTTTTTTAACTCAAGCGGCCGCTTGTGTTAAATGCGTGGCCGCCAGAGTTAAGATAAGCGGCCGTTTCAGAAAAATAATCGGCCGCCCTAGTTATACCGACGCAGTCTAGTCCACTCATGAGTGTCCAAATCAGCCTGTGTAATATTCAATTCTTTCCTATTCTCAAAATTTATCTTTGGTATACCGTAACCTCTCCACTCCAATACTTCAAAGGAAGAAAGTTTTTTAACTTTTTCCAGGTTTTTGTTTTGTTTCTTTTTTCCAAACCCACGAAATATTTTTTTGCCGTTTGTTGATGCATATGATAGTATATTTTAATTTTCTTGCAAAATTTTCAAATAATAATTATCCACGAAGGTTCCATGTCCTTGAAAGTTTATTTTTTACTCAGAAGATTGAGTATTCACTGGATATCCGTAACTTTATCGGAAAATTCAGTTCGTAGAAACCTTTCTGATATTGTGTTTTTGTTCATGAGCAAAATAAGCTTAGGAAATTTTTTGTTGTTGTGTGATCAATTTGAGCGTATGCGCTTATGCGCACTCCAGAACTTTAGAAACCAGTCCATAATGGCAAGCTTTGAAATATTGAATTATATTGAATATCTTGACCTTTTCTTTCCACGGTATAAACAAAAATCAAGAAACTTTCCTAACAAAGAACAGACTGCTTCCAAATTGTGGTGCTTGCTTACCTACTCAGTTTATAAGTAATTTAAAAACACTCCAGTCGAAAAGGAGAATTTTGCTCACCCAAAAATTCTGTGCTTGTAAAAAATATTTCTTTCTATTCTAAAAGTGAACAGAAATAGTTTACTTGGAATTTTTCAACTTTTTAAAATGGTAGTAATCGGAACTCATCACTATGGAAACCTCGAACCCAGAATGTAAATCCGAACCGGGCTTATTTTATTTGCTCACATTGGGTTTAGTCGATGCGGGGACGCATACATTGAACTCATGCATAATCTAAACTCATTTTCGGCATAACCGTAGGTAAATGTAGTGCGACTTCTGCATAATTTCAAGAAGAAGGGAAGGGAGAAAACAACCGTTAAAGTTCTGTTATGTGTGTTGTAAGAGAAATGACATAATCAAAACATGGCGACAAATTCTTTATTTTTCTGCGTTTTTTTTCTAACTGTCTTTTTTTGTCGTGTTTCGTCGTACCCTGTACAAACAGAAAATGGGTTGTCTCTTATGGATCAGCTATATGATGAAATTCAAGGTTACGTTAATAAAAAGCGAACCGAAGTCGAAGGAGAACATACATCGTTTGTATCTGAAGATTATCTAAACACTGGCGACGTTAAGACTACTTCATTAGACGCCTTCCCATCGGTAACTGAAGATCAACAAATTAACGAGAAATATGGAAAGAAGAGAAATGGGTTGAAACAGAAAGATTTCATCGAAAAGGGGAAAGAGATAAACCCAATCGAAAAAGAACTTGTGAATGTGACCGTTAAAATTCCCATTTTTCAAGCTTCAGATAAAACCAAGCACTTGTCAAGCATCGACGTCACCTCCAAGGGTGATCATACTCTCCCTCGTAACTTCTCTGTACAGAAAATAAACATCGGACACAAAAATACCACCAAAAACGTGAAATTAATGAACATAACAAATTTGATGGAAGATATTGAAAACCCTAGTAACACAACTGAAATGGCTGAGAAAGAGATCGGAAAACAGAACAAAACATTTGAAAAGAGCTCTGCAACGAAGAGTAATGACTCAGCAATAATCCAAATGAATGAGAATAATCCACTGACCGAGAATAGGACAATGCAGGATTTAAATAAAACAATGGGGATGGATGCAGACTCGAAAACTGCTACTGGAAATTTCACAGCAGCGAGAGAAATGAACACAACAAGCAGTATAATTGAAACTGAGAATAAGACAAACTCGAAACGTCAATGAGAACATCAACGTGACGGTATTTTCGGAATCTGAAGGGAACAGCTTGAATGATGAAGCTTCTGGAGATTCCGAAAATTCCGAACGGGTTCAACATAAGCTCGTAAGTAGTAACGACGAAAGCCTTCCAACGAACCAAAGTATTGCCTCACTAAGTCCTGATAAAACTAACGAGACGCGTGCGTCTGATTCGGAGAACTTTTCGGGTGATCAAGAAAACAGCACGGCGAGTATCAATAACGATACATCATTTGAAGTTCGAACGAAGAGAAATTATTATTGGGACCATAATCACAACCAACTTGAAATGCATAATAACCCAGTACACTACGGAGGAGATTTCATGCACGGTGGAGGCCACGATGAATTTCATAGCATCGACGAAAACGGTCAGCGGGTTGATTTAGGACAGGTGGATTTAGCTTCAGAACCTAATATGAATTATCATCATGACGAGCCTCACTTCCATCATTATGAGCCTCATAGTGAATACACTGACATTCATAACGAACCGCAATACTACACGCAACAGGTTCACCACGAGCCTCACTATCACAAGAATTTCTTCCATGATGAGCCTCATTTTCAACGTCAAGAGCACCATTTCCATGACAATCATCAAGACCATTATCACAACGAACCGCATTACTTACACAATGAGGTGAGACTAGCTACATTTACTTACAAAACGAGGCGAGACTAGCTTCATTTACTTACACAATGAGCTGAGACTAGCTTCATTTAAAAAAAATGCTTGTGCTCGTGCAATAAACAGATATTTGACGAGACAGGAGAAGATATTGAAATCTATTCCATCAAGCCAAGTCAATATCCGAAAGCGAAGTTGGCTATTGCCATGGCGAAATGGAATATATTCACCTTTCCAGAATTTCTGTTTAAATACCGTGTTATTGCTTATAATTTTGAAGAAACACAAACGCGGGTAATAACCCATATACTAACTGTTTATTTCGGGCATTACCTTCGAATATTGACTCACGTACTGCCCTTGCAAGCTCGGGCTTTACTATGACGTCAGTCAATATTCTCCGGTATTGCCCTCATAACCAGTTAGTATAGGGTTAATAATCCCTTATTATTCCAATTTCCAGTAGAATAATTAACATTAGAATAATTAAAATTAGAATAATTAACATTAGAATAATTAAAATTAGAATAATTAACATAAAAATAATTAAAATTAGAATAATTAACATTAAAATAATTAAAATTAGAATAATTAACATTAGAATAATTAAAATTAGAATAATTAAAAGCAATTACGACTATAAAAACGAGGCCATACTTGTTGACTAGGCCATAACACGATGTTTAAACAGAATTTCGGGAAATGTCTATTTAATATCTGTTCTTGAGTATATCTGTTTAATTATTCATTTATTTTTCTTCCTTTCTTCTTATGTAGTTCAAACATTTTCTCATTCTATTCTGAAATCGAATATTCAGTTGAAATTCGAATGCACACACACTTAAAGTTAAAAGGACAGCCGTAAACGGCCGCAATTCAACGATCACTGATAACAACAGTAAAAAGTTCGAGTTTTGATCGATTCATTTCAAACAACATTGCCTCGTTTTCAATATTTATTAATAATTCTCAAGTAATAAATCAAGTTAAATTGCCCTTTTTTTGGCTAAAATATGAAAAATGATTCCCAAATTCGAAATCAGCACCATTGAATTGTTCTATATATGCAGAGAATTAAGGTGGAGATGAAATCCAAGCCTAGTCTAGTCAAAACCCAATGAAATATATGCATTTATTGTACATATTTTCTAGTCCGTGTACATGCAAATTTTACGAAAAAAAATTGTATTTTAATAATCAGCGGTCTCTTGCTGACTAATAAACTTACTGTTGGATAATTGTTGATAAACCGTGATTTCTGAGCGCTGAATGACCCTCGTGTGACTTTTTTAACTGAATTCTTCGTCTTCAGTCATTTCCAGTGTGTCATTACTGATTTTCAAAACAATTTTACAGGCCCTACCCTCCTCTTAAGCGCCTTCCTCCAATAAGCGCCCCAAAATATTACAAATAAATTTAATAAGAGCTCAGGCACTTAAAATAAAAAATCGGTACACTAATGTTTCATGCACCTACTCCTTGCATCTACTCCAAGAATATATTCTTGAAAACATTGTCAGTTGCAATTCTTCCGAAGTTCCAAATTTCCACATAACTATACACCAATATGCACGGATTTAAATGTTTATTTATATATTTCAGGTTCATATACACCACAATCACGAAAATGTCCACGACGATTCTGAAGACCATCATCATTCAAGTGGTGACTGGGGTAATTATCACCAAGGCAAATTTCATCATGTAAAGGTCAAGTTACACGGTATGAGAAACGAACCAGTTGCCTTAACTTTACTTTACAGGCCTCATCACACGCAACTAAAACACAGTTACCTTATTGGCTCATTGTACGTCAGCTAACATTTAACGCCGGCGCCTTTTTACGCCAGTCTTTATTTGCGGTATTTTTAAAAATTCAACGTTCAGGCCTGCAGAGATAAACATCAAACGAAAAACCTTTTAACAGCAAATCATAAAAATGAACGGCAGTAAGGTCCAACGTAAAAAATGCCAATAAAAGTATTTATTTACAAAAACATCATCAAACATATTTGGAAATAATAGTCCTTAGCAGAAGATATAGATTTGCTTTGTAAGTAAACTTGTATAGAACATGTTGCAAGTTAATTATCGTTCTGTGGCGCACCTCATTTCCTCATCGAATCATGTGGTGGCAATTGAGATATCCTACATGATCCTTGCTAACTGAGATAGGGAAGATTAAGTTTTGACTATTTGTTTATATATTTTTTTCTATTAGTATTTCTTTCTGATAAATTCATTATCGCATTCATCATACTATAGCTGTACTTTCAAATCTTTGTATACAATGAAATCTCGCTTCCTTATGCCTAGATGATATAACGAAATCTATAACAAACCCCGGTTCTTATTCCCTTTCCTTAACAAATCTCTCTCCATTTAACGAACTCTCGAGATGTAACGAACTGATTTCTGCTGCCTTTCAAGGTTCCTTATATCGAGATTCCACAGTACAGATTTTAAGAGGGTTTTAAAACTGCCTAGTCTTGATTTCTTGTGACTAAGTTCTTCCTATAACAAAATTGTTTTGACAAGGAGGATATACGGATGAAGTTTGAACATGTCTATTACTCTCGGACTTTTGTTCGAGAAAATGTGAAAAAGACAAAACCAACTTCTTAGAAACCTGTTACAACGACAACGACACCATTCCCAAGTTCTTGAAATTCTGATAATTAACAGACATCCGTGTATAATTATACTTATATGAAACTAAGAAGCTTTGTTAAAGGAGTGGAATTAGAACCGAGTTCTTTTATAACGAGATTTCGTTATACTTTCTACATAAACTACTGCCCACTGTACTATTGTTCACGTTAGAGAACGTTATTGTATCATCCGTTATGAAGCTTCTTTCTATTCATTAGGACCTGGCAAGACCCCAGAAGAATGGCATGACCAAGAGCGAGAAGAAAACATGCAGATGCCAGTCGGTGAAAACGACGAGCTGAACAATTACGATACAGGTGCAGGCTTTTTTCAGGTAGTTACGCCCTACGCATATACACACCCAACGCCCTGATTCATATACTACTACCTCCACCATTTTTGTTCAGTTAAATGCGGCAGGAATGCGACCATTAAGAGTGTAATCATTTGACAATTTGAGACAATCAAACTCCGAAAAGTCTTCTTATAACATTTGAAAGAACGAGGCATCACGCGACCAAATGCTCACTGAGACAAACAAATTTACCAGAATGTGCACCATGAAGTCTTTACTGGTCTCAAATTGGCAGATCAACTGTATGCAACATTAACAATTTATAACAATTCCATTGAATATACAGTACGTTATTATAGAAGCCAACTCTCATGTCCCTTTACATGAAAAACAACAGTGTCGCCATTTTGGCCATAAACACTTATCTGGTACTTTTCTGACCACTTCATATTCTCACCAATGGACAATGTCACTACAATGTCACAATGTTTTTACTTTTTCGGTAAACTTTTTTTCTTCTGGTCATAGCTTGATGAGAATGGTGGTGACGTAGAGATCACTTCCATGCATAAGACTGGCACCAAGGTTCACATGGGTGGCGGTCAATTTAGTATAATTAGAGATCCTTGGCGTTATCATTCGGCGTTTGCCGGCATGTTTCACCCTCACGAAAGTCTTGCTAGAATTGGGGGTGCTAATAGTCAAGAGGGCGGTGGCATACAGCAATTCCATCAGCATTTTACCTACATCAATAATAATCGGAACGAGAACCATAAGGTGCAGAATTTGGTGCACCACGAACATGAACCCGAACACGATCACCACGAACATCATTATGAAGAACATCATGACGACCATCGCCAACACCACGATCATCGTCACCATGGCGACGGCGACGGTCACGACGGTGATCATGACGACGACCACCATCACCACCATCACGAAGAAGACGAGGATCACCATCATTACGAGGAACATCGACTCGACGACCATGAGTTGACAGAACATCCTGACGACAACCAAGGTTACCAACGTCAAATTAAATTATATCCCGGTGTTGACGTTAAAGCATCAGAAGAAGAAACCGGCACTCCGACCGTGGATAATATGAGAGAAGACCGAACACCGAGCGCTGCGAAACGAACTTCCAGCAACCTAATAAGAGATGTGTCGACAATTACTCCAAAAGATGCGACTATACTTGCATCATCCGACTCCTTGAAACGCAACGAAGTTGAAAACAAACCGTTTGCAACACTAGAGGATAAGATAGACTACAACGGACCAAAGAATGCATTTTTCAAAGGTATCCAACATGAAAACGAGGCTTCACTAAGTGGTGATTTAAGGGATGACGATCTAGACGTTAGTAGTGGCAGTGGGAATATTCAAGGTGAACAGGCTGGTGTCAAAAAAATGAAAACATCTTTTGATAATCATGTTGAAAGCAAGCAGCCAAATCTACTGAACATCCAACAATATCACGTGAATGGGCCATCAAATCCTGAACCGTGGGTTTCCAGGGAATTTGTCGAACCGATATCCCCGATGGTAGTCAAAAGGAGTAGTAGAGGCAATGACAAGAAAAAGTTAAACTCAATGCTGAAACTTCTGCTCTACAGCAAATATTTTCGTTCGTCTTAAAAGATTTTTTGGAGTCACTTCCTCTGCTGATTGCACCATTAAATCTTAATAAAATAATGATGGTTCTGTTTTATAGAATTAGGTAAATATATGGAAAATCTGAATTTAGGAGTTTGGAAAATCGTTTGAACTTGACTTTAAGAACTCGTTATTCAAATAAAATCTTTTAATCTATTTGATTTTGTTCCATTAAAAGCTATGGCTTCCGATTATATTGACTTATATCTCTTGTGGGAGATTTTCCATCGGCCTATATCTCGTTTGTTGAAAGTGTTTACTAGACTGGAGATCCTTAGTAATAAGAATGCAGACTAATAATGAGATATATTTTAAAATCTTTCAATATTGGAAATTTATACAAATCATTCATTTTGATGTAAATACAATTCCTTAAAATGTTGTCTTAAAGAAAGGTCATACCTTATATATGTGCAGTCAGAAATCAATTTTTGTTGTAAAAATGGTTCTTGTCGTATATGAGCCAATTGCCTTAGACATTGTGTACTCAAAATTAGATAAATAAAAATTCAAAACCCAACGACGATTACGTTGGATTCGCACCCCCAGTCCCTGTGAAGGAGTGGTTTTTTTACTGAAACAGCAGACGATATTACTTGCCATTCCTTTACAAAACACTCCTCCTGATAGATTTTTTGAAGATTTTGCTCACTGCACCGTATGGAATATACTTCGGACTTAAATAGTAAAGTTTAATGGGACACCTACTTAACATACTAGAACAAGATACATATCACACACTGTAATCCGAACATTCAAGACACCATACAAAATGGGGTGGATAGATAGATAGATAGATAGATAGATAGATAGATAGATAGATACCGTATAATCTCCCTTATTCAAAATTACGTTTCATTCTTCGCGGTTATTTAACAAGATACATATAACAATTATTACACTTTGTTTTTTTTGTGTGTGTTTTATATTAATTTTTTTGTCAAGATGTGGTTTATGAAATGTTCAAATTACGAAAAGTAACAAATGTGAAGAGACCTTTCAATATTAGTTCGAATTAAGGAAAGTTCGAATTTAAGATTGCCTCTATAGAAAATGTATTTCGATTTAATTGTATCACAATCATTACAGTGTGTCAACAATAAAATGAACGTGAGAAAAAATGTACCCTTAATCGATTGTTAGGCCGGATTACCATTCAACTAATTTGTGCGAGAAGGCAGGAAATATTCGCGGAGCGAAAATATGTCGAGCATTTCCATTCAATGAGCGCGAAGTTCAAAATATTGTCAGCAAAAGCAAATATGGCTGCCAGATATTTTTCTCTCGCACAAATTTGTTGAATAAGGAAATCCGGCTATAAACGTCAATTAATGTAAATACCCGAAAAAGAAAAAGTTCACTGGTGCATCGATTCTAAATGTTCAATTGATGCTAACAAAACGCATCTGGCTTGTCTTTAACTATAAGACTTAGGACTATGATGGAACAATGGTTGCAAGTCTTGATCTTACATCAAGAAATTTGGTGCGAGTGGGATCCGGTTTGATTCCTTGAAAGTCAAACGCCATTGTTTTACCTTTCTTGAAGATGATCAAATGAGATGATCCTCCAAAGTGAAATGTACCAATGTTGTTACCTTTTTGACGCTGGTTTTACCATCCAGAGAAGATAAATCTACTGAAGAAACGTCTACCATTTCAATAGGGACAAATGCTACGAAACCGCCATCCTTGTTTTTGGTGTCAATGATGATAATACCCCGTGTAGCCATATGTGCTAAATAGGGCTGACATGCAATGTAGTTGGCTTTTTCATTTTGATAGTATGGTTGGGAAAAGTAGGTACCTTAGACAACTTTAGCTCTTTTGATTTCACCTGATACAGGAGCATGGAATCGATGGTAGGTATGAGGACTCAGAAAACCTTGATAATATCCTTAATCATGGACTTTGTGTTTGTTCATATTTCATGATTTTGTTTTTTACTATCATGTATTACAATTTTGCATATTTCTGCTGTTGTTGCAGAAATTCTTCTGTCTATAAGGGCATCTTGTTCTTATTTGTCGCTGGCTTGCAAAGGCTGCTTTATTTTAATTGATTTTTAACAATTTATGAGGTACGTTTTAATTTTGTACGTACCTTTCAAGGAAATTAAAATCCATGACTTAAGGTAACATTTGTATGTAGAGAAATTGACACGTCATTCATGTAAGTTTCCAATTCCAGTTGAGATCAGACAGAAAAAAGAACCATGAAAATACCTGTTTTCTCGTCCACAAATTTCGGGGATCTTTGAATAGCATGATTAATCAGAAATAGGGAATCACGGGCGCTCATTGCAACGACTTCATCCTGCTGGCGAAACATTTCAACAATTAATATGCAAACATCTGGTTCAGTACACATGGCTGTAAGAAGTCCTTTCAACACGGGTAGAAAGTGGATGTGTTTATTGATCTCCTCAATTTTGTTTGCATTTTTCATGAATTCTGTTACCTCTTCTTCGAGTGTTGATACATCTGGAAAGTAAAATTTCATGGCATCGTATTGTTTTTCTTTATCTTGTCGTGCTTCACCAACTCTTCCAGTTCGTTCTTCATCCACACAAGGACGACTTTGCGATCGGCAGGAAGCCATTGACCAATCATAATATTCTTTGGAGCCATCTTTGATTTTGTTGTTGGAAAACCTTTCAAACTGCAGAATATTCTTTAAATTCACTTATACTTTTGCAAAAAGTGTAGAGAAATATGCAAGAGTATTAGTAAAACAAATTGTTCTGAAATAAAAGAAGATGTCCATGGAATGAAGAACTTGTAACGGTTTTTGGTCAATCACTGAAGGATGAAGACTACCTTATTTCCAGGAATAAAGACCTCTGTGTTTATTTCCTAATTTGAAAATTTTGCCCTGCGTTTATTCAAGACCATCGTTTATGGGAGGTTTGTGTTTATTCGCGGGGAGATGGCTATATACTTCATGTCAAGAAGCGACTGTTTTATTTTTCAGGATTGAAACAAAAAAGTGATTATTGATTTCAGTTATATTATATATATATATTCAGTTATATATATTCAGTTATATTAGTCTATGCTGTTAGTGTATATAGGTTACTAGTAGTTCACGAAATCAAATCCATACAAAAATTGAACCACTAGCTTTGATGTTATGTGCCGGTTACATCACTTCAGCAGTGATTCAGAGTTTCTCGTATTTTGCACTGATTTATTTTTGTGGAATATCTTATTGGACAAAACAGTGTGACAAATTGCGGGGATGATTGCCGGGATGGGACAAAATATGAGATCCGGCTTCACTTAACATTTCCCTCAAAATTACTGCTGTGTTTATAATGAAGAATTTCTCTCCCGGTGCGATTTCCTCCCGTCCCTTCAGCTGTTATTGTTGTTTTTCTCATATAAATCGGGACGATTTCTAAAAAACAATTGAAACAGCTGCAAACCATTGAATTTCTTAAAGAAATTAAAAGCTTAAAAACTGTTGTACCAACCCGGCTGTATTTTTCATGTAAAGGAGAGATACAATGATATTGATTTTCATCCTGTCCTGTCAATGTCTCGGTCCATCTTCCGTATGAAACAGCATTTATTTGGTGTTGATCTAACTACAAGTGAATGTAAAAACTACTCATCGAATCATACAAACACCTTATTTTTCAATTATTTCTATCTTTCAGTTTATTCTGTGGACATTGTTAGGTATTGTAAAAAGTGCTAGAAGAACTGCCCTAAGCCAATATTATTTAATTGTGTATAATTTAGAATCACTGCCATATTGAAATTATAGTTTTTATCGAAATTAAATTGTATTTCTATCTCTTTATAATCTCTATTGCTATCTCAGATTCCCTGTCGGTTAGTTTGGAATTCAAATACTGAATAAATATGTGTTTGTTTTAACCGATTTCAACACTTACTCTCGCAATTCCCCGGTGAAGAAGTTAAAAGTAATTATGAATACTGAAAACTTCTTGATCAGGCCGTATAATTTATTCATGCCAGTTTATAGAGAAAGTATGTGGTCTCATTACCATTTTTCTACTGTTAAGATTTTTCGAAAAAAGAGGATAAAAATGGGGAAATATAGTCGCATCTTATGCGAATCTTGTTCTTTATTAAGTGTAAACAAGGTTTAATAAAGAAACAGCATTGCTTAAAACAAAAGAAATATACATTTGTGAGCTGTAACCATGGATATTTATCTTATTATAAAATATATTTAAAAAAAAAAAAGTGTATAAGAGCCAAAAAAAAAAACAAAAAAAAAACCCGAAACAAAAATAAAAACGTCTTCATCGAAAAAAATATTATATTGAATAAAAACGAAAAATCCATCCAAATACTGGGTTTTAAACTTTATCAAACAAAGTAAACAAAAACGTTCAAATATCAAACAAGAATACTTATAAGAAGGTCGTTTAATAGAGTTAAAGTAAGAACTGCTTCTTATGAAGCTTTTCATCATGAATGTTTTGATAAGCTTTTGAAAATTCCTAGCCTGCGTTCGTTTATACAATTTTATAGTTTCGTAAAGGGAATTTCGCAGAGTCTAAAGCGTGGACTAAATGCCATTTTGGCCGGAGGAGTAGTAGACCAAGGGTGTTTTAATACGGTATTCGCTTCCGCTGCTACCGTAATAAAAGAACAACAAGAAAAATCTTTCCCTGAGGTATCGTTTCTGTTTGTTGTTTTACGTCTTTTATCTGACGTTACATTAACGTTGTATAATAGTTAGTTGTTTCAACGTTGCAACTTATAGTCAGTGGGCACACGATGTTGCTGCAACGTTGCGTTCATGTTGCGTTTGGAATCCAACCTGAATTTAAAAAAGCTGCAATATCGCGCGCGAAATTTTAGGCAACATACAGTGCAGGGACGTTGTTGCAACATTAGTTTCATAACATCTAAATCAGCCAAAAAAGAAATAAACATGAGTATTTTCGGAAAGAAAATCTTAAATCTCGATCCCAGGGTCTTTTCTCTCTCTTATATTCATATCAGAGAAAAATTGCCCTGGTTCGGCTATTAAAACACCTTCAATGTTCTCCATTCTATCTAATTGTTGTGTAAACTTGTGGAGGTGTGTTCTTAGGTTTGATATGGCAACGGCGAGTGAAAATATCAAAACAATGACGAAATGGCGTGGAGAAAAAATAGAAGAGATAGATAGAAGAAGACAGACTTTATAAGTGTGTGGTGGGCGTCCTTTTTCGTGCCCTCCCCTTTTTAAACCATAACAAAACTGCTTTTCCACGGTCCATTCCTATTATCGTAAATCATCAACACTGTTATGTACTCAACTAAGAAACATTTAATGAATTGCATCAAAAAAAAAAAGCACCAGTGCATTGTTGTCTGTACCTTAAAAGTTTGTTTACATTTTTACTTGTTTTTTTGATATAGTAAATAACAATTTCAATAAAACACAATAGCATTATTTGATCAGGTATATAATGTTAATGAAGAAATAGAGAAGGTTCTTATCTTCAAAATATGAAATCATAATAGGATAGTCATAGAAATTTCCTTGGTCTGGAAGTCTATTGTAAAGCTTTATTGTCATCGGTATTTTAAACTTGAACTACCTAACTGTAGTTTGTTTTGCATACTTTTTGATCACATGTGGTTAATAACTACTGCGGATTGGTTGGAAGTTTGTCATGTGATCAAAAAATGATCAAAATAAAGTTTCCCTATTGAAAAGATCAAAGAAAAAATTAACAAAAAGTTATTATAATATCTTTGGTAAAAACATTGTGAATTTGTAGTTATCATCAAAGGATCAAAGGATCAACAATGTATTATTATATATTTTTTACCGATAAGGTATTTCGATGTATTAATTGACATCATCATCAGGTCTAAATAAAAAGTAAAAACGTACAACACAGTAAAACTGTTGGCTAAAACATCTATACATACATCAACTTCTCTGTACACAGTTAAAAATAAATTTTAAGTGAAATTTAAATTTTTATAACCAGTGTGCAACTTTCATATTCATCTTTAGTGTTAATGGTAGGTTAAATGACTTTTATACACAGTACTTCTAGTGCCATTTAATTGAATTCTGACTTGCTAAATGCAACAATTATCTTGACATCATCCATTATGAGCGTCGCGTTACATGCATGGAAATGATTTCCCACTGGAGTGCCGATCCTTTTGTGTTCTCTAATGCGGGTTAGTAAATGTCTGGTCGTCTGACCAACATAACACGACTGACAGCGTGAACAATTAATCTGGTATACTACTCCGCTTTTTATTGTTTTTTCTACTGGTGCTTTCAAAGATGGCAATACTGTTTTCAATTTCTTGATGGTGGTAATGACTTTACACGGTGCATTCATGCGCTTTAATGATCGTTCAAATTTCTCAGTAACTTTTCCACGATACTGTAGAAAAATTAACTTCTTTTCCGGTTCTTCCTCTTTTTCTTCTTCTGTTTGTGTAGGTTGACAAATCTTTCTTAAAGTTCTTTTGAAGATCGGTTCAAAGAACGATGGTGGATATTGGTTTCTTTTCAGTAGAGATTTCGCTTTTTCAAGGCTAGTACACCGATTCAAGCATTGATTCGATTGTGAGAAAATATCGCAACCACCCGAGCATTAAATCCATCGTTAGCTCAAATAGAGGGAAATCTTTTTCTTTCTCAAATGTGACCTTAGATAAAGTCAATCGGATAATTCGGGATCTTAATCCTAGGAAAAGTGTAAGTGGACCTTTTCCTTCAAATGTCCTTCATATGGTTGCTGATATCATCTCTGAGCCAATTGCTCTATGTCTAAATGCCTCTCTAAATTTGGGTAAGTTTCCTCAAACCATGAAACTTGCTGATGTTACTCCAATTTTCAAAAAAGGGGACAAGTTTCTCAAGGAAAATTATAGACCTATTAGTATTTTGTCATCTTTTTCTAAAATTTTTGAAAGAATTATTTTTAATCAGCTAGCTGAATACTTTGATGGCATTTTACATTCGCAGCTCTGCGGCTTCAGATCTAAGCATAACACTCAACACGCTTTACTCCAAATGATTGGTCAATGGCATAAATGTTTGGACAGGTCTGGTAAAGTTGGAGCAATTTTAATGGATTTGTCCAAAGCATTTGATTGTATTGACCATGAGCTTTTGATTGCTAAACTTGCTGCGTATGGACTTGATCACCAAAGTCTCAAACTTTCTAAATGCTACCTGAGTAATCGTTTTCAATGAACCAAAGTTGGTTCATTTTTCAGTTCTTGGCTGCTAATATTGAAAGGATCCATACTCGGGCCCTTATTATTCAATATTTTTATTAATGATCTATTATCTTTTGTAACTAAGACTGACATTTGTAATTTTGCGGATGATAATACCGTCTATTCTTGTGCCAACTCTCTAGCGGAGGTTATATCAAATCTAAAATACGACCTCTCAGCTGTTCTGTCCTGGTTTAAAGCAAATCAGCTAGCCGCGAATCCGTCAAAATTCCAGATGTTAGTCTTAGGGGAGCCTAAGTACAATTTACCAGTTAGTCTATATGCTGATAATGTTTTAATTACCTCTGTTGAAACTGTTGAGCTTCTTGGTATTTCTATCGATAGCAAACTAACTTTTTCTAGTCATATTTCCTCACTCTGTCATAAAGCTAGTTATAGAATCAAAACTCTCAACAGGATTAGATCTTTTCTTCACGAGGACCAGTTAAAACTTTTATTTAACTCTTTTATTTTGTCTATATTTAATTATTCACCTATTATATGGATGTTTTGTGGCAGATCTTCATGCAGTAAACTTGACAGTATCCATAAACGCGCACTTAGATTTATCAAGATTTCTCTAAAAGCTATGAAGAACTGTTACAATTGTCTGGGTTTAAGCGTATACATGAGATCCATTTACGCTACCTTTTATGCGAGATATACAAAACCCTCCATGGGCTGAATCCCTCTTTTATGAAGACACTATTCATGGTCAAAAACATCCGTTACGGTCTGCGAAACTCAAATCTTCTCTCTCTTCCTCCATCAAGTTCAAGTCGCTTTGGCAATCAGTCTTTTTTATTTAGAGGAAGTCTTTCGTGGAACGCCTTGCCAGATAGTGTCAAGTCAAAACCTTCATTAGATATTATTATTATTAATGTTTACCCAGGATAGCCTCTTCAGTTCTGATAGAACTGTTATCAATGAGGGTCCTGCGAAGGAGGTCCCAGAGCATTTAAAGCCCCCATTTGGGCTACGGAAGCCGCAAGTATTTTTCAACCGCTCAACCAGACAATCCCCTTAGATATCAATCCCGCTCTCAAGCTGAGTGCTAAGCTGAATGGATCGATTCACACCGTTATAGTCGCTGGCATGACTCGGCCAGGATTTGAACCCTGACCTCCTGCACTGAAGGCGAGCACTCTACCACAAGGCCACCAGTCGGATGCTTTTAAACTCTGTTTTAAATCCATTAACTTAATCGAACAATGCAATTGCAAACTTTGTAGGGTTTTGTGATAAATTTTAGCATGATGAGTTGGTATTGATTAGTTCATTTTATATTTATCATGTATCTTGTAAACTATGCAAAACCAACATTAAATAAATTGGGAAATGAAATGAAAATAGTATGGAAGTTCTCCAACGTACTACATGCGTGATGAATACGATAAACCATTCCCGAAACTACAGATCGTTTGTACTAGTTTGGTGCTAATGAATGAAAATTCATTTTCAGCCCTGTATCCGTCGCTTTTGACTACCATGTTGACTTATCACCAGAATTTAAGATCTTCATGTCAAGAAAGGGAATACAACTCCCTTCCTCTCTTTCACACGTAAAATATAGTTTTGGGTGGTAGTCGTTGATTTTGTTCAGCTTCTCATCAATCTGATTGGTCTTAATGTCCCGAAGGATATCGTCCATATATGTGGCAAACAGTTTAGCCTCACCTTTCCCCTTGCGCTATCAAATCTATACTTAACCAACCATTAGCTAAGTATGGCGCAGGTGGACTGCCCATTGCTAGTCCATCTTTTTGACCATAATACCCGTTATGCGTAAGCATTAGAACGTTACAGCTGCATAGATATATCCTTCGGGACATTAAGACCAATCAAATTTTAACGAGCAGTAGTCCCCCGAAGTGATGAAAAGTATCCTCTACACGTGCACGATTTTCCACTACTGAAAGTCCCATTATGTCGCAATGAAGGCGCCCTTTTTGTTATTTACTTGTCGTGAAGTTTTTTATTTTTCCGGGTGTGATGTTTTTTGTTTTGCCGCGAAGTTTTTTGTTAAGCCGTGAAGTTTTGTTACTTGCCGTGGAGTTTTGTAACTTGCCGTGAAGTTTTTTGTTTTGCCGTGACACTTGTGGGTCACCGTAGTAAAGGGAATTCTTTAAAAGTTTTAAGTTTTCAGAGTTATATACACCAATCCGAGATGATTTTAGCACGCTCATTTTTTGGGGCCTGGACTATAATAGTGTGGTCATTGGTGGTCCGCTATCAGTGATTTTAACTTGAGAAAACGATGAATAAACATCAAAATTGGAACTAATTTACTTACCATATTGTATAATGGATTTTGATATGATATCTGTTATGTCTGTGGAACAACTAAAGAAGTTTTTAAGATTTTGTGGATTAAAAGTTTCGGGAAGAAAACAAAATTAGTGGCAAACGTTTTTGCTGCTGTTGAGAAGAACGTCTAGCCAACCGAGTCTGCAACGGAAACAAAGAACAAAATAAGTGGTATATACTTAAACTGGAGTTGGTTCATTATTATCAAAATTATTATCTGAAGACCATATTTAATGAATGAATCCTGTTGCGAACTCAAAAGATGCAGTAAGAATTTCAACAATGTCGTAACCAACCTTTGTTACCGGATCACAAGTTATTCTATAGCTAGAAGTCTTGAAAACACATTAATTTTGGTTCATAGATTGACTTGTGTTTTCATTCTGTTGCTGCACTCCCTCCACAAACAAATTTTTTTCCGCAAATAATTTCGTTTCAAAAATTTTGCCTTTTTCGTAGTTTAATCATGGACATATAAAAGGAGAAAGATTTATAACTAATTTCTAAAGCTTTTCAATTCTATTATCAAAATCTTTTATATCGACATTCCTTTGATATAATCCTCACCATGCGATTCATTGGACTTTTGTTTATATGGGTGGGTTTATACGGAAGTTTATGCCTCACGCATTGTGGAAAATCAAAGAAATCAGTAGAAATGTGCATTGCATGTAAACCTGCGACTTTCATTAATATTATTAATAATAATATTAATTATATTCATTAATATTTAGAGGTATCTAGTGGATACAGTATTTACGAAAAATGTGGATCTTAGAAAGATGCCTGTATAAAGAAAAGTGACGCCTGTAAAGGTACAGGCAATTGAATATCTATTCCTTCGATTCTGAAAGATTCATGATTGTGGTCACAAGGAATCAGAGTTTGAAAATTGGCTGTAAAATATACGTAGTATATTTAAATTCATTTCTGGTTGGTTGTTACGATCATAGAAGCCAATAGCAGCATGTATTTCTAACTGTACTTGAGGGAGTTTCAAAACTGTCTTTGTTAAAATTTCAATAACCCGAGGCGAGCTTTATTTCAATAGATTTATATATTATAAATTATATATTATATTATATATTATAGAAGTTGTAAGTCCTTCTCTATTTATATGCCATGGTTTAATGATGAGCAAATACCGAAAAACTTTCCGTCCCAAAAAATAAATTCATTGTAATACACTTTGACCTTATAAAGAGAGCCTTATTATTTAAGCATTATATTCACAAGTTTCTTTAGATATGTATAAATGACCAGCGTTTAATAAATTCCCCTACCCCCGTTTCCTGATTAATACCCCTATTTTTATTAGTTACCTTGTCCGAACTCCCACAAATTCCAGACTCCCTTGTATCAAGCACCTCAGAGTATAATCACTCTAATTGTTTATTTTGACAATTGTTTACAAAATAAACAAAGTGTACACATTTCTAATTTTTCCTGACCTCCAGAACCCATTACAACCCCCTCCCACCAACCATTAAGCACCCAAGAGTATGCAGGTTAACATACCATTGTGAGAAATTTCTCTGATTTTCAAATTGGGCAAAATAAAAGTTTCACAAGAGTAATAAAATGTGATTAAATTTAATACAATGGCGTCCACCCAGAATTACCAAAGTGTAATAATTAGAAATAAACAAACACGTTTTCTCTTACAGACCAGATGAACTCTACTTCGTTTCCAGGCTTCAGACGTCAAAATTAATAATGGCAGACTGCTATGTATAGTATATGCTACTCTCAAGGGGAAATGTTTTAAAACCCCACATAAATACAAAGATTTCTATGCACAAGTTCACAATTGTAGCCGAACCGAAATAACAATAACATTATTGAAGCGATAAAGACATAAACTATAATGACCACTGAAAAGATGTGGTTGTAATATAGAATTTGAAAAAAGAGCTTTTTGTAATAAACATTCTAGCTGACATAATAATTTTTAACGGTGGACGAGTTCCTTAATCACTTTGCTACCCTTTTTGTGTATCACGACACTCGCTGACACACTCTGACTCGCCAGATAAGGAGCGGCCCTTGAAAATATCTCATTTATCGAGAACCAATCGGATTGAAGATATCGACCAGCCGATGCCAGGGCTATCTTTCTCTCCATATACATGTCCGATATGAAAGTGGAGAAAAAAGAAGCCCTGTTGGAAAGTCGAAAATCTTTGTCTGATTTGCATAGTGACATCAGTCGAAACGGAAATATTGATATCTGAATTTATTTTTGATTACCTCCCAGCTGGATCGTTCACAGTATTATTATCTCTACTTAAGGATTCCATTTGGGTCTAATCGGTTGCATTTAGACATTTTCGACTTAGACATTTTAGTCAGAAAGCATAAGAATACCCTATTCGTTATAAATTGTAATCTAGTATAGAGATTATATATGAATGCAATGTCAAATCCGGAGACTCTTTGACCGAAAGTTAAAAACATGTAGTTGCAACAACGTAATGTGTGATGTTGTGAAAATGTTGCTGCAACGTTGCAAAATGAGGTCAGGGCAATTCCCATTGGCAACAGTTTTGCAACGTGATTGCAACATCAGGAAGTGATGTTGCTGCTACGTTTTTGCTACATTGCAACTACATTGCTCATTTGGCAAGATCAAAAATATATTATGTCATAAAAAATTCTATATACAAGGGCAGTTTTTTGGAAATGATCCATTTTTTTAGGCAACTTTGCGCCGCTTCGAAGTCCCAAATGTGCGGAAAACTGCCTGTCCCATTGCTTCGATTATTCTAGACCCTTTCTTTTTTTTACTTGGCTAACTATATAAAGAAAGCCGTATTAAAACCAACGTTGTAAAGAGTTTTTTACAACAACGTTGTAATAATATTGTATTTTCCGTTGTTGTTTTAACATTGTTGCAACAATATCAGATTAACATCCTACGCTAAACGTGGTCACAACATTATCTGAACATCTCTAAGGTAACGTTGTCTTTCCCTATGTTGATTAAACGTTTATCCCGAGAACGTTGTATTAACGCATTACCTGTAAGAAGAAATTGTTACAATAACTATGTACTTATGTTGCGTTTTGGTTCGTCGTTTTAACGTCGCTCAAAAAATGCCAGACTAACGTCGTACGCTGAAGGGCGTTGCAACATCCCGTGAACAACATTGAGATAACGTTGTTTTTTAATACGTTGTTTTATCGCTGTTTATGAGGCGCTATATAAACGTTGTTGGGAGGTGAGTTATTCCAACGTCACATGTTTTGCCGTCGCTACAACGTTGTGCTCACGTCTGTTAGAAAAACGTTGGAAAAATTGGTTGGCACGACGTTGTACATAATGCGCAGACGTGGCAACACAAATACCACTTATAACCTACGTTGTCACAATGTTATGCTAACAGACGTAAGATCAAATTAAAATGATCGACAATTGATGCATTTCTTTATATGGATACTCTCGTCTACACGTTGTTTTGACGTAAAAAAAGTCGTCATTTGCCTACTGGATAAATGCAAGTTCATACTAATAATTTCAGTCAAATTGGCTGGCGCAGTTGTAATACAATCAAGTTTTTTTTTTCTTTCTTCTGAAGATGAGCCCTGCTTCAAACCAAAGAGGTTCAAAGAAAAATGTGGTCACGTTGAAAGAGAATTCAAGTCTCAAACATAGTTTCGAACCACCTGTGACTATTGGTTGGAAAAATACAAGAATAAAAAAGAAATGAAAGTTTGGTTGAGTTGTACAGCATGACAATAATCTCAAGAAACTTGCTTTGAGTTGTAAAGATTAATTACCCCAGATGTAAAAGATGTTTTTAAGAAGGTTTAATTTAAGTATATTTTTTTTTCAAGTTCAAAAAAGAATCGCCAATATAACAGACCTAGATTGAGATTTTTAAATCAATATTTTTCGATGGTATCTTTCCCTAACTTACAAATACTACATAAATGTATCACGAATTTATGTAACTCAAATTTGTCCGACAGATTGACACTTTTCATCATATTTTGTATTGTATGAAGTTGGATTTGTCCAGCAATAAGCTACGTTTCACAAGTAACCTATTACAGTTAATATATCATTTATATCCATCTCTCTCTGAAAATAACGATTGCCGGAGGCATTGAAAGTTTTTTCAGTGTGGAAAATCTGAAGAAAAGCTTGTTCTTTAATGTGATATTAAAATGCATATGCCTCACGAAATGTTTTAACAAACGAAAACATACACTGTGGACCGTGCCTTCTCTCTGGAATTTTCCTAGTAAATTTTTAAAATGCATTATTTTATCAATGAAAAAGTTAATCAAACGATTTACTATCTGTGTGGCACGAGACAAGAGGGGTACTTTAAAGCAGTTCTCCTTCCCTTATCCTAACATCATTTTTGAAGATCGTGAGAATATCAATTGGGAGAAGAAAAAAACGATAGGATTTCCGCACTTGTGAGTACTGTTTCGTTTCGTTTCATTATTCGTGTTCAACATTCATTCCTTTATTCAAATGTTTGTTGGTGAACGTTGCTTTTACGCAATGTCGGAGATTAAGCAAAACACTTTAAATTGATGAGAAATAAAGCGAGAAAGAATGTAACACTGAAGGTAACACTTTATATGCATTTCTTTTGGTTAAACAGCAAGAATGCAGTGCCTCTGGCCGAATAAGTCTAAATTTATGTACTTCTTTTATAGCCGCAGCAACCAGATGATGATAAAGAAATGTTTCCATAAATAACATTTGGGCCTGCTCGATACAACCTTTACTTTTACTTTTTGTAAAAATAACCGTTTGGTTTTTACTCAGCCTAAATTTTGAGACACTGAATGTTACACTTTATTTAATTTTAAAGAGGGACATCAACATAATACTATCCATCATTACCAGTGAAGAGGAAAATTGTATTTCTAGTAAAAAGGATTACATATAAAGAAATTACCAGGAAAAAAATCGTTTACATTTAGTATCTTTACTCATACCAGCCTTTACAAATTATTCAATAGTCTGTGCAATACTTTCTTCAAGACTAAAGTCAACATCTTCACAAGTTACTACAGAAAGAAAAAAGAATATGAAATCTGGTGTGTACGCCATCAGGTCCTTGAAATTTCCTTAATAAAATTATTCAGACTAAAAACGCACCTTCGGATCGTTTCGGTGTTTTTGAATTATTTTCATGAGTGCGGAAAATGCGTCTTGAACAGTAGCTATAATCAATTGGAAATACTCATTAAGATAATCACAAAAGTCTGACAAGGGCTAGAAATACAATGTACATGCAAGGCTAGTAAAACTTGGTCTAGATTAGTTTTTAATATATTATTAGGAACGGGGTAAAATAACCAACGTTAAATAAAGATGATTTGATATGATTTGATTTGATTTGATTGCATCCGATTTGTTTTATTTTCATAGTGTTTCAAATAATAAATCATATACACATGGCTTATTAATTTATAACCATTTCATTTTTTCTCACCTTCATTATCGGAACCTTCGATCATCTTGTTCCATGGATCTAAATATAATAAAGGCATGAATATATAAATTACTCATATTGAGTTGTTATAGGTGTCTTGTTAGGCTGTGAGAATACAACTTTCCCGGATTTCTATTTAAACCCGGTATTATGACTTGTTCAATTATTAACTTCGTTGTCAGTAGCAAAAGTGTTCTTTACCTGTTTTATTGGATTTGGAGGAATTGAAACTATTGCTAAGCAAAACAATTATGGAATCATAATTAAACATTTACTTATAAAAATGAAGTAGCCTTAACACGGTGTTTAAATAAAAATTGCGGAATCTCAGATAATTTTAGTCCATCTCAGATAATTTCTCAGCAAAGTGTCCTTATCATTTTGAACTAAAAGCTTAAGCAATATAAAAAAACAATTTACTGCTGCAGAACAAACAACTTGAAACTGAATTTTTATTATTATGATTGATGTAATCTTACATTGCTCTTGATCTGCAAAGCAATAACGTGTACAGGTTGGTGCTGCAAAAGAAAAATGTAAATATATAATCCGACTTCTTCAAAACTTATATAACATTAATAAAGTTTCTGATATTATAAACAGTTCCTTTGCAACAGAATGTAATTGTAAAATACTCACGCTTTTGCCACGAAACTGCCACTAACATTGACAACAACAACAATACGACAACAGGCTTCATGATTTTATATTCACGAGTTACAACTCAAACTAAGTTATAAATGCTGAATGAAAATCAATGGCTCATCCAACTACTATTTATACTCAAAAAATACTCATTAAGAGATTGCCATTATTTTTACTAGTTATTTAGTATCTTATTAAGTATTTTTTAATTACCAAAAAAACAAATTAATTAAACTTTCAATTTAATGAAAACCACTCGTGATTAATCGACTCGTATAGCAAAGAAGTTAATGGGGCCCTTAGTTAGTCGAAATCCATATTTTCGAATCGCTTTAGATGAATACATCATTCCAGAAATTCAGTTTAAACACCATGTTTTGACCTAGTATCCACTACATACAACCTCGTGTTTATGAAATTTTTTGTTTCAATAATGTTTTAACTTCATTAATTAGTTATTATTTAATTTAAACAGAAATTCGGGAATGGTATTTACTCCTTAAGCGGGATTTCCTATTTTCGATACGCCTGTCCGCTCAAAAATACGATAGGATATGTTTAACATGTTACTTGTATCAATAATCCCCCTTTATTCGAATGCAGATGCTTTGAACGTTAGTTCATTAAGTAAGTTTTGGCCGGTGGATGCAAAATATATACTTTTTTTTATGGAGCCAGTCCCTCCGGGAAAATATCGACTGGTCATGTGACGTAAGTTAACCACAAATGTTACGAATAATGTTGCTTATTATCCCTGCAATGTAGAGTCTTCTTTAATTAATAATTGGGATTATTATATTTAACATTTATTTGATTTCGAATTTTTCTTTTCTCATTTACCTGTTAATTCTTTCATCGAGAAACAACAGGAAACAACACAATTAGATCGATACACATTTTAAAGTATCTATTCACGGAATCTCATTTACTACATAACCGTCTTAAACTTACATACATACATCTGATCCTGTCTTAAATGTTCTTACTCTGGAATTTGAAACTGCTCATATATTGACCGATTCGTTATATTGCTCTCCATCGTTTATTTTGAAAACAAAATAGAAAAAAATATAAGGAGTTTCATAGGAGAAAAACAAATTTTTTGAAATATTTAACTTTCATTGTATAGAATTTTTTTAAATTCCATCTATCAATCCATCTTTCCTAAATCTACTATCTGCCTTCCTCCTATTAACAAAATGTAACAATTGCGTTAATCCACTAAAACTCTAATCTTTCCTAATTTTCTCTTAAATAGGTTTCACCCACAAACATTAAGACACTACAATGGAGTTTCTATTGAATTTTGACATAGCGAATCGGAGAATATACGGAGATTGAAAAGTGCAACGTTTTTTTGAAATGGTATCAGGCTGTAGCATATTTTATGGGCTTGATTTACACAGTGTGCTGTCTAGTTAGTGGTGGCTTCTTTACAGCGTTGTTGTACACAATTTTGACCACAGATTGAAAAGATAATGCAGAAAAATACAAAAGGACTCTTTACTCCCGTCGGATGAAATAATTTCATACCGGATGTGAAAGAAAATATAATTTTGAAAAACATCTTTAGCATGAGAGAAAACGCTTTCAATCTGGTCATCCCATTCTCCAACAGGTCAGATTTTATCATAGGGTTTAAAACTAGGATGGACTGTTCCAAATCAGGATGCGTTTTTAATCAGGCTAGAACAGGGATGATGTCATGTTGTTGTGGTAGGTATGTTTGTAAACGCAAATCTTTCATATAGTTTTGCTATGTGTTGTAGCTAGTTTAATGACAATATATTGCTATTGCTATATGGGTTAGCTGCAGTTCAGTCCCGTTTACGGTTATCCTGTCCCGCAAATATAACGAACACAGAACATAATTATAATGAACATAGTCAGATAATGAACATTACAGGTTTATGGAACGGGTCAATAACTGGATTGAACTGTAAACCTGTAAAAGTGACTGACCAGCAGACGACAAATGTTTTTTCTCCTAAATGAATCCTTATAAAATGCTTTTTACCTCTCTTGGGCTCAAACACAATGATGGAGAGCAATACAGCGAATCAGTTCATATATATGGGTTTATTGCGAAAAGAAGATACTTACTTCTCAAAACTTGCAGATTATGCATTTCTGTTATCAGGATTCCTTAGAATCACACAAAAAACTGATATCTGAAAAAGTAAGAAATAAACATTCAAAAAGTATTGTTGAAATTGCCAGGATACTTTCGATAATGGAGGATAAAAAATTAACAAATTTTACCCAACTTTTGCAATCCAAGTTCAGTATCCGTATCCTCAAATGATTTGAATCCTGAAACACCATGAATTATTTTCTAGATGACACAAAATAGAGAAAAGGTGATGAAACGTATGTATAGCTGAAGTAGGTATACCTAATTAGATTCTAATAAAGGATCACATTTTTGGAAGAGAAGGTTCACCATCAGGCACAGAGGGCTCCAAGAGAAGGTTTTCTTTTGTCAAAAATAACATTTCACTTCAATTCAGTAACAGTTGCAACAAGATCATCACTCCTTTCTTATCGTTTTGCACATGCCTCAATCAATCTATAAATGCTGTTTGGAGAGTTGGTCTTAACTATTTTATATTATCACAAAACATTTCTCGTATTTCCTCTTTCCTCAAACTTGCAATTTTGAAACAAATAAATAAAACAAATTGGCTATTCATGGTGCAGTAGGTTATGATAGTTATCTCACACAAATTAAGTAAATCGGTCATGTTGTTAACCTGTGTGTCGATGAAAGAAACCTTTTAGCGGTTCACTAAAACTAAAGTTTAACATAAACTCTTTTCTTTTATGAGCGTAGTGGTTTTTTCGTTTCATCTTCAGTATGCTTACAAAATACCTTTGCCTATCCTCAAAATATGCTTAGGATATGATTGCTATGATAAACAACAGAGCAAAGCTGATATGTTTTTACATTTTATTTGTTTAGAACCACACCTCAACACACAAAATCTCTTTACTTGTTCGTATAACACAGGGTATTCACAATGTTTCTAAAGTTCTTTGCTTTATCTTTTTTTTTACGTTTCTATTTTTATGTTTGTCACACATCACTAAACTATTTGAAGAAGTATTTTCTAGTAATTAAGTAATGTTAACAGTTGCTTGATTTAAGAGTCATGTAATAAGCTTTATTTACAAAATAAAGAAAAATGTGGACACTTTTCCACTTTTTCCTGAGTTCCAGAATCCATTACAACCCCCTCCGACCAACCATTAAGCACCCAAGAGTATGCAGGTTAACATACCATTGTAAGTAATTTTTCCAATTTGCAAATTGGGCAAAATGGAAGTTCACAAGAGTCATTAGGTGTGGGAAGTAATTTCATAAAAGGATTTTAAATTTAATACAATTGCGTCCACTCAGAATTACCAAAGTGTAATAATTAGAAATAAAGAAACGCGTCTTTTCTTACTGACTAGATTCACTGTTATGATGTTTTTAACATCTGTACAGTAAGTCCGCAAAAAAGCGGGTCTCTAACTTTTAGGAAGCATATCTTTTGTTCTTTTCGTTTATTTTTTGCAGTTTTTACATCAAATGAAAGATAATTTTTTGCTGTTTCGAATCCTATGTCCCTTTTTTACTTAAAAATATTTTATAGGTATCTGTAACAGATTTTAGCATGAGAACATGCAATTAAATAGATAATGATCAATTAACGCTTGCTTGAATTGGAATTAATGACTCGAGTAATACAGTGTGTTTCAAAAAAATGAAATCAAGAATTCTAACCGCTTTATTTCAATAAATTTTTGTCAACTGGCAATAAATTTTATATCAATATAGATCCCATTTTTTAAGCTATCTCAAGATGTATGTTTTTTAGAAAAATGAATAGTACACGAAGAGAAAATCAAAAAAATAAATTTGGAAAAACTCATTATCTTCTTAACGGGGTTCAATCCGGCGATCGAGGTGGCCATTTAATTCCGTGGTGAAGTGCGACTACACGATTTTGAAATCTTCTTTGGAGCAATCGACGTACTTCAAGGGCCCCATGAGTTGGAGTTCCATACTAGAGCACCAAATATCGTGAAAAACATTGGCAGCATATTACCTAAACACATACGCAACACCTGGGAAAGCCACATATTCCAGAATCTCTTTGTATGTTCGCCCATTCACATTTCGATTGAAAAAAGGAGGGCCAATAATTTCCCCATTGCTACAAAGGCAAACCCAAACATGAAGCTTTTCGCGCGAATTACTCTTCTCAAATTTAAAATTTGGAGGAGGCTGACCTTTTGGCACGTAGCAGCGGAGGTTTTGTGTGCTGACCGTACCACACATATGGAAAACAGCTTCATCACCGATCACAATATTTGGAACAAAACGATTATTATGTGCTTGCTGCTAAAACCACTGACACAATCGTAATCTTCTTCTAAGCTCGCCATTTTTAAGCTCCTGTACGATGTGGATTTTGTATGGGTGCCATTTTAAATCTTTATTGACAAAATTGTTGAAAGAACTTTTGGACAGTCCAGTCGGGTTGTTCTTGCACGAAACGCTTTGTGGTTGTTGTATCATCAGCTGCCTGACTTGCTGGATATTTTGTTGTGTTCTAACAGTTTTCCTTCTGCCACTTCTTTCTTTGTTTAGGTTATGACTTGTTCCCTCATTGTCATACTTCTTGACATTTCTCTGAATTGTACTTCTTGAAGACCGTTTAAAAGCTCCAATAACAGCTATATAACTCCTTGCTTCATGAAATTTTCTCATGATGAACGCTCTTTGTTGCACTGTTAGCTGCATGATTAAATAAACTTTCAAGTTTTCCTGCTTATAAAGAATTTTGACAAGGCGAATATGAAATTATTAAAACATAAAAAAGATTTTAAGCTCACTTTACACAATGAATATAAAATTGGTGATCTTTACAGAATTTCGTGCTAGTAGCACAGTAGCATCCTGAACTGTAATTGCAACGAAACAAAAGGTTAATGGCTCATTAAAAGTCCGGTTTATTGGTCATTAGGGAGTTAATGACCGTATGGAATGCAAAAAGTTCTTCGTATTTTCTTAAACATAAAATACCACAAATGAAAAATTATATATTCATAAACCGTTTTTTTGTGGACACACTATATAGTATAGTATATGTTACTCTCAAGGGAAAATTAAATCTCTATGCATGAGTTCACAATTGTATCGATAAAAGACATAAAACTACTGGGAAAATGTGGTTGTAATATAGAATTTGATAAATTAAAATGAAGCTTTTTGGGATAAAATTTCTAGCTCACATAAGAACTTTTAACGGTGGATGAGTTCTTTAATCACTTTGCTAACCTTTTTGTTTATCACGACACTGGCGGACCCACTCTGACTTGCCAGATTAGGAGCGGCCCTTGAAAATATCTCATTGATCGAGAACCAATCAGATTCAAGCTATCGACCAGATGATGCCAGGGCTATCTTTCTCTCTATATACATGTCCGATATGAAAGTAGACAGAAGAAGCATTGTAATCGAGGTTGGAAAGTCTAAATATTTTCTGATTTTTAAACGTCGTTGGGACCATATCAGTTTAACGTCGTAAGCTAAACGTTGTCACAACATTATGTGAACACACTCTAAGATAACATTGTCTTTTATTATGTTGATTTAACGTTTATCCCGGCAACTTTGTGTTAACGCATTAAAGTTAACATTGATAAGAAGATGTTTCAATAACGTTGTATTTATGTTGCATTTTGGTTTGTCATTTTAACGTCGTTCGAAAAATGTCACATTAACGTCGTACGCTGAAGGATGTTGCAACACCACCTGAACAACGTTGAGATAACGTTGTCTTTTATTATGTCGTTTAAATGTTGTTTATAAGACGCTATATAAACGTTGTATTGAGGTTTGTTACATTTTTTACGTTGCAACAGCATTGTGTCCACGTCTGTTAGAATAATGTTGGAAAAATTACGTTTGCACAACGTTGTACAGAAGTCGCTGACGAGGCGACCCGAATACAAATTGTAATTAACGTTGTTATAACGTTATGTGCCTACTGGGAAATCAAATTAGAATGATCGACAACTGATGCATTTCTTCACGTGGATACTCGAAAATCGTAGTCACACTGTCCAGCTTACAATTAAATGACCATGAAGCCAAACGTCCTTCCGACAGACTAACTATTTATACAAAGATGTTATTTACGTTATAAAATGTTCACGGTTTATTGTATCCCTAAGAAAAATGACTATGCCGAATATGAGCGATTGTCAGCTGATTACCAAAGTAATGTTTTTGATGTGTAAAAAGAAATTTATTAATGAATATCAGACAGATTTAGACATCTCCAGCAGACACGCAATGTCGTTTGAGCAGCTTTCTAACTTCTGAATGTTGTTTGGACGTAAAGGATGACGTCATGTGCCTACTGGATCATTGCCAGTTCATTCTAATAAGTTCAGTCAGATATTGTAATACAATAGAATTCTTTTTCTTTCTTCTGAAGATGAGCCCTGTTTAAAACTAGAAGTGTTCCAAAAAAAATGTGGTCACGTTGAAAGAGAGCTAAAGTCTCTAACATTGTATCGAAACACTTGTTACTATTGTTCGGAAAACTACAAGGATGAAAGATAACAGAAAGATTGGTGGCCAGCATGTGACAATAATTTAACAAAATTTGTTTGTTTGGTTTGTAAATATTTATGTAGTTAAAGAATTTAGTGAAAATAGGGTTGTAAAGTTGTATTTTTCTAAAAACTTTGGTCGGACGAAAACAAAACTTATCTTTCAATTCTTACATAAAAATATTAAAGTAATGCTGGAATATTAAGAATTTAGGTCTAGGTTAAATTTGTTTTAAAAATTGAACTGCTAATTCAATGCTTACACAATTTATGTCCGTTTTCCATTACACGTAATCGTTGATTTTGCCAGATTTTGTGCATTTTCTCTTGTCTAAAATTATTATTGATCGGACTCCCAGCGATCTCTGATGGACGAGGGAACTTCATTTGACCTAGGCTACACTAGTAAATTATTATATTTTATAAATTGAACGTTTATTAAATAAATGTTTTATATAATTTTATATTTCCCGCTTTTGTTCGCCTGAGCCGACAATTCTTCAAAATGGAAAACGTCTCTTTTATAACAGCTACAAAAATTACTATACATCTGTCGAATAGACGGTGAACCTTCAAGGCAGGTTATCAGAAACGGGAAAAGGTTTTGAGATTTCTTTTTACATTGTCAAATCAAAACATTTGGTCACATGTTGTCAGTAAGTTGCAATACAATTTCATTAGAATGGTTTTGTTTTTGGGCATCATAAATGGGCATCATATGGGCATCATAAACGTCTGTTTCAAAAACTAATTTTAATATATTAACACATGAAATTGATTATGAGTAGGAAACAAACAGTGATTTATACAACAAGACGATCATTTAAACATTGTTGCCATGAAACCGAAAAACAGTTCCTCATATCCCAGAAGACCGAATCCAGTCATAAATCCGTACTGACTAAACAACGGAATCACCTGAGACGAGCTGAGACGAACTGAAACCACCAAGAGACGAACTCAGACCATCTACAAAATTCTACACACCATATTTCCTAAACCACGTCGGCCGATTTTCGGAGTACATGGGAATCCCCTCTCTTATCGCCATTTCTCGACACACGAATTTATTTGTGCAAACAGATTTTTCAACATCAAATTTGCTGTGTTTATGTAATGGCTTTTAATGAGCATGCGTCGATGTATTTGGCAATTGGAAAATGGGCTTAACAAAAATCTGCGGGAACTTATAGTCGGTAGTCGAAAAAATCATGTTTTGCAGAAATTAATTGAGGGGAATGGCTGTCTGTTTCAAATTTCGTGTACTTTTAGAGGATTAACTTGCCTTTCAAGTATCAATGTATTGCAAATGAATCGTTAAAAAAACGTTAAAAGTGATGGAATAATTGTCCCAGACTGTTAAAATGTTTAGTTTGCGTAGTCGCGGGAAATTCATAACTTTAATCTCACTAAGTTTTCGACTTAGAATCCTAATATTTCGCGAATTCGCCTCTCGCGGAAGTTTCTTCCTTTGAAAAATAGCGATAGGGACAGTAGATTTGCCTAAAGAAAAGCTTTAAGGAAAGCACTTGTTCGAATAATCAACCTACTTTCCCTTGGTAAAGTGATCCTGCGGATACGATATGGAGTCATCCCACCTATAAAGTACTGTTCTAGCTCTGACGTTTGAACACAGTCCGGTCCATTGCGAGCCTCACAATAACATTGCGCGTATTCTTTATAGACCGCTTTCGAAAATTAAATGGGAGAGCCAATGTAGATCCGAATCAAACATTACTTTCTAAGGATAAAGCACGGCACAACCTATGTTCATTTACAGTTCATATCCTATCGTATAATACCAACATGTCCATATACGGCAGTATGCTAGCTGTATATAGACAGAGTTTGCGCCGTGAAGAACAACAGTATCAGTATTCATAAATAGACGTAGATTCGTCACTTTCTTTTTTGTAAACTAACGTATCTAAATCTGCAACAAAATAAAACTCCTAACAAGACTTTTCGTAATAAGACCTAGGCGAATTAGTTTTCGCGAATTCCTTATCGGTCATAAAAATGTCGGTAAAAAGCGACAAAAAAGTAAGTGCGTCTATGATTATATATATGAAATATATGAAATATCAGAGGGCAGGTGACGAAAATTTTGCTGATGGAAAGTTTAGGCCAACGAAAGAACTGTGTTGATAGTGGTAAAATAAGCATAAAGATGCAAAAACATACAGGTTTTTACATATAAGTAACACGTTTACAGCATTAAGAACAAAGAATCCGCTGCATCAAATAAGGGGTCGTCCCCAAAATTCGTTTGTCAAATATAGTGATTTTCACCACAACAGAAGTGCCTTAATGCATACAATTTTATGCAAAAAGGCACTTCTACCCTCAGGTGAAAGTGAAACCCCTAAGAAGAAAGGTTCTTGAAAACCTTTACCTTTTTATTGCGTTAAACGCAATACGTTAAACGTCGGTACAAAGTGAACGGAAAACTCCGTTATAAGTGAAACGAATTTGAAACCCAATTTCTAGTTTTAAATTCAGTGTTGGAAATAACGTCGGGACACTGGACAAATCCGATCAATTTGGCAATTGGAACGGGAGATAAAGGACATTCTAGATCTTAAAGACAGTATTATGTCTCGTTAAAACAAGTAAGTCTTAAATTTATTCAGAGAACTTTTAATCCCACTTGGACCCAAGAATCTTTGGGCCACAAGCTTACCCTCATTGCAAAACTGGCTTCAATCACAAATTTTAAAAATTAGTTATTTCCAACACTGAAAGTAATTAATAACTCGAACTTTCAAATTTGACTTTCTTTGCTAGGAGCATTGCTTCCACACCGCTTGGAAGCAAATCTTGCGTTCGTTTAGGAACAACCACATCCGCAAATGTAAAGGATTTGTCATGCAATTTTAGGCAAGAGGTGACAAAATGCAGGTATACGTTTGCTTCTTTCCTTATGATTCCTTATACCATTTTTGTCGCTTCTTTCACGGAGGCCTGTAGTCTTCAAGACTGATACATCATTCGATTGAAATGCGATGCGGCACTCCTCGCATCTGGTAACCATCTTTGGGCAATGTTTATTGTTACTACGCAAGACAAGAGAGTACACTTTCTTCATTACCCGATCTGGGTCCCAAAGTGACACACCACATGCATTATTTTGTTCGTTTTGTTGTTCATCATGTAGAACAGAAGCAGTAACCTATTAAAATGAACGAAAGTCTAATAAATAAGTAGCTTACATTGTAATACAATGTTGAACTACATGGAAAACAATTACATTAAACCACTATTTTTCGTTAGCTGTTCTAAGGTTGAGACATAATCTGGACACATGTGGTTTAGGGTCTAATCTTATAGGGAGGGAATGTTAGGTTTCTGGACCCAAATTGTGTTAAATAACCCACTTTGAGTTAACAGATAAAAAGACTATGTATTGGCGAGAAACATTTTTTTTGTGAATGCATTGTTATTTGTTATTTGTAAGTCGAAGTGATATAAGGGCCTTCCATTATTAAGAATGTACGCAGCAATACACTGAATTTTGAACCCCTTTCTCCCCTGTAACAGAATATTGGCCATTTCCCGAACAGTCAGTTAACAGTCACATCCTCTGTACCATGTTTGGTTGTTGCAGTTGTCATGAAATAGGTTTCAGAGGTTTCTTTCTTCATAGGTATGCATTATGAATTTATTCCCTTGAAGTATAAATAAATTAATTTTGTGGGTTTGGTTCTAGCCTCTAAGGACTTACCCACAAACTTGTAGCACCAGCTTTCAATCTTTTGGGGTAAACTTTTAAACGATCACCAAATAACTCTGCTTCTGGTAGCCTGCCTTTTCTTTTCTTTTCTGGAGGTGTAGTGTAGACTTCAAGCCAGCAATTTTAGGCTTTTTGTAGCAGTTGTATGATGGGGGTTTCAAGTCACGAAATTGTTTCACACGATCTGATTTCTTTTCTGTAACCCATTTCCTCCAATCAATGGGATCAACAAACAAGTGATCGTAGCCAGAAGCAAGCCTGTATTTTCCCAAACCTCGAATTGCTCGCACCTCTTCCCTTGCAAACTCAGCACACCATTCTTGAAGCACTTCTGTCACAGGTGATACCTGATAGATAAAAATTATTTTATCTGTAGCTCATAGTTTACATGAAACACACTTACCAACCTGGTTAGAAATATAGCATGAGAAGCCTCAAACACAAAATATATTTACTTTAAAAAATAATACAACCTGCTAGAAAGTTAAGAAGTGTTGTAATACTAGGGGTAGTTCTACCCTACAGATTTGGTTTATCAATTAAAATCTGTGCCACTGCTAGACAACTAATTAGGAGACAAAGCAATAAACTAGAAAAGTACATAAAATATGAAGATTCCAAGATAATATAAACCAAGGTTTCCTTCGGTCTTCTGTGGTGAAAATGCAATGTTTGACAAATTCACAGACAAGGTCTAAGCTTCAATTTCTAAGCTTCCTTTATTACCAAAAGACAACAACTATGTAAATATATCATAAAAGGGACTCACTCAGTTGGCTCAGATTTCACGGGATATGTTTTAAATGCAGAAGGAAGCTCATCATCACTAGCACCACTACATTCATCACATAACTAAAATACAAACAGGAAAAATGACAGAAACATTACAATGTGAGGACCTGTGTTTACCTTTAGGGAATTAATTGATTAAATTATGTGAAACTTGCAAATTTTGGCCCAGAAATCGCAAAAATTGTCAAAAATATTTTCTCGGGAGACCTCCTAAACTTAAAAATGAAATTCACACATTTTTTTGGTCTACAAAAAACTAAAGATACACATTTAAAAACAACATATTGTGCCATTTAACGATGACATTATGACTTATTTTTCTCTCATGTCTATTGAAAAAGGCCATATAAGCCTTTTTGCGAAAATTTAGGGTTGACCTCATTAGAACTTAAGAAACATTGAGGCTGAAGAATGAAAACGTGTAAAGCTCAACAACAATAATGTGAAAAAAGAAAGGGTTTGCAATATCTTTTTTGTCTGGACCCATTGGAAAAGTAAGTTATTTTGGATAAACTCCTGGAAAAAATTCCTTATCTCCTTGAATGTAAACTTCCCCACACCTTAAATGGGGTAGGTACACATTTTTTTATAAGAACGTCTAAATTTTAGCTGAAGCTTGATCTTTTAATGGTTTTTAGACTTTTTAGGCAGAAATGTTCTTATCATGTTCTTATTAAAAAAAAGTGTGTAAATGAACTAATTTAAGCAACATCGACGTATTTTCTGCATGGGCCAGGTGTATGACAGCCTGGAGGATAAAATCACAAACCACTCTTGTAAACTTCGGGTTTTCAAAGAAAAAAGCGCACATTAACACTAAAATTGAAAATTTGAGGCTGGGTAAGTTCTTAGGATGTTCTTAATTTTTGACCAATTCTCAGCCTTAACGTTGAAAGTAAGATCATAGCATTTCATACCCTTGAAATTATTAAAATTAGTATGTAACCCCTGGAAAATCATGTTTTCAATTTTCATTGTTTAGTCAGCTAAACCTCCTGGATTCTCCGGAAAATTTTTTTTACTCCAAACCCATGTGGATAAAAACTGGATTAGCCCAATACAATGCAGATGAACCTGGAATAGTCCATTCTCTACACTCTGATGAAGCCAGGGGGACACAGAAACTTTGCAAGGAGGAAAATTTATTTGGTGCACACCTTGCTTGCCTGGATTCACCCTCTGACTATAACCTTATATAGCGAATATGACAAGATTGTAATTGAAGATAAATATTTTGAAACTTCATCAATATCTGAATAATGATATTTTGAATCATTATCCTATATATTAATATCCGATTCTCTGTGTGTTTGTCTGTCTGTTTGTCTGTCATGCAAAATGGTAGACGCGAGTAGTGAAAGAGATCGGGGAGTCAGCAACGTAAGATCACACATAAATTATTTTTTCTTGAGCTACGACAATATGAAACCGATGCATTGCGACCCAAATTTAACACAAGATTTTTCGAAGACTTTTTCTCTATAAGTATTTCTGTGTTACTTGTCTGTCTTTAAATACCTCGAGGAACCTTAATATTTGGAATTTTTCATCCTTAAAATTTTTGATCAAGGATATCTCTGTAACGGTTCGTCATAGAGACATGATCCTATACATTTTCTTGATTAGCATTTCAAGTTCTATAAGCTGGTAGCACTTTCAAATTTTTTTACTTATCTGGGAAAATACACACTGAAAGTTTTCATGGGCAGCGAGCTTATACGTATTTTGTGAGGAAGTGTGAACTAGTAAACAAATAGTTATTTTGTTAGACAGGATGTGAAACATCTGGTCATCCAGCATGATTCGCTGTAACCTGTAAAAAAAATGCACTGTTCAATGTCGGTGTGCCATCATTATATTCCGACCCCTGTTGTCTGGGAAAGACAAAGTAGGGGTCTTTTATAGGTCGGTCATGTTTTTAACCTTTCAGCAGGGGAAGAAAACGCATGCTCAATGTCTTTCGTTTGAAATATAACTGCCCCGAAATAATCTTGGCTGTCCTGGAGTCATTTTAGATATTTTATTTCATATATATGTATATATATATATTGAGTACCAGGAATAGAGCCAAACAAAACAAATTGAAAATAAAACTTACATCAATATAACCAGCCTGTCGTGCCATCTTCTCGAGAGTGAGCTGCCCGGCAGCATGGCTGGGTCAAAGTTGACTTTTGTTAAGAAGTTGGATTCTCAGTTTATAAAAACACAGTTCAATCAACAGATTACGTGACAAAAAGATCCTTAAAATGTTTTGTTTTTTTATATTATATATATATTATACATCTCGAATAACAGGGTTTTTTTAATTTTTTTAAAATAAATATCTAGGACGATAGCTAGGACGATTCCCACCGACACTCGAAACATCCGGCAGCCGAAAGGACGGGGTTGATTTTTTTCTCCGTGGTGGATTCAACTCGTCTCAGCTCGTCTCAGCTCGTCTCTTGGTGGTTTCAGTTCGTCTCAGTTCGTCTCAGCTCGTCTCAGGCGGTTCCGTTGTTTAGTCAGTACGTCATAAATCAACATCCTGAAAAAAAAAACATGTCCGTTTTAGAAAATAAAATAAAACCATCCGATTATTCTGTGACAGTATACCCAAAGATTCTCATGAATTTAACAATTGTCTTGGTGGTGGCATTAGCTTCTATGAAACATATTCCAGGAGCAACGGCTTCTAATATCAATCATTATCCTCTTCCAACTCTAACTGAAGATAAACCTGATATAGTTGTCATACACGCTGGTATTAATGATGTTATATCTTCAAAATACAGTGAAACGCATCAACATGGAATTGTACAAAAAATGATCAACATTGGAAAAACATGTGAAAAGCATGGTGTAAATTTTTATATCAAACTTTTATATCTGGATTGGTTATTTAGAATCGATACAGTCACGAGAAACCTTTCAATATTAATCTACTTTTGCAAGAGGAATGCAAAACAAGACGTTTTTCCTTTATTGTTAATTTAAAGATAAGAATGCATCACTTATGGAAAGACGGATTGGACTTTAGAGATACGAGTAAGCGCATCTTAGTGAACAATTTGATTAATAATATTAATGATTTTGCAAAAAAAAATTTTTATTACATTAGATAATATTTATGAAAATAATGCACTAAATGACAGCCCTGTTCAATGTGCAAATACAACAGAAAAGGTTCATAATTTAAGAGCCAAAAACACATATAATCCATTTATATGTTACTTAAATATAAATAGTCTGAGAGAGAAAATTACTGATTTAAGGGAAATAATTGGTAAATTATCCCCTGATTACTTTGTTCTGCCTGAAAACAAAACTGGACAGTGACTCTCCTACAATCAAATTATAATAGATAACTTTGGAATTAAGACTAGAATGGATAGGGAAACAAAAGGGGTGGGAGTGAATTAAATATGTTAAAAATGGGATCATTTGTAGACCCAGAAATGATGTTACATAAAAAAACATTTAAATGATATGCTCCTTACTGACAGCTAGGAAAACAAAATGGTTAATTGTGAATGTATACAGACCTCCAGACAATTCTAATTTGAAAAAAAAATATTTTTATATAGTTGGTACATGATAATACCTATTCTAAGTTTGATAATATAATGTTAATAGATGATTTCAATATTGATTTGGGAACTCCTAATGCTTCTAGCATTAATGATTTGCTGTGCTTATGTGAGACATGCAATCTAAAAAAATAAATTAAAGATAAAACTTGTTTCACAAAGGCCCATCGATCAACAATTGTTTTAATATTAACTAACAAAGCTAAATCTTTCCATAATTCTTCAACATTTGAAACAGGGCTAAGTGATTGCCAAGTTATGATACTCTTAAGAAGAACGCATTTAATTCGTTTAAAACCTAAGAAAATTACTATAAACTATTTGATGAAGAGAAATTTCTGATAGATTTGAAAAAGCCACTTTTAATTGTAACAATGATAATCCCAATTTAAACTATGAAACTCTTGTAAACACTTTCAACAAAATAGTTGATAAATATGCTCCTTTCAAGTATAAAATAATTAGGGGAAATCAAACACCTTTAATGAATAAGGATCTATGAAAAGCAATTTATGCAAGATCCTGCCTAAAAAATAACTTAACAAATGTCCAACTAAAATACAATTAAAATTCAATTACAATTAAAGTACAATTAAAAAAGTAACATCTGTGTCAGTTTAAATAGAAAGCTGTTAAAAATTATTTTCACAATATCACTAAAAATATCACTAAAAAGGCATTAATCGAATACTGTAAAACCTTTTATTACGAATAAAAGCGGCTTTTGATGACTCATGAATAAGGAAGAACAATTGACTGAACCTTTTAATGACTATTTTATATATATATTGTTGAGTTATTTTCTAAGTTATTTGAGTGCTGGACTTCATGATACAATTCGAGATATTAATGACAGATATAAGAATTGCCCAAGTGTCATAAAAAGAAAAGAAAATATGATAAACCAGGAACTTTTTAAATTCTATGAAATCAATGAAAATGATATAAATGCTATTTTTGATAACTTAAAAATAAAAGTTTCAGTTAGGGATGACAGAATTCCTCCAAAACTTGTTAAAATAGCTAAATAATATTTAATTAAACGTTTAGTTGATTCTATGAATAGTAGCATTCATGTTTCGAAATTCCCAGCTTAAGCAAAAAGGGCTGATGTTTCACCAATAGATAAAGAAATAAAACAAAGGCAACCTTTAGTGACTTTAGGCCTGTGTGTGTTTTCAATGTATTTTCACAATTTTATGAGAGAATTATGAAGGACCAAAAAATGTCTTTTTTTCATTAAGACTTCATTAAGACTGAGTTTTCATGTGCTTACAGGCAGACATACAGTACACAACATGTTTTGTTACGACTATTAGAAGAATGGCGAAAAAATCTTGACAGGGGTAATGTCGTTGGTGCGGTCTTAATAGATCTCTTTAAAGCCTTTGATTGTGTACCCCACGACCTCCTAATCGCTAAACTGAGTGCATATGGCTTTCATGATAATGCTACAGCTTTCATTCTTTCGTATATCTTACTGATAGGCAACAGTGTACCAGAATACGAAATGTTTATAGTTTGTATCAACTAATAATTTTTGGTGTACCTGAAGGATCCACGCTAGGACCTATTCTTTTTAATATCTTTGTTAATGGTTTATTTCTATTTATCAAAAAGACGAATCTTCATAACTACGCTGATGATAGCACATTGACATCCTTTTCAAATACAATTCTGCATCTGATAGAAACTTTACAAGCAGAAATGAACGTAGCTATTGAATGGTTCAAATTAAACAGTATGATTGCCTATTCCGAAACATTTCACTCGATTATTATCTCTAAGAAAAAGCTGAAAACAAAACCTGTGATGTTAATATTGGCTACATAACAATCAAATCAGAATCAAATGTGAAATTACTTGGCATTTCCATTGATAATGAACTAATTTTCAACGTGCATATAAGTAATATTTGTAAAAGTGCATCAGCACAACGAAATTGCTTAATTAATTTGAAGAGAAATTTGTCTAAGAATGCAAAATCAATACTAGTAGATGTGCTCCCTAAAACTAATTATTGCCCGCTAATTTGGCATTTCTATTCATCTAAATCTATCTCAAAAGTAGAAAATCTTCATAAACGTGCACTTCGGTTTCTTTTAGATGATAATGTAAGCACATATGAACAGTTCTTGTTAAAATCTTCTAAAACTGATGTGAATTCAAGGAGACTAAAGGTGTTGTGCACTGAAATATTCAAAACCATAGATAAACTGAATCCACATATTATGCAAAATATTTTCCATTTAAATGAAACGAAAAGATCTGTTCGCTTCCAACAAATTAACAACCTTAAAACAATCAAAATAAATACTGTTACATATGGAACCAAATGTTTATCGTATATAAATACTGTTACATATGGAACCAAACGTTTATCGTATATAAATACTGTTACATATGGAATCAAACGTTTATCGTATCTAGGTCCAAGATATGGAATAATTGGCCAGGACATTAGTTTCAATATTAGGCCAAGACAATGAGTTTCGCCACATTGTTTATGCGGACATACCAAAAACTCAATATTTCTTTATAACATTTTCTTCTTGATCAGATGATCAACGATTTGTGATCTCTCCTCCACTGGTCTCAACACGCTTCTCTAGAGAAATTGCGTTTAAAACCTAAACGCGATTTCCCAAGAGAGCAGAAAATTCCGGTGGAAAGGAGTTCACACAATACAAATTATAAACGCGAAATGACTCCTAAGAGCCACTTAACTTACGGTGCACTAATCACACTCCCACGCGGAGAGTAAAAAAACATTTTACACATTTACAGTCCATCAAAGGTGAAGAACCACTCTCAAATGGACTGTGAATGTGCAATAATCAGTACATCATCATGCAAACGGAGAGACATCTCTCAGGATGAGCGCATTAACTCCCAGGCGTTAACAACATTTAAAAAATACCCAAAACTTGCTTTTTTTTAAAGAAAATACTAAAGAACTGGGACGGAATAAAGTGTAGCTGTAATATATGTAGACAATCATAATAGTGGACGAAGTTATGAATACAAATCTTAGGAATTGTGTTTAAAAGTAATTTATGGAATCATGTATGATAATGTGTACAAGCTTATTTATTTATCTATTTGTGTCTTTGTTCAGAAAAGAATCGCCCATTTGTCAACCTCGATCGAGCTTTTTAAACCCAATTTTTCTCTAACTGAATAATAATACATTTATGTAAAACTATAAAATCTGTCAGACAGACTGAAACTGTTCATCCGTTTTGTAATGTATGAATGTTGGATTCATTCGGCAATAAGCTACGTTTCACAAGCAACCTTTATTACAGTCATGTATGTCTATCTCTCTCAAAATAAACATAAACTGAGGCATTGAATATTCCTTTAGTGTAGAAAATCTAAACAAAAGCTTCTTATTTGACAGGACACATGTTGATAGCATCAATTTAGTTTGCTGAAATGTAAATATCCTATATAAAATATTACTGAATAATAATGATAATAATAAATCAATGTAATTTAAAAATGCATATGCCCTACAAAATGTTTTAACAAACGAAAACACACACTGGGGACCATGCATTTTTCCTAGCTAATTTTTAAAATGCGTAATTATATCGATTGAAAGGCTTATCAAACAATTTAATCTCTGTGTGGTATGAGAAATGAGAGGTACTTTAAAGAAGGTATTGTCCCCTTAACCTACCATTACTTTTGAAGATCGTGAGAATATCAATTGTGATATCAATATCAATTTGTGAGTACTGTCTCGTTTCGTTTCATTATTCGTGTTCAGAATTCATTCCTTAATTCAAATGTTTGTTGGTGAACATTGCATTTGCGGAATGTTAGAGATTAAGCAATGCAATTTTACTTAAATTGATGAGAAATAAAGAAAGAAAGAATGTAACACTGTAGGTAACACTTTATATATATTTCTTTTGGTTACACAGCAAAAATGCAGTGTCTCTGGCCGAATAAGTCCAAGACTAATGTAATCTCCGTGTGGTATGGGAAAAGAGAAGTACTTTAAAGAATTTATCTTCCCCTTATCCTAACATTACTTTTGACTGAGACTTTATCAATTGGGAGAAGAAAAAACGATTGGATTTCCGCATTTGCGAGTACTGTCTCGTTTCGTTTCATTACCTGTGTTCAAAATTCATTCCATTATTTAAATGTTTGTTGGTGAACCTTGCTTTTACGGACCGTTGGAGATTAAGCAAACCAACTTTACTTAAATTCATGAAAAAGAAATAAAATAAGAATGCAACCCTTTAATTCTAATTTGTTTTGTTATAAAACCAGAAATCACTGCTTCTGGCCGAGTAAGTCTAAAATGTTTGTACTTCTTTTCTAAGAGCAGCAACCAGAGCATGATAATGAAATGTCTCCATTAATAACATCCAGGCCTGTTCGATATAACCTTTTACTTCAACTTTTTGTAAAAGGAAACGCTTTAGTTTTTAGTCTGTCTAAATGTTGAGACACTAAATGTCACACTCTAATTAAAGGGACATAAAAATAAAACTATCCATCATTAACAGTGAAGGTTAACAGAAAACGTTTATTTCTAGTGAAAATGATTATTAATATTACCAGGAAAGAAATCGTTTACATTTAATGTCTTATGTTTATACCAGTCGTTAGCAAAATTATGCAGTAATCTGTGTAATACTTTCTTCAACACTAAATTCTGCGTCTTCACAAATTACTATATATGGAAAAAAATATGAAATACGTTGCCTAGTGTGTATGCTATCAGGTTCTTGAAATTTCCTTAATTCAAATTAAATTATTCAGGCAAACATGCACCTTCTGATCATTTTGGTGTTTTTGAATTTGCTCCATGCTTTCGGAAATTATATCTTGAACAGTAGCTATAATCAAATTGAAATGCTCATTGACATAATTGCATCCAATTTGTTTTATTTTCATGCAGTCTAATATAATACACCTGTATAGCTTGTAAATAGTTTTTACAGGTTCGTTTACTGCCCCACTCTCAATCGTGCTTCTCTTCTCGGAACCGTTGAAAGAAAATTAAATCACAGTATTACACATGGAAAGTATCGCAAAGTTACAGAGCTCGAAAAGTTGATCAAGCACTGTATGGGAATATGAAGCATACATCACTAAAGGATGGTATATGCAATATTACAGAGATATCTGATAAGATATGTATGGGAATGTATATTACGAAGTTATTGATATATCGAGGTTTAAAGATTTTGGTGACACATGATATTTCTCATTCTTAATTCCAAAATTTGAATCTCCAAATTTCGTCATATTTCCTCAATTGTTATCGAGATATTTTCCCTTAAGTTTGAGTATATTGGGTATGCAATGTAATTTCGCATTGATGTCGCATTAAAAACGATAAGCAACATTCTTGTATGAATTTTTGTTGCGCACCCTCACATGAAAAGCTCTGTGACTACACTTACTGAAATAAAAAATAAAAATTTTTATGCTAAAGCGAAACAAGAAGCATGCCACCAGATTGAGAACTTATCGTATTAGTATAATAAGCTTATATGTATATGGCTTATCAATCTATATGCATTTTATTGTTTCTAACCTCTGGTCTCATCAGAACGTACGTTATCGATCATTTATCTTGGATTATACGATAAAAAATTATGAAAATAAGCTCAATCCAAAAAGATGAACTATCTCTAAAAAAAAAAAAAAACAACAACAACAGAGTTTTAATTATCTGAAATCCACTATATCATAAACTTTATATATCCTTTTTCACAAACAACTTGATAGTTTTAACGCTGACACTTTAGAAAAAAAGAAATAAAGGTTTTACATAATTACTAGTCACAACAGAAGCACGAACTGGACGAAAGTTTCAAGTATTCCCCTACCGGAAAACATTAGTTAAAATATATTTATTTACATTATAAAATTTCCTAAAATCATACATCATAAAATTTATGAAAGCGTTTTATAAAATCATTTTTCAATTCTGCTTACATGTAAAGGAAGTTCATTAAATTGTTTTGCACCATTAAAATAAAAACTTTTACGGGCACAAGCAAGTTTAAACTTGGGAAGTCTTATCAACAGTCCTTCAGCTTCAATTGTTAGGTTTCTTCTTCCGTCTGTGATTCGGTGTCAATCATGAGTTTTATGGTCCCCTTTGATGACGATGATGCTCCCCATTCACTTTGATTTATTTGTGCAGGCTGATAAAAGATTAGATTTGGATATTCATTCTTTAATCGAAATTTTAGACGAGAAATTCAGTTTCAATATTATATGTCTCTCTCAATATGTTCATAAAGTTCGATAGGTCTGTAAGTCTGTAAACACGGGTTTCTTTCAATAATCTTTTTTAATAACATCTAAGCAAAACTTGTTAAATGACTTATCATATGTATTTGTTTCAGTCTGACAAATCATATTACGGTCAATATTTTTAACACAATTTGTATATTCGAGATAACATTTGCGATGGTATTTCAACTCCAAAGCCACAAAATCTTTACCTCTAACTTTTGCCAACGTTTTTTTATCCTCTTTATACTCTTCTCATTAAACAACCATCTACACTCGTTGTTAAGAGTTTGTAGGCTCTTTTTTCTAATAACACGATTGGTTGAATACCAATGTTTCTTATCATAAATATTGCATAGGTCTGGAAGGACTTCTTTCTTGCAAAACGTGAGAGTACGTTTGAACTTACTGCTGTGTCTGATGAGTGAGTGTTGGTTGATCGCTCTGAGCAACTTTTAGAAGAAGTGGATGCTCGGTGTAATTTCCTTTCCTTTTAAGCTTACTGTGATACTTCAGCTTCTGTTGCGAGTTTGGATCGAAATCATTTGGTAAATAACGAATCATATCGGTAATCTCAGTAGTAACAGATTCCAGTTTAATTCACTCGTTTCTTCTTGTTATTACTCAACTCGACTGAAATAATAGTAACAATAATTTTTTTGAGGTTTTTGCGGGTTTTTTTAGCTACGACAAACAACACAGTCCTACGCGCCATATGAGCAATCACACAACTACCATTTCTTTAAAAAAAATGACATCAATTTATTTCCATATAATAGATTGTCTGTAATTGTTAGATAGACATTATTGTTGATGGAAATTGTATGCTCTGAATTTTCAGAATGTTGGTTCCAAGAAATCACCAGTATGGTCTATAGAGTTGAATGAATATATACTTAGTCGAAATAAGTTAAAGTGTTTTCAAACTAACCCGATAAAATTTTTTGTATTTTGAATTTTCTTTGTACGAGATAATACATGTCATTTAATTGTTTCTAAAATAATATTGATTAATGTCAGTACTTTCCCTAGTGTTTGTAAAACCCTGCAATATTTTCATAAAGGTTAAAGAAAAGTTGATGGTGATACATTAAAAAGAAATTCCGTTAAAGACAGAAAGAAAGCAAACCAAAAGAGGTAAAAAATCATTTAATAAACTTGCGTTAACTTGCAAATGTTTCTGATTAGCAATGATAATAAAATTAAAAACAAAATTCAACGGAAAGGCGTCCAGAAATCGTATCGAAATCATTGTTTTGTTGGTTTGTACCTGAGGATATCAAGACAGAAAATCTTGCTGTCTAAGTCTTCTTTTGGAGGAAATGAGCTAGTATTTTCCTGGACCATTGCAATCATTCATTCTTTTCTTTTGAAGGCATGGGTAATGAGACAAGCAGCAGCACCTACAGAGTCCGTAATTCAGATAAGTTCGCTATATTCAAACACGAGGCTTTTGAACATGGAGCATCGAGAGCAGCCTACATGGGAAACTGGATTCGAAATAACAAAGAATGCGAAGAATGTGTCGTCAAAGTATTTCTTAAATTTTATGCAACCCAAATCGGTCACTGGAACGAAGATAGAGCTGCAGTTGATAAAGCTAAAGAGATGGCAGACCAATTCAACGAATTAAATTTAACTAATGAATGCATACGGTTTCTTGTTCCTGAAATTGCAAAGGTGAAAGAGGTTGCATGTTATTGGTTCCTTGGTTTTATACCTTTCAAAAAGACAAAAATGTACCATGTTGGAAACTATGTAGCTATTGAGGATTATTTGGTTGGAACGTATGAAAAATGGCTTTCCAACAATGGGTTTATAAATCCGAATTTAGAAACAGCTTTGATGGAGTCCTTTTCTCACTTCTCATTTCATCATTCCGGCGGAGAGTTGTTAGTTTGTGATTTACAAGGAGTGAAAAACGAAGGAAATTATGAACTAACAGATCCAGCAGTTCATTCAAGTTCTGGTCCGGGATTTTATGGTCCCACTGATCTAGGGAAAGTGGGGATTCAACTGTTTTTCAAAACTCACAAATGCAAAGAGCATTGCAGGGCATGGAAGGTTTGGTATGAAGATTATCGAATCACAAATCATCTTGAAAAGATTGGCATGAAGACAGTAAAAAGGGGTTCCACATATGTTTTTGAAATTGGTATAAAAAATACGAGATATGGAAAGAATAACAGTCGCCAATTGGAAGCAATTTTGGAAAGTTAAGCAATATGCAAAACTGAGGTTGTCAATCTCATTCGCACAAAGTTTTTACAGTTCTACGTTTTTTTATCGATACACAGAAGCACTTATTGTCAGTGTTGTTATGGGGAAAAATTTTGTAGGTAAAACAAATTCGATCTTATTTCCCGGAAAACTTACTTGCTCTTGTCAATAATGACACCGTGTAAATGGTTGTTTCGCAACAACTGTGAGGATTTACGTCAACCTTCTTTCCAAAATGTTTAATGCTCATATTACACAAACAAATCAATCAATTCAAAATTTTCTTATCAATGATATGAGAAATAAATATTCCGTTCTCGGAAATCATAAACATTCCTAGAATAAATTAAACATTAACCAATCATATTCGTTGAACGTGCCTGATATGTAGCATTTAGTGCCTATATCCTGATAATATACGCTGAGACACACACAGTTGCGTTGCCTATGCACATTTAATGATGAATCCTACTGCCTTTCGAGAAACAATCTTCTTATACTAATACTAAATCTTGCTTTTTTCTTACCTAACTTTGAAAGAAAGAACTTTTGGAAAATTTTCTCGGAAAGTTCGTCAATGGATGTTTGTTTTTTCCGTATTAGTATAGGGGGAATCTCCCATTAGGGGAATCTCTAGCTCCATCTTACGGGGTTTTATTACTTCGTGCAGCGTGGTGCCTTAAGGAAGACATCATAAAGCCGCCTGGAGGAGAACGCAATGCAATGTTTCTCGCGTTCGAAAGTTCATCAAATTTTCTCAACGTTCATTTCTTTAAATGAGAAATGAAGACGCTGTGTGTAAATTTTTGGTTTTGGTTTTTAAAAAAAAATTATATCCAACGCTTTAAGTTCAGTAATAAAGAATAACCACATTGATAAGTATCAGTAACTATTCTATCCGACGAGATAGTCGATGTAGACCTGTTATGTGTTCGTGTTATTAGTTTATCATTTTCTACCGATTTCTATTTATTTTTTTAATGTGTTTGAATGTAGCTTCTTCGTATCAGTTAGTTTTGACTACTATACCGAATTGTGTAGCTAGCAGTTTATTTGGTATTTCATTGTAGTATGTGGTTTGTTATTATTAAGGTTCGCTATTAGGGAAACGAAGGTAGCAAGATCATTATTATATTGTTGTGATTTGATTAATATCTTTTTGTTTTAGATTATTATAAAATTGAATAGTAGAGATGAATGTAATTCAAGAAGAGAGTGAAAATGATGGTTATATACATATTTACATGGTTTTTATATCATGATGCACAAATGGAGTTTTGAGTTCTGAACATTTCCACAATTCATAGCAGAATAAAAATCAGTTTGAAAGATAGAAATGTCAGAAGGTATGTGTGTTTTTGTTTGCTTTAGTTAAAGAGGGAAATTTGAAGGTATTATTTTATACCTCATAAGTTTAATTGTGTTTAGGTAGGGGAATACATTGTCCACGATCTCTTTTCTTAATCTCTCTTCTAAATATTCTTTAGTAGCCAGGTGGTAAAAAATGTTTTACCTAGCTTTTTGTTTAACTGTTCAACTTCTGAAATCTCTAAGTAGGTAAAATAGCACTAAAAAATAGGGGAAATTGTATTCTTTGTATGATCGATCAAACACAACATTTTTGTATATAAACAGTCTGTCGTCTGTCTGTCAGTCATTCTGTAATGCTGCAGTTCTCTCCGCCCGTGTGGTAACGCCCTCAACACTTTTATGTTTCCAATTCAAATAATAACTAATCATGGCGGTATATAGCATGTAAAATCATTTTATGGAGCGAAACTGTAAAATGTTTTTACACGCTACACTAGTACTTATGCTATTCACCTACCAAAATATTTGTTACAGTAGAATATTTATAGAGTGAACACCCTTCTCACAGCACACCTCCGTATAACAAATACACATACTCCATGCACGGAGAGATGGATTTAAAGGCAAATTCTCTATAAAATGGACATCCCTATAAACCGGACACCGTTAAAATGCACCAAGCTGTCCGCTTTATAGAGATTTTCACTGTATTGTAACTAGGGAAAGCAAGGAACAAATATGGTAGTAAACAGATTCTAGATTTTGAGATAAAGACGACCCAATTTAATTAAGGTTGGCTAAGAAACATGATAGTATCCGTTTTTGTTGATAAATAGATAATCACATCATCACGAAACTTAATGAAAAGTACCAGCAAAACTATTAATTCTGGAAACCTATTATAAAACATTATTAAAAACTTATTGTTCATTTTTTCTTTGACATTTTTAATCGGTTATTTTTATCACACACTAAATTTGACTATATAACGAATTACAAACCTATGTAAAACAATTATTTAATGACATATGAGCAGAGTGAATGCAAAACATCCTTAAGTTAGACAATTTAAGTTAAAATAACCGACAAGGGAAATTGACAATCAGCTTCCAGACCAGTGAATTTTCTAATGATCATTAAATAGAACACAACTTTAAAATGAAAAAAAACAATTGATTTGATGTTCTATTCTGTTTTGTTTTTTTAAGGTTAAAAACATTTATTTGTATTTCGTTAAACAGGAGTGCCAGGAAAATGCGTGTACGCATCGGGTCGTTTTTTAGTGAATGGCTTACTGTTTCAGGACTTTCTCAGGGATCAATTTTGAGGTTACGGTTCTTCAATATCTTTATTAATGATCTTTTCTTTGGAAAACTTAACTCTGGGATCTGTAATTATGCCATGACAATCCTATATATTAATACCCGATTCTCTGTTTGTTTGTTTGTCTGACCAAACAATAACAAAAAGAGCGCGAAGAGCGGAATTACTTTCAGGGGGTCGTATAGATATAAGATCCTGTAAATAGGAGTATGTAATCAAAAAGATAATTTAAATTCATTAATAGAAATACATATATGTTTTCTATTTACAGTTGTTCATTTTATTTTTATAGTACGGCCATTTTGAACGTGAATTAGCGCTAGATGTTAAATTTATACGACCCCCGTTTTCATCGGTAACCAAAACAAAACAAAAAATGAAATTGATCTACTGACTTTCGTCGCTTCTTCAATTTCTACGAGGTTCTTCGCACGAAACGAAATATCACGTAGAAAGAAAATAAAGTTGAGAAAAAGGAAAGTAGCTATACATTTTGTTTGTATACATTCTGCACCCAAAAGTGACTTTTCTGTTTTGTTTGTATATTCAAGTTAGCTAATAGCTAAATATAAAAATAAGGACTGTGTGCTGTGTGCTCTGTTGTATCTTTTGTTTTTATTATTGCATTGTTTATTTTATCTAATCACTGCAGAGTTCCCTTACATTTTTCTCAACAACATTAACCACGAATTTTGACCATGACTATGCAATCCCTCAAAGATTTGTCTTGCCAAGATTAGAAAATGATGAAGACATTGCTGATGCAAGACGACATCATGACAGGCAACAACTCCCTAATGATGGTGATGAGGCTGCAAAACGCCGTAGAATTAGAAATGCTGAACGTCAAAGGAGATACAGAGCTAATCAAACTGAAATGCGTTGTCGTTTAAGAAGGGAGAGGGATGCTCAAAAGCAAAGAGTGCGACGAGCTAATGAGCAACCTGAACAAGCTCATGCAAGACGTGAAGCTCAAGCTCAGCGTCACCAATTATGTAGAGACAATGAGCAACCCGAACAAGCAGCTGCTCGACAGGAGGCTGATGCACAACGTCACCAGAGAGCATATGTCCGAAACAGACGGGTGAACAGGGCTCGGTTTTTAAATGTTGCTCGGATTAATGATAATAATAATTTACCTGACACTCATTCTTTAGGTGAATTCAACATTTTATGCGAACACTGTCGAGCAATAAATTCAACGGCGAAACTAATCTTAAATGTTGCGCAAATGAAAAGGTAACACTTCCAAATTTATTAGAGTATCCCTCTGAGTTACGGGATCTTTTAAGAGACAACTCTGCACTGGCGAAACATTTTCGTAAGTATATTAGAGTTTACAATAACGCATTTAGTTTCGCATCACTCCCTGCTAATCTTCGCCCACCACCGGGAAATGGGCCTCCATGTTTTAGGATTTGTGGACAACTGTTGCATAGGTATGGAGCACTGCACGCTGACGAAAACCAAACACCTATGTTTAGCCAATTATATATTATTGAAGCTGCTAATTCACTAGACATGCATATGCAAAACCCTTCCAACGCCAATTGCAACAGGGACTTACTTGAGCAAATACAAACGGTTATGAATATAGTTTCGCCTTATGCCGCAGCATATCGTAACTTGGCTCAGGTCGAAAGGGAAGAGCAAGAAAGAGCGTTATTACAAAATAGACCACCCTCGGTAGTAGGTATGTATATGCGAGAGGGTGATGACAGAAGGAGATACAACGCTCCACTTCACGAAGAGGTTGCTGCAATTTTGTAGGTAACGATGGCGCACCTCCAGTAGGTAGGAGTATTGTAGTTTATCCCAGAGATCAGCCGCTACGTAATATTTTTTACACCTCAAGAAATATTGACTCTATGATGTACCCCATCACCTCTAGGAAAGATCTTTCCTAGAGGTGATCCTGGATGGAGTCGAGACATTTGTCACGTGGCGGAGTTTGCAACTGAAAGACGCAATAATGTGACTCAGTTGCAATTTTACATTTATCGAATTGCTATAAGGAGGGAATTTTCTGCTTTACATTTAGCCTGAACACTATTCCAACAGTTTGTCGTCGACAGCTACATCAAAGTGGAGGGAGCCAGATTTAAATTCATTCGGCTCAATCAAGACCAATTACAGGCTGATAGCTACAGTGGGTTGATAGATTATTTAGAGCAAGCTGCTCAGGAACGAAACCTCCGTGCAGGCAATATTGTTGTTTTAGCATCAACCTTTTCTGGTTCACCTAGGAATATGCATCAGTTGTACTTAGATGCATTAGTTAGATTTGCATTAGATGCAAAAAAGGTAAACCAGATTTGTTTTTAACTTTCACGTGTAATCCTAAATGGTCTGAAATTGTTGATAATCTGTTACCTGGTCAAACCACATCTGATAGGCCAGATCTGGTTGCACGTGTATTCAAATTGAAGCTTGAAGCTCTCAAAAAAGATATTATTAAAGATTCTGTTTTAGGCATTTCTGTAGCATAGGTGGATGTAATAGAGTTTCAGAAGAGGGGTTTGCCACAGGTGCACATGTTGTTACATCTTGCCAATGAATTTAAGTTGCGCAATGCTACCGACATTGACTCATTGATATCCGCACAAATCCCAGATCGGGACCAAGAACCCGAACTTTACGAAATCATCAATTCGATTGACATTTATCTTCATTGCTACGACACTACACATTCTGTAAACCTATGAGAATAAAATGTGATCGTAACATCACATTGAATAAAATGCATGCATGATATTGAATTTATTACTGAAACAAAGTAATTTAAAAAATGCATTTTCGGCGGCTTACACGTGCCGGGTTGGAGGAGGGTCTGAAATTGCAGCAATGAATGCCGGGTTGGAGGAGGGTCTGAAATTGCAGCAATGAATGCCGGGTTGGAGGAGGGAATAGTGACGGGGTCCCACCTGGAAAACCTTTATCAGATTGCTGACAGTTTAGTTCTGTTGATTAATTAGTTGATTAGTTAGTTCAGATTGATGGCATAATTAAGGCATAGGAAATTTTGAATGTGGGACCCCTTTCTGCGGCAAATGGATTGCCGGATGGAGGAGGGAACTGATGGGTTGAGGACCTGAAATCTGCCTGTGTTAAAAGGGAGGAAGGGTGGACCAGGTAGTCATCTACATGACATATTCTTCTCTTATTCCTTTCTTTTTAGGATTTTGACATCTTGGGAAATTTGTTTATAATTGTTTCACTGTTGCATTACATGGATACACATGCTCAACCATATCGTTTCAAAAATTGGTAAACAATTTTAGGATTTTTGCTTTTTATCTGGAGAAGAAGCTGTGGTCAGTACGGTTATTCCTATTCCTACAGTTACATTTTTTCTTCTCTTATTTATTTAGGATAATGAGATAAGTCGAATCCATGTTGTAGCATTGGACGCATCACCCATATTCACCTATATACGGTTTCTTTGGAAAAATGGTGAGAACTTACAATTTTCTTTAGATTTAAGATCAGATTTAATTTCTTATTATATTCAACCATTTCATGATTTGATGTTACGATCACATTTTATTCTCATAGGTTTACAGAATGTGTAGTGTCGTAGCAATGAAGATAAATGCCAGCTTATGTGAAGAATTAATAGCTATTTTATAGTTGACTTTGAACTAGACTTACTAACCAGTTTAAAAATTAGCAGGTTCCTATAGTGTAGTCAGTTTTTATAACTTACTTCCGGAATGATTTAGAAACGTTCTGTGTGCCATTCACATCCTTCAGACTCGCACATTCACAATTCAGTTACTTTTGTACAGTTAAGAGATTAAAGGTCTGCTTTTCCCCATTAATCACTGCTTCTTATACTTATCTACATGGGTTATTCTGTTAAAATTGACAAAGTCAATCCCTTTTGGCTCGGTGAACCAGAAGTTTTTACCTTTTTGGTATTATAATCAGTGTGTTTCCTAATTTGAATAAAACTTGAGAACATACCCACTACAAATTACTTGAAAAATGCGGTAATTTCATGTTTTAATTGTAAAGTATATTTTTGAGAATATATACCTTGAACCGTAACATTATATTGTTGTATACCTTATTTTCATTTGAACAATTTGATTTTGAAAATAAGTATTGGATTGACATGCAATATCAAAATGTTAAACAGCTGTTGTATTTATGTATAGTTTCGCCACTTAGAATACTGTAGTTCTTAAGGTTAGTTAAGGTTATACATTAAATTATGAGATCATTTTTTAGTTACTTTAATAATTTTGTTAAATTTCTTTATTCAGAATCATGAATAATAATTCAAATAATGAGGATAGTACATCCAACGATGGGTTAACGGCTTTGGCTGCATTTGTGGCACACTGTAAGTACATCTGGCTCACACTACAAGTCTAACTATAACTGGAACTTCAATTGTCCAATAGTCTGATAGTATGTAAAAATCATTTTTCCCCTTTTTAGTTCAGAACTTTCGTCAGCAAGGTATGTCTTTCTGTCTATATCTATTTACACCACATTCTTAGAAAATTTCAATTTATGTTGATATTTGTATGATAAATTGTTCTTTTTTTATTATTTTTAGATCTTCAAGCTAATTTCAGTAAGCATTTTAATACATTCTAATATGTTGCTACATCCTAACTTACCTTTCTTTCTTCTGTACTTACCTGTTAACTTTAATAGTTGATGTGGTATCAAGGGGTGGTTGTCACTTCTTAGTTATTTTTCATTCAAATACATCCCTTTCCTTTAAGTCAACTAACAATAGAGCAGGCGCCGCAGCCAGACCCTGAGATCAGTAAGTTATATTATTGTGAAAGATTAAAGATTAAACAAACATTGCCTATCTTTCCTTTTTCAACCTATATATATATATGTATTTTATCTTATCAGTTGCCGTCTATCAAAGGTTCCTGATGGAACAGATCCGTAGAGGAGGAGCTACGGATGATAGGGCAATAGGGTCCTGGCTGCGGCATAGGGGGGTGTTCATTACTATGCACCAGCAACAACATGGTGTCAGCAGGAGTCGGGGCAGGGGCCGGGGCCAGGGCCACAGAGACAGAAGGCAGCGTCCTTATTAATTTTTTTTAAACAATAGTCATTAGAAAATTCCTTGGTTTGGGTACTAGAAAAATTCGATTTATTGTCTTTTTCCTTCCACATTTCATTTCATTATATGGCGAAATAAACCAAAGTACAGTTACTAAATATTGTCATTCAATCAAAGTAATTGCAAAATAAATTACAGTTTGTACATGGAAACAAAAAAGTTATACAATTATAAAGAATCAAACTGCGGAATTTTCTAATGACTTTTTTATTTACTCTACTTTCTATCTTTCTTTTTCTTTCTTTTTTTTCTGCAAAAGATCCTAAAAAATTGAAATTGAATCTTAATTCTTAAAAAATTGAAATACATAGTTGGAGTTACATGACGAATATGCCGTCCTTTATTTTTTTCTGTAAATTTGATAGATTGATTTGTTTGGATTGATTTAAGCCTTCGAAATTCTTTCTTTCTTTCTTTCTTTCTTTTTTTGTTTGTTTTATTGGTTGTAAAGTTATTTATTTATTGGTTGTAAAGTTATTTATTTATTTGTCAACATAATTAAAATTACAAAAAACATAGATAGACTTTTACTATTACCATTCAGGAAATTTTTACACAACAAATTTTTGCAAATAACTTAAAAATCACAAAAATTTCTTCTCAGCTACTACATTATCAAGAACCTATGTGCGGCGAGCGATGCCGCATTTGCGGGTAGTACATATTATTCGTGGAAATTCCTTCACTGAAGCCTTAGAAACACTCCAAAGCAATATCCCTGTAAAGCTTCTGTGCATCACCTTAGTTAGCAAACTGACATTTTCACCGTATATCACTGATATGTGTAATAAAGCCAATCGTTAAATTGCGGCTCTTTTACATATTTAAAATTTCCAAGGTGTTCATAAAGTATAGGGCCCCTGGTTATCTTATTTCATACTTTATTGGCAGAAATGTTCGTGAGGAAAACAATTGCGAAATTTACTGCAAAAACTTTTGCGAATGACAGTTTGATATCTAAATTTCGGGAATAAAACTTTTATCGCGTGGAAAATCAGCCATGTGTTTCCCTGTAAAAACTTTGTCATTATTTCCAGCAAGTCCACAAATAATCCTTCCTGAAGCAGAGACACCGAGAAAACTGAAAATTCTCAATGATTTCGCGATAAAAGACTGATGGTTGCACTGTGAAAATCTACTTACACCTAACGAAACTTCGGTAAGACTTACTCGATGATATGAAAGCACGTCTAAAGAAAACCTCCAATATCGATTTTGTTTTTAGCGACATTAATTGCAATACGGTAGCAAGACTAAAAGATGGAAAATATGTGTTTTTTAATTCTATTGAGAAATTTAATGAGATTCATACTTTTTAGTTTCATTTTTGGTTTACATTTTTTTTTTCTTTTGTGTTTACAATATTTTTTTTGCTAGAACGTTGATAGTTTTTTTTGTTTTTTCCCATTCATTTCCCACACCCATTTCATTTTTATCGCCTTACATTTTTTGTCGTTTTATCTATTAAAGAAAATTTTGATTTCCCAACTGCCTTTTTTCTTTGCACTCATTGTATATCACATTTCCATTAATAACTTCTACAGATGTTGTGCATCCTTTTTTTCTTTTCTTTTTTGTATTTTTTTTAAGTCTCTTGGGTATATTACTAAACGTGGTAATTTCTATTATATTGCTATTCTAGTGTTGACTCTAGTTGGTTGTGTAAGTAGAGAGTTTTGTTTTTGCTGTTGTTTTGTTTTTTTAACCTACTTTTATATTTGTTACTTTTCATTAATTCATACCGAGTCATAGTACTTAGGTTTTATTATATGGACTTCTCTATGCTTACCTTATTCTAATTTGATGACTACCGTTCACCCTGAGTCAGGGCATAGTGTTCACTAGTGTCAGGGCATAGTGTTCACTATCGGTCATTAATATCGGATTTTAACTCTTTAAATTTAAATCCTAATTCCTGATGGTATTAAAAATACAGATTGCAAATATTATGATTGTCAGGAATTTAAAACTTTAACCACAACTACTAAAGCTAGTTTTTCACTGTTTCGTTTGAATATTTCATCTCTAAGTCGACATTTTGATGAGTTTAGTGCGTTGTTAACCCTCCTAAACTTTAATTTTAGTGTGATTGGAATCTCCGAGTCAAGATTCTTGAAACATTCTTCCATTTACTTTCGAAGGTTATTCAATCGAACATACGCCAACTGAATCCTCTGCTGGTGGAGCACTGCCTTATATTTCTAATCGGTATGTTTATAGCCCAAGATCAGATCTCACCAACCTTATGTATTCTTCTCGAGAACGTGAGTCTGTGTTTGTAGAAATTTCTTTTACGCAGAGATCAAACTTTATTGTTGGCTGTATCTACAGACACCCTGGCATGTCAATTGATAAATTTAATACTGATTTTCTTTATCCTCTTTTACAACTAGTAAGCAGGGAGAACAAGACCTTAATCTTGCTAGGAGACTTCAACATTGATCTCCTGAAGTGTAGCACCAAACAGGATCTAGCTTTTTTGATATTATTGGTTCACATTTGATCTTACCGCAAATTATTCTACCCACAAGAATAACAAAGAATAGCAAAACTCTTATTGACAACATCTTCTCTACCATGACTGGAGGCAATTGCACTTCAGGTAATCTTTTACATACTATATCGGATCACTTATCTCCATTTTTGTTAATCCTCCAGTGAAATTCACTGTAATGATGAAAACAATTTCAGGTTTTTCTACAACTGATCCAAGTTTAACCAGGAAAGTTTGTCCAGGATTTTCGGACTTTGGACTGGCAAAATATTCTTAATATAGAACATCATAATGTCAACACCTCTTTTGATTCTTTTAATCATAAAGTCAATGAACTCGTAGATCGATATTTACCAACCAGTGTATTGACCCGTAGACAGATACAAAAGCGCGATTTATTCTTTCGTAAATTTATGAGGGCAAAATCCCTTGAGTCTAAAGCTTTTTATCATGATCTTTTTACACGTTATCGTAACCAAATTGTCTCATTATGTAGGCGCAGCAAAAGGATTTTTTTTGCCAGATACTTCAACATACATTCGAACAACATTTGTAAGATTTGGCAAAGTGTCAGGGAGATCTTATCTCCAAAATCTTCGGTACATGCTAAACCTATTTCGCTTAGAATTGGTGATTCTGTGACATCCAATCCTCTGGATGTAGCCAACGAATTTAATTCTTATTTTCCACTATTGCTGATACTATGAGGTCCAAGATTCCTGAAAGTGACAAGCATTTTTCATCCTTTTTGAAACGTTCTAATCCTAATACCATATTTCTCACACCTTTTACACCAAATGAAGTTTCTGATTTAATTTCTATATTACCAACTAATAAAGCCTCTGGATCTAACAGTATCCCAACTAGAATGTTGAAACTTGTATGTTCTGAAATGTCAACCCCTCTTGCTGATATTATCAATCTCTCTGTTTCAACTGGACAATTCCCTGAAACTTTAAAATCAGCTAAAGTTAGCCCTGTTTTTAAAAAGGGTTCTCCCCTAGATCGTTCTAATTATCGGCCAATCTCTCTTATATCAAATATTGACAAATTAATCGAAAAACTCATGTATTCACGCCTTATTTCCTTTTTGGAAAAAACACAGAATCACCACTCTGATGATGACCAGTGGAACGTCTGGTCGAATATATAGTCATTTTAAGAAAAATACATTCGATGTCGTTTTTCTTAATAAAAAATATGAAGCTTTTGGTGATTTTATTCATAATCAAACTTATTGCCCGAACCAAATTATTTGATACAGAATCATCTATTCTCGACAATTTGGTTTTCGTAAATCCCACTCGACCAATCATGCTCTTATTACTATAGTTGAACGGATAAGGAAATGTCTTGATAAAGGTCAATTCGCAGTTGGTGTTTTCGTCGATCTACAAAAGGCGTTTGATACTGTGGACCACAAAATTTTACGTCATAAACTCAATCATTATGGTATTAGAGGTGTTGCAAACCGCTGGTTGGTCTTCTATCTTTCCTCTCGCCTTCAATTTGTCTTTATTGTCGGTTCAAACTCTGATTATAAATGTGTCAGCCATGGTGTTCCTCAAGGCTCGGTCCTAGGATCTCCATTGTTCTAAATTTACCTAAATGACCTACATTTTGCACTAGAATCTTCAGAGGTTACACATTTTGCAGATGATACTTATATAAAACCTATTTCAGTTTGGAAATTCTCTGGAATGTATAAGTCAAAGTATAAGTTCTTACCTTTCTCACTTGAGCAGTTGGCTAGATGCCAACAAAATTGCTTTAAACACTGCAAAAACGAAGTACATTCTTTTTAAAATTAGACACAAATGTACTAACCCTAAGCTTTAAACCTAGTTCCAGTATCAAATACCTTGGTGCCTACTTAGATGTGCCTACCGCATGATTTTTTGTTTGATTGTTTGATTTTATTTGATTTATTTTTGTTTATCACCTCTAGTTTAGTTTAGTTTATAACTATTGTGTTGGTCTCAAAGCCTGATGGTATCTTAATTGCTTTTTTATTCAAATTGTTTGTATACTATATCCTTATTCAAATGAGGAAAATCGTAATTAAATGTGACTATTTATGGGTTTTTTAGACACGCATGTATTATTAATCAAAGCTCGATAAACACAAAAGGAAAAAACACAGCTCCTGAAGAACCCATTTTAGTGTCATTACAGCGGGAAGTAGTTTCCATTCCTTTGTATATTCTTCCTGTTGATTTTGTAACAGAATGTAATATATATTGGAACTTGTTCAAGGAAATATCTGAAGAGAAAAACATTATTGAAAGTGCACCTATAGATACACATAACGTGAAGTACCGGTGGCAATAGATTCCAAGGCTGAAACTGCAATTATTAATGGTTTAACGCTCATAAATATATCTACCAGCTTTACAAAAGAGAAAGTGTCTGATACGACGAAAACACCTGTGTAATTTGGAAATGTTTAAGCATATTATCTTTGCTTCTTTGTTTTACTTTGCTATGTGTCAATACCCTCCAGGGATGTGTAATTATTTTGAGCCATGCAATACTGATGCAGACTGTCCTTATTGTGATGAATGCAATATGCAATGGTACGGTAACTTTTGTATTAAAGATGATGGACTTATGGTTACTGACCCGTAACCGATTGTAAATATTTATGATTTTAATATATATGTATTTCTAATTATTTACAAATCAAGATATTTTCCTTTGCATTTTATCATTTTTATGACCGTAAAAACGCTCGTAAAGGCGTGCCTTTGTATTATTTTGGGGGTAATGTTAAACAGATATTCGAGAAAACACCATCAGATAATATGAGATGACACGTTATAACTGATTTGAGGCTATTAACCTAATCCATTCATCTTGAGACAAATTTGCAATCTTTTGCTCTGAAATTAAATCCAACGTTTTCAGTCCGTGTTATTCTTTATCCAAGGAATCGAATAAATTTGAAGGCTTTCAAATTAAGATAAGATTTAATTTTGTTCCGGTCTAAAAGATATAAAATATTTATGGTAGATTTTCGAGGCAAATGAAGCTAAAACAAGCCTTAAAGGACAGCGCTAACTACTTTATGATTTAATAAGCCTTTCGTTCCAACTGACTGACGACGATTTGCGACGAGTCAGCTGATCTATCAGACAAAAAAATGTAAAAAAACGAGACACTCTCCACCCGACATTATAATTAATAAGTAATAATTCGTAACGATATCACATAGACTTATGGTACGACGGCTCGTAACAAGGTATCGCTGGCACTTGGCGACAATCTTTCATTTTGCTATCGAGTACATTGGGATTTCAGTAAGAATTGAATTCTCATCATACAATAATTGGTGTATTACGCCCAACATCGGCTTCTTTTTGTTGACACCGAAACTAAATTTTCAAATCGAGAGTATGTGGACTGCAGCTGCAGTGTTAAGCAACATTCTTATTTAATTTTTTTAATTCTATGAACCCTATTTTCCCTTTCTCGGACGCTTATATTGTTTTATAATCTGGTGGGCGGTTAATTAAAGGTGGCGTAAAGTAGAGGCTGTGGTGCAAGAAAGAGGAAATACCGTAAATGGCGGATTAAATACCGTGGGCGTATATTCAAAAATCTATTTTTTGTTCAAGTATATGTTTTGCTTTCAATAAAGATCTTATAATGTTATTCTTGATAAACTATTTCAGCATTAGTTCAAAAAATATCTGCAATCTGATTGGTCAATCAGTAGAGTACCTTATCGGTAAAAAAAAGTCGGCCAAGAGTGACAAAATTTTCGCCAAATGACAAATATTTTTTGCCGACTAAAAATTTTTGCCGATTTTTTTTTTACCGACCAAACATTTTTGCCGATTTTTTCTTTTTTTTTTTTTTGTGCCAATTTTTCTTTTTGGCTTATTCTTTGATTTCATAATATGAGATCAAAATTTTCAGTAAACAGAACACGTCTAACAACATTGTATCAGCATATATGACGCACATCTTTACAAGTTTTAAACAAATCTTAACAAAATGTAACAATTTTTGAACCAATCTTAACAAAACCACAATATAAACATTTTTTCTTTAAAAGCAAATAACGAAATCGTAAAGCGAAATATAAAACAATTTTTCAAAAAAATACATGAAATTGATTAATCTTAAATTTTTACCTTACCTTTTTGTTGTTGTTTTTGTTGAAAGAAAAAACTATGAAAATTCTTGGTATTTTTTTATCTGGAAATTAGTCGGCAAAAAGTGACAAATTTTTGTCTAAGTGACTAAATTTTTTGCCGACTTTTTATTTTTACCGACTTTTTTTTTGCCGACTTTTTTTTACCGAAAGGTATATCTCGTTTATCAATGCAAATAAAAAATAAATGCAGTGCAAATAAATGATTTGTATACATTTGACGCAATGCAAGGGTTTCCCCCTATACTCATACGCGTACAGATAAAAATAACCTTGTCACATTTGAATCCTAAAGAAAGTTTACGATTTTTCGTTTTTTCGATTTTTTGTACTAATGATAAACCAGTTATCGCACAGTTCCTCGTGCAATATGGCATATTTTTCTCGTTTCTTATACTTTGGCTGTTATTTCACAAACCTAAAGGCATTGCGTCAAATACGTATTGTATAAATATTGTACCAGCATTTTAAACTAAAGATCAAAATAGAAAGTAAATGTATTTAAAAAATATCCTTATTTCAAGACATACCCAAAAGCAATTTTGAATTTTCTCCAAATTCAAATAAACGCCCGTGAGCGTGTAGTACTTTTCAAGCACCACATCATGGGTGCTTATTCGGACATGGCGTTTATTGGCATCATACGTTTATGAACGTCTATTCAGTCATTAACGGCATATGTATTCACATTTATCATATCTATATTTTTACCAGGACATCAAATTAAAAAGGAAACAAAAACACATCAATGAGAATTCAATTCTTTCTCAAATAGCAAATAAGCCAAAAACAAAGATTTCAACCGGAATTATTTTTCCGATCTTTGCTAATCTGTTGTGGACATATGTATCGCATTTGTTTTTCTTGTTTGGTATCCAGGCATACGCAATTGAAGAATCTGTCCAATTAAACGTATCCTGTAATTCATAGGTATTTTCTTAGAGCTTTGCATACGACTACGGATTACTCTGCCATTAATAAAATACCAAGGAGTTCTGCTCTTGGTATTGTCCATTTCTGACTTTTAGACAAAACTAGAGATTTTCCATGTACTAAAGTTGTACTAATGTTTCCAGATTTTGAAATCTTAAATATGTTGCTGACGCGTAATAACATTGTGACACGTCACTACACGAATGGGGCTGAATGTCGACAATCGGATCTGATGGAAGCAATACTTTCTCTGGATAACTAATTGATCGATTTGCTTTAAGTCTGACACAAATGTTTAGATCTAACAGTAGATCATGGTAGATCTCCATTCCAGGGGATATTTTCATCACAAACATCTTTGGTACAACGGTTTCATTTTCACAGAAACAGGAGAAATTAGTTCCAATGGATCGTCAATAGAAGCAATCGAATGGAGCATTGACCGTTTTGTGGGATTATTGACGAATTTAGACATTAAGATTCTTGCAAAATCGAAAACGAGGGCATTTTCGAATTTTCTCAGGTGTTTGTGAGTCCGAAGAGAACTCTGCAGACTTGATATAACTAGCTTGTTATTTTCAAAACGATCAAAGTCGATAGTGGAAATATCTTCAACCCACAAGAAACGTAAAAAATCGTTGACTCGTTGAATCGTTGTTATTATACGTATGTTGTTTTGTTCCTTGATGATGGCGTGGTATTGTGTTAAAAGAGGTTGGTTACGTTTAAACTTGTTAATACATAGAGATTTAAGTCGATTTTTCGAAACGACGTAATTATCACCCAAATCATCCAGTTTTTCGTTAAACGGTAGTATGCCGCCCATTTTCAAACTAAGTGTTTTTTTCAAAATGTTTTACAGCATAGCAATCCTCTTGACTGTACTTTAAAGTTTCGTAATCAAAAATATTTTTGATTTCGTCCGAAGTTTCCGCTAGTTGTTCTGTGTCGACTCTTAAAGGAGGGTGGATAATTAGTGAATCGTGAGTTGGTGAGTCGTGAGTTGGTAGGTTGGTGAGTTGGTGAGTTGTACAATTTACCGGCGACGAACTTACGATTTTATGCATCATCGGTAAATCGATTTTAAATCGGATTCAAAAGAAGACTTTTCATAGAGAAGCCACTAAGATTAGTAATTTTACTTCTTACTACATATTTACATTCATCGAGCTTTGTGTATCCATGTCTTTTTAAACGTTGTTAAACTTTGCTAGATTACTTTATTTCCCACATCAATATTTTTATTTATAAATCATTTTTTAGTGACACAGTATTGATCCATAAAATTGGTATATGGGTTTCAGGGAAAAATAGATGTGGAAAGTGTGAACAACAGAAAAGAATTGAAATGAAACAAGAGCCTTACGGCTTGAAGGTCAGCGCTTACTAAGACGTTTTTTGTGGTAACATAAATTTGCAATGCTTTCATAGACACGTGGCACAACAATTCTAAACATGTACCAAATATATGTTTGGGCACAATTTGTTTCCTAATGCACTTTACAGAGAACAATACAGGGAACGACAGATGTTTTCAGTAATATTAGTATTGCAAGTTAGATGGGCAATTTATAAGAGGAGGTCATTTATTAACAATTTGGAGAACAATTTGAATAAAACATTATTGTGTGTGGTTATTATTGGTTTTTCTCTTCTACATTCCCTCGCACTTCTGTTATACTTATGTGTATATTCATCATTATTATTATCAAAGAAATTTTAATAACTACCCCGGTGTTCTTTTACAAATTTGAAAACATTTTGTATCTAAAATTGTCTACATAATGTTTTATCATCATCACCATACCCGCTTTAGCATCCCTTTCTATTGTTTCTTGGCCATGTCAACATCCACAGCTGTGTCTATTGTTTTCATATTTTTATATGCACATCAGTTGACTTTTTTTACTTTTTTTTCTAGACTGATAAAATGCACGAAAAACTACTTCGGATGGGTTTTCCTAATTTCAAATCAACTTGAATATTAGTTCCAGACATCTGAAATTATCCAGCGTAAACGCAGTATTTATGAAAGGTTGGAATTAACTGCGACATTACACACTGACTAACTGACTGACTGACTGACACGGGGAAATGAAAGATCAGCTTCCTCGTGGCGCTGACCACAAACAACAACGTGTAAAGTGATTAAAAAGTGATAAAAATGAATTCATTTGAAATTGTATCCAAAACATTCATAATTCCCAAAGCATTTACCGAAGATTTGATTTGAAATTAAACTTTTGATAAATTTGAAAATATCCTTACCCAAGTCAAGAAATTGTGGGCTGGTCCAGCCATAATCTGTGGAGATTTCAACATCAACATGTTCAACTCCATCGACTCGCAAATACAGGGACATACTTCAGATTTTTAGCATGGAAAATGAATTAAACAAAACAACAAGAAAAGGTATGTCACTAATTGATCATATTTTCACCAATATTCCTAAAAAGACCTTGCACATAGACGTCATTCCCTGTGAAACAATCAGTGATTACGATGCTCCTTTTGCAATAATAAACATCTGAAGCAACTTGTTCGCACCACGACACAAATATCTACGAAATTTCAAAAACTTCTCATTAGAAGAATACTGCACAGACTTCAGACGCATACCATTTAACATCATATATGCATTCGATGATCCATGTGAACAACTAAATACTTTCAACTCACTAGTGATTGAGTGTATTGATTGTCATGCACCAATGAAACGATACAAGATGACAAGACTACCTTCTCCCTGGCTAAATGACCTTGATCTGTCACAACAACTTGAAGAAAGAAACATCTTAAGAAAGGCCACACAACGGACACAGAATTGCACTGGGACGCTTATAGAAACATCCGGAATAAATTAAAGTCAAGCATAAAATAGCATAAATTACGTTCTACAAAAAGGCATTATCGTCAAAACGTACAAAAGAAGTATGTCAGACTATACACAGGATTCTACAACCAAACCCAAAACCAATTACCGAAGACACAGATCACCTTAACGACCATTTCAACACAGTAGCCGAAAAACTAACTAACAAAAAGCCAGAAACAATGAAAGTTCTTGATAATGCAATCCATGATCTAGCTGAACCTAGCGAAAACGCCGTCAAACTTAGGCTGGCAACCTATGATGAAATCAAACAAGCCATTCAGAAAATACGTAACGATTGTTCTACAGGTCACGACAAGTTACCAATTAATCTTCTAAAACCTGTACAAGAACACATCATATCACCATTGACTCACACCATTAATAACTTCATCCGAACCAACAAATTTCCTGACGAGTGGAAACAAGCAAAAATCACACCGATTCCAAAAGTCACAAATCCTTCGTCACCAATTGATTATCGTCCAATTTCAGTCATTCCCGTTTTATCCAAAGTTTATGAAAGAGTGGTACTGCAACAACTTTGTGAATTCATAGACTCACAATCACTGTACCAATTAACACAGTTCGGTTTTCGAAAGACAAATTCTGCCATTTTCTGTCTTCTAAAACTATGCGATGATATACTTCATGCCATGAACAAGGGTGAAATAACGATCGCTATTTTTGCAGATTATTCAAAATCATTTGATACAATTGACTTTAAAACACTAATTTATAAGCTCTACAAACTGAACATCTCTAAATCCTTCCTTTTCTGGATCACTGACTACCTCTCAAACCGATCACATTACGTTTATTTCTAATATCCTCAACTCTGGCTTTGGTGTACCGCAAGGATCCATACTGGGACCAGTCCTCTTCAATCTCTACGTGGCAGACCTGAAAAACCACATAAAACACTCAAATTACATCCAATACGCAGACGATACTACGTTATACATCCATTCAATTCCAAAAGCACTCCCAGACTCAACCAAGAAACTTGAAGATGACATAAATGAACTTCAAAAATGGTCTTCGTCACAAACCTCGTATTTAATAACAGTAAGACAAAGTTAACAACTTTCTTTACCAAACAACTTTCCCGTACACACCAGCTTGATAAGAACAAAATCCATATGAATGCAATTTGGTTTCATTAGGTATAGTTTGAACTTGATCTTTTGTGTCATTAGGTATAGTTTCAACTTGATCTTTTGTTTCATTAGGTATAGTTTCAACTTGATTTTTGTTTGATTAGGTATAGTTTGAACTTGATCTTTTGTTTGATTAGGTATAGTTTGAACTTGATCTTTTGTTTGATTAGGTATAGTTTGAACTTGATCTTTTGTTTCATTAGGTATAGTTTCAACTTGATCATTTGTTTCATTAGGTACAGTTTGAACTTGATCTTTTGTTTGATTAGGTATAGTTTGAACTTGATCTTTTGTTTCATTAGGTATAGTTTGAACTTGATCTTTTGTTTGATTAGGTATAGTTTGAACTTGATCTTTTGTTTGATTAGGTATAGTTTGAACTTGATCTTTTGTTTCATTAGGTATAGTTTCAACTTGATCATTTGTTTCATTAGGTACAGTTTGAACTTGATCTTTTGTTTGATTAGGTATAGTTTGAACTTGATCTTTTGTTTCATTAGGTATAGTTTCAACTTGATCTTTTGTTTCATTAGGTATAGTTTCAACTTGATCATTTGTTTCATTAGGTACAGTTTGAACTTGATCTTTTGTTTGATTAGGTATAGTTTGAACTTGATCTTTTGTTTCATTAGGTATAGTTTCAACTTGATCTTTTGTTTGATTAGGTATAGTTTGAACTTGACCTTTTGTTTCATTAGGTATAGTTTCAACTTGATCTTTTGTTTGATTAGGTATAGTTTCAACTTGACCTTTTGTTTCATTAGGTATAGTTTCAACTTGATCTTTTGTTTCATTAGGTATAGTTTCAACTTGATCTTTTGTTTCATTAGGTATAGTTTGAACTTGATCTTTTGTTTGATTAGGTATAGTTTGAACTTGATCTTTTGTTTCATTAGGTATAGTTTCAACTTGATCTTTTGTTTCATTAGGTATAGTTTCAACTTGATCATTTGTTTCATTAGGTACAGTTTGAACTTGATCTTTTGTTTGATTAGGTATAGTTTGAACTTGATCTTTTGTTTCATTAGGTATAGTTTCAACTTGATCTTTTGTTTCATTAGGTATAGTTTCAACTTGATCATTTGTTTCATTAGGTACAGTTTGAACTTGATCTTTTGTTTGATTAGGTATAGTTTGAACTTGACCTTTGGTTTCATTAGGTATAGTTTGAACTTGATCTTTTGTTTCAATAGGTATAGTTTGAATTTGATCTTTTGTTTCAATAGGTATAGTTTGAATTTGATCTTTTGTTTCATTAGGTATAGTTTGAACTTGATCTTTTGTGTCATTAGGTATAGTTTGAACTTGATCTTTTGTTTCATTAGGTATAGTTTGAACTTGACCTTTTGTTTCATTAGGTATAGTTTCAACTTGATCTTTTGTTTCATTATTTTCAATAAATTTAGATAATTTCGTTAGTTCAATTCGAATTTGCACTTCAAATTCTGTAAATTTTCGTCGTTTTCAGTACTCTGATGAATATCTTATTTAGTATATAGAGGACTGGATTACCACCACTGCAACCGGTTTGGTGGGTCATGTATCTTTCAATAACTAAAAAACCTATTGCAAACAAAAATACAATGAATATTCCTATTTCATTGTATGAATATGTTATTATCATTATTTCAGATTACTACCAGCGAGGCTGAAAGTATGAATGGGAAGGCTGTGTAACGATTTATTGTAGCCAAAGCAGCGCCATATCACATCATTGTTATAAGCGAGGAGAAGGAAGTAAAAATTTTTGATACAAAATATCCAATCCTCTTGATTGTCCAATTGGGTAATGAGATGATGAATACTTTTTTCATACATAAAAAAATTATTTTCATGGAAATTTGTTCATATATATTTTATGTCCGTAAGTGTCCTAGGACTGACCTACTGACTGACCTCCAAAAACCATCTCAATCTCTAATATACGAGGATATATCCGAAATATTCCTTTCCCATATGTTTCACCATTAAGAATATACATTGTACTGCTGAAACACTCATTGTATTCATCACTATAATACAAATTATTAACTAAAACAAGACAAAATAGAAATACCAAAACACTCACATATGCCAACATTCCATATTGTCCTTAACACAAACCACAATGCCATTCGACAGCAAGTTAGTAAACAGTCCTCAGAGAGTGGATCGTGTATGTGACGTACCAAATGACGTTGCATATTGTTAGTTTGTTGTAACGTCGTCATCCTAAATTTGCTAAATTTGCTATTTTACGTCATCAGCAGCGTTGACGGCGACATATTCGGCTATTGTTGTTGAAACAATACATTTTTTGTTTACGCATTTTGTTTTCACATTTTGATTGACACATTGTCAAAAAGGTGAGACGCTTAAATTTTTTCTTAAATTTTGGGTTTCGCGTAAAAAGACGTAAAAAGATGTATGGTCGTGAAGACGTAACGTTTTTACTGAAACATTATCATTCAATTGTGTATTAAATTATAAGATAACAGTGATACGAGACACTTCATGGGACTAATTTTGAGGTCAGTAAATTAGGCACTTACTGGGACAAATATTGCCAGAAACAATCACTATTTTTCTAACCAAAATAATGTTTATCATGTCAGTTTTGTTGAATGATTTAGTTATATGGCAAATGGAAATATTAAAAGAACTTGGTTTTCAATGGCCTAAAGGTTTAGTAAAAACACGTGAGTGAATATGTACGCCTTCTTTAGAAATGAAAAAAAATTCAAAAACAAAAGAAAGTTGACACAAAAATACTGCTACAAGAGGTATTCTATAAACCACACCTCAGTACTTTGAAGTTATAATAAAAATTAGCTATTAGTCTCTGGAGGGAGATAGCTACACTGGAGTATGAAGACAAAATATGTTATGTAGAAGGTCGGAAATTCTGTCACAGCGGCCTCCTCGCTTTCAAGCTGTACACTTATGGCATTGGCGTCCTTCAATACGTAGAAACGAAATTTCCAAAAGGTTGTGAAAAAAACAAATTAGAATAAAACAAAAATTTTAAATAGCTAGATTAAAATGGTATCTACTTCATTTGTGTATATACATGTGTAAGTACTAGAAAATAAAAATAGTAAAACAAACCAGATACTGTGAAGCAGAAATGCACGGAACTTAATTACATATAAAACCCTTCTCACACCATGGAAGGGAGACGACAACAGACGTTAGTCGCATTGTAAGGGTCAGAGTCATGACTATCTTAGAAGCGTCACACCTTAAGTTGGTATTTTAGTCACAAAAACCAAAAAATAAATACAAAATACTGTGCTTGGGCAACTTAAGGACTGCGATTAGTGTTAGTTGTGCGATTGTGTAACATTAATTTAAGAAGAATCGGCAAAGAGAGAGGAATAAAGATACTTAAGTAAAAAAAACCAGAAGAGTGCATCAGAAGCATTCAAAATACCCAGCAAATAAAAAATACTACCATTAATAAGATGCAGTAAAAGCTCATAACTATAACTATGGTCAAATAAACATCAAAATTAATTTAGGTTACATAAATACCTCTGTCAAAAATTGCAAAGGAAATAAATCTAGCAACAAAAACAAATGAATCTTGAAAACTGATTTTTATTATGCACAAGTGAGAAGTGGTATTGATGCACTCCAACGCATCAAGAAAAAATAAAATGAAGAACGTCTATAATTGCGATGTTGATAAAATCGCAAGTCTTAAGTACCTTAAATTTGGTAGATGTGTATTAGCATATGATCACAGGGAATTTTCATTTTGCCATCTTCACAAGTTCAGTTACCTTCAAATGACACAACATAGATGTTAGGATTCTTTGGTGACACATTACACATGAAAAAGTAGATAACAACTAATAAAATCCATATGGTAAAAACATAAGGAATAATGACCGATCAATATATCATTTTTTTTATAAGAACGTCTAAACGACTGTATGTGCTTATTTATTCTGTCGTTTCGTCACAATTCTAGCAACTATTTTTTCATCTTTAAATTGGTTCCCCAATAAAAACTCAAAATTTTGATAATTGCATGTTTTACTGTAAGTTTTACATGGAAATGGATCCCGTTAATGTACTAAGCACAAAATAAGAAAAAAAAATTGCAAAAAATGAATTATGCGCATAATTAATTAAGTTTCGGTCTCAAAAAGTACAAGATTTCGGTCTAAAATATCTCAAGAACCGTTTTACTAAAATGAATGAAATTTGGTGAAAACACTTTAGGCATAAAGAGCTATGTGCTGAACCAAAAAAATACCAAAATATGGCAGCCACTTCTTTGTATTACATCAAATAAGGAATCCGGGCTTTTTTGACTGCGGCTGGTTACATTTGTAAGCTAATTATGTCACCCAGGTAAATTATTTTAGACATTTTATTGATTCAGCACATAAACTATTTGTTGCTTTTACAATTTGCAGAGTTTCAAGAAATTTAAAGAAGCTAATCTAATAATATTCTTGGCAGAAGTTCTAAAAACCTTATTTTCAGAAAACGGAGTTTTAAAAATTAAATTACAAAAAAAGTTCAAGCAACGCTAATTAAAATGCACCCTTTGAGTAGGTGCTCAGATAAAGCATAGTAGATATATATTGCTTTTTGACTAGATTTCCGCTTTCCAATGCTTTTAAATTTGCTTCAAATCAAGGGCATACAGCGGTTGCTAGGGCCGTTGCTAAGGACTGAAAATTGAGTATACCTCATTTAAATCGAAATTTGAGGCATTTCCTGACTCTTTCAGGCAATATAATTGACAAATTCGGATTCAGCAGTAATTTTTCGACCAAAACAAAGTGTTTTTCAAAAATCAAAAAATTTAAGAATTTTTATTGGGGAACCACCTTAAATATAAGTTAATTCAGGTTTAATATGTTCTAAATTTTTGGCAAAATCTCAGTCTCGACGTTCTAATAAAAAAAAATGTGTATATTCAGTGAACTTTCTTGTGCTTGATCATCAGATGAATTTTCGATCTGATTGACGAAACGGTCCGATTTCGCAAGACAGAATAACGTTCTTTCGCATCTTCAACTAGACGCCATCCGGGAATGGTATTCAAATCAATTTGTGTCTTCAAAGCCGTTATTTCTTCAGTGCTGAACGCTGCTCTCTTTGGCGCTGAAATGAAATAATAACATACAGTTGACTCTCTCTAATTCGAATCTCTACTATCCGAATATTTCTATTATCCGAATGAATTTAAAGTCACCGTCAATTTTCCTTAAGAAACTCTCTTAATTAACTTTCTACTATCCGAATCTCTGTAATCCGAAAATCTCTATAATTCGAACGAATTATAAGATCCCCTCAGCAAAATTATCTCTATAATTCGAATATTCAGAGTGTAAACCATGCATTAAAACTTTCGAACGTTTTTTTTTCGAACTTTTTATGTTTGTTCGTTTTTGTAAACAGAAGTGCAGCAATTTAATGTGCTTTGATGTCCTGCGTTTTATTTCTCATAATGTCTAAGCGAAACCGTGTAGATCAAAAACTTGAGACCAAGTATAAAGCTTTGGTGGAATTAGAGAAAGGAAAATCCAATAAAGAAGTCGCTCAATCATTTGGTATTCCGCCTAATACGCTTTCTAATTGGAAAAAAAATAAGGAAAAGGTTTTTGACGCTTATAAAAAAGGGAATGCAAAAACCAAACGGATGAAGTCTGATACCTATGAGCAAGTCAATAACGCTATACTGAAATGGTTTACACGTATACGAGCAGAAAATATTCCTGTTAGTGGCATCCTTATAAAGGAAAAGGCTCTTTATTTTGCCAAAGAATTGAACATTGAAAAATTTCAAGCATCGGATGGCTGGTTAGACAAGTGGAAAAAAAGGTTTGATTTGATATCTTATTTATGGAAATATACATTATAAAGTACATATTTATAACATTTTAGGAAGTCTTTTTTCGAGAATGTTAATATACTTTTCTTCTGCTGTGAAAATTAAACGTGACGGTACCTTCATTCCCAAACCATCGTTAACTGGTATTAATTCAAGACTTAATATATCTTGGACAGATGGTATTACAGCAGCCATCATGTTTTAGAATTCGTCATTAAAAAATCAAGAACAAAAATACCGGATGAATCTTTATATAGATCTTGAATAGCTGATAAGGCCTAGGTTCCACTTACATTTATTTTTCTTTTTTTCTACAGGTATGGCGTATCTTTTAAAACCATTGCAGGAGAATCTAAATCAGTTACAGAAGAGATGACAGCGCCCTGGTTGGAAACAACACTACCGACAATTCTTTCCAGATACCCAATTGAAAATGTCTTTAATGCTGATGAATTTGGCCTATTCTATCAGTGCCTTCCCAATAAAACCTTTCACTTTAAGAAAGAAAAGTGTAGTGGGGGCAAGCACAGCAAAGTTAGATTGACCGGGATGGCAGCAGGAAATGCAATAGGTGAAAGACTTACTATGTTTGTCATTGGAAAGTCAAAGAATCCGCGGTGTTTCAAAGGTGTTAAAAGCATTCCATGCCGTTACCGAGCCCAGCCAAAAAGTTGGATGTCGTCCGAGTTGTTTGAAGAATGGATGAGGGAACTCAATCGTAGCTTTGGCGTCAAAAAAAGGAAAATTGCTTTGATCGTGGATAACTGTCCTGCTCACCCAACCGTTACAGGGCTCCAATGGATTGAACTCATCTTCCTTCCGCCTAACACAACATCGGTCACCCAGCCTATGGACCAAGGAATTATCAGAGCACTCAAGGTCAAGTATCGTTCTCTTGCCGTTAGAAAGCAACTTGCTAACTTAGAGAAAGGAAAGCAGCTACCAAAAATTTCCATCTTGACAGCAATGACAATGCTCAACAAGGCTTGGGGTTCAATACCTGATCGCACTTTCTTGAACTGTTTCAAAAAGTCCGGTATTTCTGAAGAATCTGCGGAGAAGGCGTTAAATGATGATGATGACCCTTATGCAAATTTGGATGTCGAAGAAGACGTCATTGAAAATTTGCGAGGTGATCTCCAAGTCATGAAAGGCAAGTTCAATGTAAACTTTGAATTAACTGCAGACGAGCTTGTCGATATTGACTTTGAGATCAGTGTTTCTGGTCTCATATCCAATAAAGACATCATTGCCGAAGTGAGTGGATGTGTTGACTGCAACGATAGTGAGGATGATGATTCCGACAACGAAGAACCAACCGAACTGTTGACAAAACCCGATTTTAAAGATGCCATGAATGCCATTTCCATCCTTGAGGAATACAGCATATTTACGAAATTTGGAGTAGATTTGAGGAAAGCACTCAGCGACGCAAGTCGTGTGCTTGACTTGGACTACCTCGTCAACAAAAAACAATCCAAAATTGAACATTTTTTTGAGAAATCCTGAGTGTAGTAAATATAAATAAAGATTTTCAAAAAGAACTCAATTTTTTGTTGTTGTGTTTTCATCTTGGTGGTTTTTGTTATTTTTTCAAAATTTCCGATTTTTCTCTCTCTAATTCGAATTTTCACTCTTCAAGTCTGAAAATTCGAATAAGAGAGACTTTCTATTATTCGAATCTCTCTATAATCCGAATAAAAATTTGTCCCCCTTGAGATTCGAATTAGAGAGAGTGAACTGTATAAAAAGGTTCATTAAACCGAATACGGAGTCTTCAGACTTTGAACATAGTTGTCACTTTTCACTTATCGATTGAAAGATTGTCATTTTTAATTTGTATGTTAACTGTATGTTAACTATATATTGGATTGGATAATTGGATCGGATTGAATACACATCTAAAAGGCCGTTAATGTATAATTTCCAGACGTTTAAAACCTGTCTGCTAAAATTTGTTAAGGTTATTGAAAGAAGGAGACAAGGTCTGACCCTAACCCTCACTGAACCAAACAAATTTATTTCACAAGGTTTACACTGAAAAGCTGTTCTATTTTTAGACAGCTGTGAGTGATATTAAGGATATGTTAAGAAGAAAATACAAGGTTTTTAAACTAAACATACCTTCCATTAATGTGGACAGATTTGTAATAGTTTCTTTTTAAAATGTAAAAGAAAATTACATTTTCTAAAACAAGGTTATTAAAACATAAGAAAGACCCGTCAAAAGTCATAGTTTTAGCATCAATCCCCAAAACGATCTCCTTAAAATTCATGCTTCCGACCAAATTTCTACATAAACGGCTCAGTATTTCCAAATTAAGCCTCATTGTGATTTCAATATATATTACTGATTATTTATACATTTTATAAATACTACTGTTATAAATGATATAAGACTTAAATTCTGGGAAACCTAGTAAAACCTTCCGAAACCTAGTAAAACCTTCCGAAATCTGGTAAAACCTTCCGAAACCTAGCCAAAACGTTTCATGTGAACTGCAATTCAAATTCTTCACAGCACTGTACTAAAGTGAAACGAAATCAATCCATTTCTCTTCGAAAATTAAAAATCGATGGCTTCCTCCTTTTATTACCTTTCGTTTGGCGAGGCATTCCTTTTTTTTCTGGCTCAGAATCGGAAATGTCTCCTCCTAAAACTAAATCAGTTTATTTGAGAACATTATGTGTAGTAAGTACAGCTTTCTCAATTTCTCCATGCAATGTAATGTCATCCAAAACGTAAAACAAAAAATCATCACTAAATACAATTTAACCAGCAATTCCTCATCAAATTCTTCATTCAGGGTCTCTGTTCTTCTTTTTTGTTAATGTATGGACTTCATTGCATTAACAGAGAACTCAAAACAACAGCTTATTATTTTTTAATTAAAGAAAAAAACCTTCTTTTGTGTTCATTGCTGAATTTACGAAACTCGAGAATATAGCAACCCTAATATTAAAGACTTTTTTCTTTATTTATTTCATTTATTTAAAGACGCTGGCTATACTCGGTGGACAAAAAATATGTTGGCGCTGACAATGGAGAGAAAACTTAAAATTGTGTCACTTGAAAATTCGAAAAAGGCGGGCTAACAAAACGTAAGTGGGAATCTGCCTTACAGTCAAATCATATTATCATAAACATTACTTAAAACTTTTCTTCGACAATAACAACTCAATGTATCCTATACACGCTTTGTTATAAGCAACGCTTTTCTCCAACTCTGCCTCAGTGTTATTCAAGTTTTTCTTGATCTTAGCCTGAAATGTTGTAAAATGTTGTAAAATGTACTATTATTACTCGTCTGTCAGCTATACAATCTGGACCTAATCTTTATTTATAGTCCCTACCTATCATTATTTGAGTCTTTTGTTATACTTTAGAACAGGAAGAGAAAAAACAAAACAAAAAATCCTGAGTTTCCTACTTTTCTACTGAAAATCGTGGGGGTGAGGTTGTTTCTTAAAATTTCGTCCAAGGTTGTGTCATTCATTAATAATGCCCTTGCCAATCAAGAGTCCAGAAATCTTTCTGTGTTAGTAATTCATATCAATTTGCATTATCCTGCCTAGATGGGTTTTTTTCCCCATCATCGAACACTTCACATATTAGTTCATACTTTGAACCCTGGATCAAAAAGTAAAACCACTAAGGAATAGGTGATGTATAATTTAAGTTACCTTGTAAATCTATGTCATCATTTGTCTCTTCCATGACTACTGTTTGCTAAAAGATGAGATAGTTAGAATAATAATTACCGTTATAGAAATAAGAAAATGTTTTAATGTAGGCATAGTGAAGTAAATGAAGTGGAGAATCTCACCTTTCGTTTTAGGTTTTTGTCATTTCGAGTTTCACTAGTTGGTTCATCTAAAAAACGAATGAATAATTACTGCTTATCGTTGTAATTTCTCAAATGATAAAAATATGTATAGCCTATAGGTTGAAAAACATTGACAATGAGTTAAATTGCCCAGATCAAAGAAGTTCTTTATGATTTGCTGTTGTCATAATTATAAAGAGTTTTTTTAACTTACCGTAGAATGTTTCCAACCCGGAAAAAATACATCACACTTTGGAAAATTGTGACAGAAAGGAAGGAACAATCAAGCAATTCCAAAAGAAAAGGTTTTGGAAATATTATCTTACTGCACAACTCTCTCATTTTTCTGTTATAAAAACCCTCGCCCCTATCCTTCGCCATCAACACCTTAGCCACTTTCGTCAGCTCCACTGTACTTTCTTCCTGTCGGGTACCATTTTTTATGTACATCTGCCGTGTGCCCCTGATGGTCCGTTACTCATGTGAGCTCAGCTTCTGTCATATCTAGAAGCTGCAAAACTGTGGCCATGTGCTTTCAGATTTTTTCAGATTTTGGTGGATGTCATCAACTCCGATTTCTTAAATTTCGCCTCGATTGCAACTTCAAGCACGGCATCCCACCCGTGTATAGCATTTGGAGAGCCCCTCGTTGGTCTCGGAAAGAGATATCCGTTTTCTGCATCTATACCGATGATGTTTCTAGATTGGACCAGCAAATCTATCATAGCTTGCATATCTTTCGGTAAACAATACAGGAACGCAACGTTTTCGCTTGCCTAATAATAATACAATTGGTTAAAAGTTTATTATAGTTAATTAAACTAGTAAATATAATGTGTATATAAATGTAAAAGCATATTGTATAAAACGTAACAAATGGTATTTCGGCCTGCAATACCAGGGCCTTTTCGTTTCGTTGTCCACATATCAAAAGGAGACAAACAGCCCTGGGTAAGAGGTTTCATCTGCACAACATCAGTAATCAAAGTTTTCAAATCAATGTTTCTATTAACCCCATTCAACTGATATGAATATGGATGGTAAACATATCATAAATCAATAATCAGAAGAAAAACATCCCATTACTTTCATTGAAGTTCCTTCCTCTTCTCTTTTCCACCCTTCCGAACTCTATCCGATATTTATCAAGCACTCATATCCGTTTCGATATTTAATTCTTTTGAAATGCAAATTATAATAAGTTTGAGGAAAGATTATGAACCCTTGCGTTATATTGTATTAAACAAAACATTGTACCGTTGCTCTCTGCATTTTTAGAGTTGTCAGCTTTGGGTACTTCATCAATGTTTACTAACTCCAGCCCATCATTGTTGTCATCTAAATAATGCGAAATAACATGAATCAACGTAGGAATCATATTTAGTTATATACTACGTTTTCATATCTATAGCTAAAAAAGCTTACCATTAGCACTAGATGCGATCGATTATCCGACTTAATTCTATTCCAAGGTTATCCTCTTCATCTGATTCCTCAAACTGGAATAGGTCTACCTCCTCTTGCTGATCGGGCTTTGCGTGACTTTTTATGATTTGTTTCGTCTTAGGTTTATATGGTATTTCAAAACTTTCATCAGACGAAACACTCAGTTCATCAGAAGAGCTTTCAGTATCAGGACTGAAATTATCATCTGTTGTGCTCACATCTTCATCGTCAGTGGATGATTCAGCAAATGCATCAAGCTACAGTATACAAGCAAATCATTTTTTCAGGAATATTCAATTTAATTTTAGAAACAAAATTACACAATATCCATTCCTTCTACAATTTGGAGAAGTTTAGGTAATACCACACCTTTTTTATGCAGGGACCTAAAAACCTGAATACACATTTCATGACCAATAATTGGAATACTGAATGTTATTATCTTTCAAAGGAAGCCAAAATACTTTTACCATTGGTAAACCGTTAATGCTGACAATATAGGAAAAACGGTCAGTGTAAAAGCATAAAAAAAGCTAAATCGTTTCTTTAAATAAAGAATAGCCCGAGTCTTAATTTTCATGGAAAATAAAAACAATTTAGAATGGGAATTATGTTGAAACCAGCGGCTAAATGTTTTAACAATGACGTTTAAGGCTGACTTCATATACTTGTGTTTTATATTGACATGTCATACTGTCATTAAAAGAACGTAGTATATTGCAAAGTATTCGCGTTTATTTTCTCCCACGTATTGTAGTGTTTGACATAATCACGTTAATTTCCTCCAGCGGTACGGTCATTCTTTACGAGATCATTTTCAACGAGGTCATTTTTATCTCCCTGTTAATTTTTAATAGTAAGGCAAGTTGTTAAATTGTGATTCCTGTACTTAGAACAAAATAAGAATAAATTAAGCTGAGAAAGGCTCGGAAAATTAGAAAAGCTAGCTTGAGGTCATCAGGTCGGTTTATACTGGTTCCTATATAAAATGAGGAAATTTCAGCCGGTAAGATATATCATTATTTAGTTGAAAAGAAAGCAAAAGAAAATACCAGTTGGATGAAAATACTGCCAAACATATCCATTTCTTCCTCATTGGCATGTTCTCCCTGATCCTATAATGAAAATGAATTGATATTTATCAATCAAAAATTTGGGAATGGAAAATCATTAAATAATAAGTTAGCATTAAGTAAAGTTGTTGAAAACAGAAAATGCCATCAAATATAATAGTCAAGGTCTTCTAGCTCAATGCCAAATGTATACAAATTACTACTATGTTAAGGCTTAGTTTCCATTATTAGCTAATGGTAAGTTAAAATACTTTTAATTTCAAGCACACAACTTAACTGTGAGTTGTATTAAAAGTTTAAAAAATCCTACACTGATTATGTATATAATTAAATGTACAATTTTTAACAGTTATTTAGGTAAAAGACATTTGCGGGAAGGTTGTAGGAGGATAAATTACGTTAATGTATAATAGACACTACAAGTAAACCTTTTAAAATTCGTAACTCATAGTTAGTGTAGTGGAAAGGGAACTGAAATTAATTAAATATTTTGAGATTTATTTACCGGATATTATTTATTGCGGCTTTGCTTTTAAAACATTGTTATTGTTTTCCTGATTTATTACCTAAAGAAATTGTGAAAACAGTCCAGCTTACATCTTTTTCGTGTTTACAGAAAAATTACCATACACGATTTTTTTATAAGAACGTCTAAATTTCAGGTGAGACTGGATGTGCTTATTAATTCAAATTTTTTCAGCCTCAAATGTTTTTATTTGTGTTCTTCCAAGCAAAGTGTCAAACAAAAGAAAGAAAAACAAAAGCTTTTTATCAGTCTTGAAATGTATCTTAGTAAATCTGATTGCTAAATATTGAACATATTCTTAAGATGTTCATAATTTTTGGTGAAGTCTCAGCCTCGAAATAAGAAACTAGTACTACTAAAAACGTGTTTTTGATTCTGAATAAATGAACAAGTCAAAGAAGAACAAAGTTTAGTTAACAACGAAAACCACAAGTTGCAATATATCAATTAAGTCATAGCAGCTTTCGCCTTGTTTTCAAATTCTTTAATTACTACGAACTTAAGAATGATTAAAAATTTTGTGAAACATTGGAATATCGCTTTATTTCGTAAACATCGCAAAAGTCCTTTATTGTCCTGCATGAAAGCGAGGCGATCATGTGCTATCATTTTTGGAATATCAAACTGTTTCTTATGTTTGAGACAAGACATCTCATAATCAACAGTCAAAATTAGGAATTATCAAGGAATTTGTTATGAAAATTTAGCAAAGAGTAAAAAAATATCATTAAAATTTTCAAACCTGTTTTCCCCTTGTCTTCTCTTTATCATCTGAAACAATATCCACTTTCCTATCCCTCTAAAGAGAAATGTTTATCATTCCAATCACATAAATGAAATGGCAAACCTCTTGAATTTTACATTAATCCTGGTATTTATTTATTGTGAAGATTCTTATATAAAGTTTTACAAACCTGTCTCTTCCTTTTCCTGTTTTGTCCTTGGCCGTCTTCTTCATTGGCAATTGGATTACGCTCTATCACTTTTGGTTTAAACTATATAGAAGTCAAAGTATTAATGTTAGTGTCAACTTACAGAATTCCTTAGGGCATGAAAACTGTCCCGACATATGTTGGAAATAATACAAGGCATCTTTAGTACAACAGAATAATTCCTTAACCGCAATCTCCACATACCTGCATTTTACTTTGGTCGCCTTCTTCGTTGGCAATTGGTCTACGATCTGTCAAGTCGGTTTTAGGTTGGGTAGAAAGCAGCGATTTAAAGTTAGAGTCGATTTACAGAATTTCATAGAGTATCAAAACTGTCCCGGTATTATGTTGGAAATAAGACAAGGCATCCGAAGTATAACTGAACAATTTTCTTCACAGCAATCTCCGCATACCTGTTTATCACTTTGGGCGTCCTCTTCGTAATGTTTTAGTGTTTTTGTATATAATCTAAATTGCACTTCCTGACTTACATATATCATTGGGCACTTATTTGAAATTATTTAACATGCTGTAACAAAAGTGTTTCATGCTTGATGTTAAACTGGCTGGGCAAAATGCTATTAAAAACAACATCATGACCAAAGAAGAGTTTGAGAAGAACATCGAAGCATATTCCCAAATTCACAAAACTTGCAGGAAAAAGTTAATCTAGTTACAGACGCCATTGCTTCACATGTCATAAAAGATCCAGACAATAAGGAACATATTCGCCAGACATATCAGCCCAGATTGCATTACTTAAAGGCAAGATTCCAAAAGAAAGTAACCTATTTTATTTTTAAAGCAATCTTTTTCAAACAATGTACAGCGTACAATGTACATATCACGTTCACAAAATGTTAAAGTTTTGTTACTTATGAAATGCAGATTAATATTACAAATTTGTGTGATATGTCATTTATGGTCTCAAACTGGAGGTCGACTGGTTGATGAAACACAATACCTTTTTGAAAACAAAGAAACTTTACGAAAAACAGTGAGCTGATCGTGTACACCCAACATTTAACAACTTGTATGTGACATAAGGCCGAATGAAGCCAAACACTAGACGATTGAAGGCCATTATGGATGCACCCCTCCAAGCTGCGAATCCTCATGCCCAATATTTGAAACCTCAAGTTAAGAGGATAGGACTTGAGGAATAAATACTCTTGCCTTATATTGTGTATTTATATGTTTAAATCTCTGTTTTCGGGGGGAAATGCATTCTATTTCATGGGAAATCATGCAAATTCATTATAGTAAATGTGAATCTTTTGGTGAAAGCGGTTTTCAGGAAAACGTTCGAAAACCATTCAACTGTAACTGTATATCTGACCCCCGGCTACCGCAAAAATGTCCAAAGTAGGCCAATATTTTATTTGAAATATTTTATTTGAAATATTCTATTTGAAATATTTTGAATTGCTTCTTAATATTCTTAAATGTTTTTGTTATTATTCCATAAATTGTGTTTGGTAAAACCTAGTTGAAACATGATTTAGGGCTTTAAATACAGACTATATTCAGAAAAGAAATCATGTTATTTTGCCATATTTTCTTACAGAAATGTTAAAAAGACCCTCGAAATTTCAGATCTATCCAAATTTGATGTGAAAGACGTTCCCGTGGATAAGCCGATGACCTTATCGGCGTAATATCAGCAATGGCATGTTTGAAGGATAGATGAAAGATTTCACAGTTTTGATGCTTCGTTCGCTTCGTTCGCTATTATGTTTATGCAAGGTCAGCTTATCTATTGTTAAAATCTTTTGTGTCGGTATGCCTTTGAAGTAATCCTCGCCTCGCGTTTCACTGGATTTTTGTTTAGATGGGCGGGTTTATACGACTGTTTATGTTTCACGCATTGTGGAAAATCAAAGAAATTGGAAGAAATACGAATTGCATATAAATATGCAACGTTCATTAGTACTCCAGATCTGCTATTCAACCTTTTTCAAAATGTAGAATGAGCGTTTGCAGCGAATTTTGTCGAATTATGCGGAATTTAGCGAATATAGTTTTCAAGAAAAATTCACACATTAGAAAGGTGCCTGACTGACGCCTAAAAATATACAAGAAGAAGAATATCTTTTCCTTCGATTCTGAAAGTTCCATGGTTGAGGCTGTAGGAGGTCTTGAAGAAACAGGGTTTAAAAACTGCCTTTTACTGGGTTTTACCATCTTATAGAAGCCAATAGAAGCAGATATTCTTAACTGTGCTAGAGGGATTTTTAAAACTGCCTTTGTTACAATTTTAATAAGACGAGGCGAGCTTTATTTGAATGGATTTATAGAAGTTATAAGTCCTTCTCTGTTTATACATCCATGGTTACATGAAGGGGAAATGGCGTATGTAAAATTAATTGAATTAATTTAATGTACACATGAGCAAGATTGATGAAAAGATTGACAACATCTTTCTACATGTGTGCATTGTGAACCAAATCACCTTGAGGCTAACAAAACTAATAGTGTGCGAAATGGGAATTCAGAAGTCATAGCAACAGGATATTTGGGATCATCATGACTGTCAACGTAGTGAGATTTAATTATTTCAAAATAATCAGTGACGAAAGTAGGAACACAGAATAAATCAAACAGAAATGTTACCTTCTCTCCAAGGAAACAAACAATTAAAATCTGAAAAACGCAATAACGACAAAAGCATCAAGAAATCACTTAACATTGAAACAGAGTACTTTCAACACCAGATTTTGGTTAGAGTTGTAGAACAAGCAAAGAAGAAAGGGGCTTCACATAGGCGTATTCACGGTCAGTCAAAAAAAGTGGAGGAGTCCAACATTACGATCTTTCTTTTCAGTCTTAAGTGTCGATCAGGTTATTTGTACGTTTTCCTTTTCTACTTTAAATTACTAAACTCTCCTCCACAAATTTTGACTGAGCTGTAGCTACGCCTCTGCTTCGATTTGGTTGGGTGTCCTCCACATAAAGGAATATGGATTTCACTTGAACAATGGAGCATTTAGTGACGCTATTGCATTGCGCTACAGCAAACCAATTCTTGGCCTAACTACTGACCATTAATGACCAAGTAAATTGTAACCCACGCCCTGAATTTCAAATCAGAAGTTTCTGTCATCAGGACACACAATAAAATAAGTGATTTTGAAGCAAATAAAGTGCATACTGACTTTGAAATAGGGCCGCTATTACGACCACTCGAAACTGAGGAAATCTTCGGTTTAAGAGATGACAATGCACATCCCGAAATCCATGCTGTCTGGAGGAACGCTCGAAATACTTACTTTGATGTTCGAGTCACTGTAAACTCGGTGAAACTCAATGTAAACTCGGACTGTTGAAAAAAAATGTCCTATTGAAAAAATATTGAAAAACTTTCAAATCACGAGAAGGAATAAACGGCTCTGTTACCGGTGGTGAGGGTCCTGAAAATTCTTTGCCCTAAAAAAAGTGGCTGCAATATACGGTGCATTTACATAGAAATAAAGGTCGGAATTTCTAATGCTATTTTTACTTCTTCACAAATAGCAAGATCTTTAAATGTGACTCGTATAGCATGAATTCTAAATTTGTAAAAAATCGCCATAACAATAAACGATGTGAAGATAAATTGGAAATTTTTATTTCTTGCTCAAATGTTTACAATGTAAATCATGTTGCCATGAAGAAAATAGTTTCCATTATCTTTAATGTCTTATTTGTTCTTAGCAGTCTTGATACGTTCGATACGATACGATACGATACGTTCAGAATTCGAGATTTAATCCAGCATATCCATTACCTTTCTTATCTAAATAATTATTAAGCCAAATTACGAAACAAAGAAAAAAGGATCCAAAATCTATTGCCTGTATGTATGTAGACTAATATTTCCTTGAAATTTCATTTTAATCAAGTTAAAATCATTCACACAAGAAAACTCACCTTCTGGTCCCTTCCGTGTTTTCCAATTTTCGACATGATTATGGAAAATACATCTTGAACAATATCTATTATAAGATCAGATTAGTCAATGACAAGATTGCATCCAATCTTTGAAATATCCAGGTGTTTTTATGAAATACATCAAAAAGTAATGGTTTCTCAATCTATGCATTGTATTATTTGTCACCTTCACTGTTCTCATTAGAAAGTACATTGTCCCATGGACCTAAATGTATTAGAAGCGTGAATAGATTACTTCGTTTCATATCCCTTCCGGTGTCATCGTAAATTCTGACTCCCCCTAAAAAATGACCCCCAAGTCATTATTAACTGGTGAATATTGACTCCCCAGTTATTTTAACCTAGTGAACTAAGACTTCTTAGAGTTATTATTTCCTAGGAAAAACTCCCCCAGTGGATTTTGACTCAAAAAAGGAAAATATATTGTTATCAAGTCATATTTTTTGAATCTTTGAAGAATGAAAAAAAAAGTGAACAAAGCTATGAAAAAAATATAAAAGAATATTTTTCATGGTCTTAAATGTTTTGAAAGCTTGAAATAAAATAAAGATTAAAAACACGCTAAACATGTCAAAGGGCAATTATTTGGCTGTAAAAGTTTCGGTTCTTTAAAAAAATTAACACTCCAAATATGGACATGCTAGGATTTCGAAGCAAATAAAAGAATTCAAAAGAATAATTTTCTATGGTTTTAAATGTTTGAAAACCTGGTGCGCCATCTTTCATCGCTAATATTCTACCCAACTTCCCTCACAAGAGACGTTGTCCTTCTCTCAATTCAAAACAACAATCGAATGTTTCAAATAAAACTGCAATGCCTTCATTGGGAAGTACTTGTCCACTAGTTTATAATAATTAACTCCTTCTCTGATCTTTCAAGACCGATTGAGGGAGTCCTTTTTACCTAGGGGAGGGGGGGGGGTCACTATTTTCTAGTTTAATATGACTCTAGGGAGTTTCTCTGGTTTGTAATGACTGGGGGAGTCATTATTTTCAGGGAGTCAAAATAATCTGCAACACCGGGGTTGAAAAACGATAAAATATCCCTGGTAGGGTTAAACTCAATATTGGCCTTTGAAGGACTAACTTCGTTGTCAGTGGAAAAATTACTTATTATCTGTTTCATTGGAATCAATAGAATGGAGAGTATTGCTTAGCAATAAAATAAAATCAAGCAATAAAATCAGTTAAACATTAACATATAAAAGCGGAGTGGCCATAACAAGGTGTTTGAGCAGAAATTTCGGAAGGTCTATCCATCTTTGATATTTTTCTCAGCAAAGTGTCCTTATTCTGAACTAAAGCATAAGCAATATGCAAAAACAATTTACTACTGCAAAACTAACACGTTGAAACTAGATAATTATTTTTATTATTGATATAACTTTACCTTTTTCTTGATCTCCTTGAATGGGTCTTACTACAAAAAAAATTAAACAATATATATTGAATACTACATTACGAGATATAGACAACATTGATAAAGTTTCTGATATTATAAACATTTCCTCTACAACAGAACTTTTTTGCATCGACAATGCCGCTAACATAGACAACAACAACAATACGACAACAGGCTTCATGGTTTTATATTACGCAGTTTAAGATCTGAAAACCAGAACGGCAACGGCACCGAAAACTTCATAAAATGCCATTCTGCGCATGCTCATTCGAGGTGATTCCCTGATTGAAGTTTTAGATCTCGTGTTCGCAACGCCAGTTGAGCTGATTTCCCGTGTTCTGAAAACGTATGGTTGTTATAAAGGAAAGCACACAGAAATGGCTGGGTACGTACAGTTTTACTTTCAAAAATAATAATTCATGATGTTTTTAAGTCTTTACTAATGTAGGGAAAGTTTTATACAGCATGATTAATTTTAATCGATAAAAATCTTTTCTTAAGTACACAAATGAGATGGACAGATGCACATGACATTTTATTTGCCAGAGAAGTACTTCTCTTTGAGCCATATCAACAAAGAAAGGGATCAGTAGAAAGAAAACTAATTTGGGAACAAATCGCTGTTTCCCTTAATGCAAATGTCGATCCGATATTTCGTGTCAATGCAAGATCAGTAAGAGACCATTTAACTACTATGCTAGAAAAATTCAAGAAAAAAAATAATGCTGAAGAACGAGCATCAGGTATTAGTCCTGAAGAGACTGAGTTAGACATAGCTTATCAGGATATTCTTGAACGGTTCAAATTAGCTGAGGAGGAGCAAACAAAAGAATCTGAGGATTAAAAAGCCAAAACAGAAGGCGATATGCAGAAAGCTGCTGAGATGAGACAGAGAAGCCTACAAACATTTTCAGAAACAAAGGAACGTTCCTGTGATGAGACCCCAAGTAAACGTGCTCGTAATAATGGTTCTGAAACGATAGCTTTTCTTAAGGAAAAATCTGCCATGGAAATGGAGCTGAGAAGAGAGGAGTTAAAACAAAAAGCAGAAGAATTGAAACTCCAACAAGCCCTAATGTTACAGCAAACTGCTATGTTTAAGCAGCAGCAAGATGTTCTAATGAAGTTAATCGACAAACTAGCATAATGAAAAATTTTGAATGTTTCTGAAATTTCTTTGTTTTCACGAGCTAGGCATATAGTTCTATATTTTGTTTCTCTTGAAATTTATAGTTGTGCATTTTTAGACAAGAAACAAAAAGGTTTTTGATTCTTTAAAAAATGTTTTCATTCTCTTTTGTTATTCTAAGTTAGAAGTGTTTCATTCTACATACCTTTTTAAATTTTTTATAATTGTATATTTTCTGTTATGTTATCAAGCATAAAAAGGAGTATTGGTATTTTGTTATTTATATTTATAGATGTATATTATAGATGTATTGATATTTCATATTTCATATTTATTTGAGGTACTTTGTTCTATGAACTTTAATTTTGTTGGATAATTTAAAAAAGAAACTTTTTATTTTTCTCATAAATTGAGTATTCATTGTTTTGCTGATCACACCATAGTGGCAGGTTAGGAACAATAACAATGTTTATTATTGAAAGTATTCTTCTAAAAGAGGAGGATCCATATCAAAATATTTAGAGACTTGATTTCTGTACAGACAATTTCTAGCATTACTTAATAAAGCACAAACCAAATATATTTTTCCAACAGAGGTTAAACCAATTTTCAAATTCTTCTTGAAATCTAGGAACTTGAAGTAATTTACAATTTCGCCAAATTCCCACTCAACAGCTGCTCGCACCTCACTCATGCTCTTATTCCAGGATTTTTGTTGATTAGTTAGATTTGCACCTTTGAACCCAGCTTGCAGGTGAACTCTTAGTGGATATGCTGGGTCACCAAAATACATAGTGGATTTCCATTAGAATCAAAGCTAAACTGTTGAAGAAGATTTAGCAGATTCGAATCTGCCAGCATTCCACTATCATGACGTGTCCCCTCAACAGGACCATACATGTTGGCAATAAGTCCGTTGGGTGCCACGACAGATTGAAATTATAGTGCATGCACCCTTTTATAACCGTTGTACACTATACGTTGGTGTTTACCCGGTCGACAAACTGGTCTGACTGTCCCATCTATGAATCCCCAACAGTTCTCAAGGGGGTGGGGCACCCTTGTCATGAACTTTAGCTGCAAAAACCTCCAAGCAATCACTTTTAAGCCAGTTTTGGTTAAAAGAGTTGAGCAGGTGCCCCCAACGTAAAATAAGCCAATTGGACATATGTTGCGTGATAAAGCATAGTTCAGTTACTGACCTACCAAAGCGAGGGGCCATGTCAAGGTATCTGCAAGGATAAGCGAATCTTTTTAAAAGGATGCATAAAGCCTCTATAGAATTACATATAGTTCCATTATAACAAGTGATATCATGAGGTATTTGTAGAGCAGCACTGAGTCTATAAACAGCACTCTTTGTAAAACGAAATTCATTTTTACACTCATCATCCGTCACCAGTCCAAGATTAAATCTATCATATAGCCAATAAGGTATTTCCGGATATTTAGTAGAATTAAGATCAAACAGTACTGCAAATTCATCATTATTAATTATATCTTCACAATAAGCTCTCAGTAAAGCATTTCTAACATTCTTTAATTTGGGCATATTTTGTGATTACTTTTTTACTGTTTTGTTTTTATTACGCGCGGAAAAAAATCTTAACTTAAACTCACGGCGACGAGAACCGCAACGAGAACTGTCAATTTTAAAAGACACTGAAGCCATTATACTTGTTAACGCTAGCAACTCTTTCAATTCTTTGAATCGTCAAGTTGTATTACGTAATATCCATGTTCTATGCCCTTACTTTGCAACCATACCGGTCCCGCGAAATTGTATTGGGTGTCACAGTTATAATATCAATATAGGGAACGACATGTTTTATGCTTTAGGAATTGCATTAATACATACCATTAATACATAACTTAGCGTTAATGTAAATCAAATATGTTTGGCAGATTATGTAACAGAACAATATTTCTTAAATAACCTACAGAATTGGTGGGATGCTCATATTGGCCAGGGCAACAAATTTTGGGTATTATGTAAACCAAGGTAAATCATGGTTAATTGTGAAAAATGACCAAGCCCTAGAACTGCCAAGGCACAGGCATTAAATTTACAACTGAAGGACAGAGGCATCTTGGTGCAACAATTGATAGTAATAATTTTCGTGAGAAATATACACGAGAGAGAAAGAAGAAACATGGTGTGCAGAAATCGAATGATTGTCTGACTTTGTAAAATGCTTTTATTCATGGTGAGGTGCACAAGTTTAATTATTTTCTTCGAACGATTCCAGAAATGGAAATGCATCTCAAGAAAATAGATGACGTCATTACGAATCATTTTGTGGATATTTCTTCCTGTATTTCTTATTACCCCCTGTTTATAACAGATATTTTATCTTCATTATACCAATGAAGGCACTTGATATTTTGAAGCCAAAAAATCAACCATGGTTTTAGTTTTGCAGACCCGTGATCTGTAACTGACTATAGAACTGGCTATAGGAGACAAAGGCCGTTGAGAATAGTTTTTTGTCTTATATATTAATCGCGATTGTGCATCCACTTTTTAGTTTGGTCAGTGTGAATAAAAGGACTAGGTACGAAATGTTTGTACGGAAAATTATATAGTAACATTTAAGATCGTTCGTAACTGAGTTGCGAGTATAATAGCGATTAGTATTATACCTTATAGGCAAAAAATTTAGTCACTTAGACAAAAATTAGTCACTTTTTGCCGACTAAATTTTTGAATTTAGTCACTTTTTGCAGACTAATTTCGAGACAAAAAATTACCAAGAAAGTTTGAGTTTTATATATTGAATTGTTACTATATATATATATTATTTATATTATTATTCATATTATTATTTATATTATATTATATTATATTATATTATATTATATTATATTATATTATATTATATTATATTATATTATATTATATTATATTATATTATGTTATATTATATTATATTATATTATATATCGATATTTCAAGCCAAAAGACTCTACAATAGAGACGGATAAGAAATAAATATAAATATAAAATTTACTTTCTTCCCAATCACAACGATTTTATCAACAACATTTTAGGCGACATTCGGTCGTGATTATATTTATGTCGTCGTTCTCGAATAGTTTCTTCAAGCCTCTAGAACCACGAAGGCATAGCAGTTGGCTTCTTGATAAACTGTAGTTGAGTCTATTTTAATTTTAAACCACGTACGACTTCCCTGCATTGACTTAAAGAAGATAAAATCATGAAGACTTTTGTCACATTGTTGTTGTTGTAAAACATCAATGTGACAACAGACTTCATGATTTTATCTTCTTTTATCATCATGATTTTATCTTCACGAGTTGCCACTCAAACCATGCTAAATGCTGAATGAAAATCAATTACTCATCCCAACCACTATTTATACTCAAAAGTTAAGCATAAAGAGAATGCATATTTTTACTGGTTATCACATGTTTTCGAATATAATTATGATAAATCGTCAGTTATTCAGGATTAGTTAATTACCTGACATTAGCAGACAGTGATTAGTGTTCTAGTGCGTAGTTTAATTACCTGATGAGAAAGTTAATTACTTTTACGTTAGTTAATTAATAACGATCAATGCTTTAAGAAAGTGTGTAAAAACCAGGAATTTTGTAGATTGATGTAATCGAAGCGAAACCGTAAATATTTTATGGCAGATTCGAAACGGAATATTTTTAATGACAGTCGCAACTATAAAAATTGCAGGTCGCGAACTATGATTTTATGGTTAATTTTTTGGCATTAATATTACAAACGAAATACTAGAAAAAATGGTACAAATATATTTTCTTCTTATGATCCAGTAATAGTTAAGTTAAAATATAAAACATATACAGCTGTTTTAAAAATTGTTTAAAAGTTATAAAAGAATTAGAAAAATGAATAATGAGAATAAATAATATTATAGCAGGAAAAAGTATTGAAAGTATTGAAAATAAAATACAAAGAAAACATAACAAAAAAATAATTGACAGGGACAACTGGATTGGTGGACAACTTTCCCTTATATGTGCCAATGCAGATCGCAAAGTTAAAAACGTTAATTAAATGATCATATCTCTCATCAAGCTTCAAAGATATTTTGGCAGCCAAATGACTATGAAACGTTGAATGACTATGAAACCTTGTGTTCTTGTGTCCTCTTCGCGAATAACAAGACGACCAGATGTCCTTGAGAAGAACACAGCTGCAATTATTCCAAACAAATATGCCTTCTCCATTAACGTTTTATAAGGTGAGAATTACGTCTTGCCCAATTTTGTGCTCTGTTAGCTCAGGAATTCGTTTTAATTTTTTTTCTTTGAGACGTGTACTGTGTCCATACTTTGATTTACAACAATGAAAATCCATTGGTTTAACATATAAATTTTTCAGCTCTTTTAGGTAAAATACCGCCACAACCTCATTTTCCAATTCAATATATGCTCTTTAAACACATTTCATATTAAAAGCGGTTTCAGTTATTACAAAAATAATAAGATCAGGTATTTTTCCACATTTCAAGCTAATACGTTAATTTAATTTAATATTTTAACAAATCCGCTTAAACTTCGCTTATCATTAACATTTTAACGTTATACATTTTGTTTTGGGACAAAGGTTTTTGTTACAATTTTTTAATTATCATGGTCTTTATTTCAGATTACCCACTGTAACTCCTTACCATTACATATTCAGGGCATGGTCCCAGTGGGCAAAATCTTTAAAAAGTCTTTGAGGAGGAGTGTTTTCTATAGGAATCGCAAGCAATATTTGCCTGCTGTTTTAAAAAACTACACTCCTCCACAGAGACTTTTTGAAGATTTTGCCCACTGAGGTTATTTAGCGAAGTTTAATCAGTATTTAAAAAGGTATCGATTACAATAATCAATGATTTGGAAATATAACATTTCCTTTCTAGTTTGTTATGACGTCATCAATAATGAGAGCCTGGGGCAGTTTTTGGTTAGAGGGGTCATTGGACCTTTAACATTTAGGTCGTTCATGTTGCAATCAAAAACTGCACAATTACACTTAAAATCAGCGCTTCCAGAGGCGGATCTTGAGCCTAGTCGAAATGTATGGAGGAGAGCACGGACATTAACCGTATTTAAGAAAAACGTGCAAATAACCTAATCAACACTTCTGTTTTTACAGAAAATTTATGACTCTGTACTCCTCCACTTTCTTTCACTAACCCTAGATCCGCCACTAACTTCTGTCCCTCACTACGTTCCACCATGTTCTATTATCACGTGATCACGAATGTTGGCATGTTTTTCATGTTTTCCTGCTGGATGTGTTATTGCAACTCCTAACCCTAATTTTGATGAGATCTTACAACAGAGAACACTAACGAACAGATAACAAACAGGGTTAGCATATTCTTTATTCTTGAAAAGTTTATATTAATGGAGATATTTTATCATAGAAACACACGGGAAAATAGTGTTTTTATCATTCATCAAATAAACCTGGGTCAAAAGAGGTCACTGATACGAGAGACAAAATGATCATTGGTGAAATGCTCCTCTTCAATAAGGGCCAAATAACAAATAACACAACCTCCCGAAGTCATCCTTTCAAATAACACAACCTCACTAAGTCATCATTTCAAATAACGAAACCTCAAAGGTCATTTATTTCAAGGAAAATGGATCTAAAAACTTTTAATTTTTTTGTTAAAACTCATGGATTTGTTACAAAAACTTGCATCCAATGTGATAGTGACAGCTTCCGAATACGCACTTTACGAATACAGTACTATTTCTATTGATTGAATCATGGATGTATAAATAATTCTGCTTCCTCACTATTAAGAAAGTCTAAATTCCATGTAAATTCAATTATATAAACTAATAATATCAACTAAAACAAAACAAAAAATAATACGAAACTAACAACGCAGATAGAATTCCAGCAAGAGATCTATCTGTTCGATACGCTTCGAACCCCTCTGGAATTGTTGGAAATCATTAAATGTTTTCACGATTTTTGGCAATCTGTTAATGAGCGAATGTTTCATCTCCAGTGTTCTTGATTTTGACTTCATTGTCACTACCTAACTGCGATTATTTTGTTTGTTTTTTTAATTTAACAGAAGACAAGTTGGCTAGTGTTCAATATACAACACTCTATGGACTTGTATACAGGTCGAATAACCTCTATATTAGCGAATCGGGTGCCAATTTAGTTGCACCACATCAATTTCATTCACGTAACAATTAAAAGTGTATGCAGCTGTTATGTTATGTACGCGTCGCAAGCGATTGATAAGATAGACCTGGAAGCTGGCCGTAGACTACAGTACTATAAGTGATTTTCGATGTTACGAAACATTATGCCAACATTTTACGAAGTAGTAAGGAAAAAATCTTTTGAAAGTCTTTATTTTTCGTAAGTATAGTATGAGGATTTAACGTTGTTGACGTGTTACTTCCAGCATATATTTATCGATGTGTAATCCGAGAATTTTAGGGGATTCACTATACTTTCAATATGTTCTCTATAAACAAATAAATAATTTCTTTAAGCTTGTGTTTTCAGGCCAAATTTTGACCAGTAGACCCTTTTAATACCCTTCCATGTCATTTTCGATTTCTTGAATTGATTAATCAATTGTGGCTACATAGATACATAGATGTTATAGAACACAGGACCTAAAACACAAACCTGTGGTACTCCAAACACGATAGGTAACATTTTCTGAGCGTATATCATACACTTGTACAAATTGTTTTCGGTTACTTAAGTAACTTTGGAAAAAGCTCGTTTGCAAATCGTCTATAAAACATAGTTAACCCGGAAAAGATTGGTCTGTGTTAACATGGAAAAACAAACTGGGTGAGCAATAAAAAGTCAGTACTTCAAAAACTGCAGTTTCGGAATCTAAATACATTTTAAATGCATTTATTTCTTGACGTAGAAAAAGCATAAATATATTAAAAATGTATTTGAAACGTACTGAATCCGTATTTAAAACACATCTGTAACTTATTTCAAATGTATTTAAAACCCTTTTAAACTTTCAGTACGTATTGTTACATTTATTTGAAACTCATTCCTAGTGTATTTAAAACCTGTTGATACCAAAACTATCGTGCGTTTAATTAAAACGCATTTAAAATCTATTGGAAATCTATTTATACTTCCAAAACACACCGTATCTATCTATGTTAGATTTCGGGGTTCGGGTCTTTTCTACTGTAAACTACAGACCTAGAACTATGTCATGTTAATAACGAGAAAAGACAATAACACAATATTTGAATATAAAACCCATATTAAAATTTATTATTTCACGGTACTAGATTATTAGAAATTATGTCTGTTTTCAGGAATAATATCTTTATTAGTTGGTCTTTTAGATAGTGTTTCTTTGTAAACATCTTCGTTCCTTTTGCTTTCCCATAAAAATTTCGCTGAGGAAAATGAGAATGAAGTTGTTTGACGACCCCGCTACTGCGATAAGAGAAAATTTCACCTCGGCCACTTTAGTTTTCTTGAGTTTTTTTATGTATCTCTATGTATTTTCAAGTATTTTTACCACATCTCAGATATCTATATTCAAGCGAAATATGATACAGTATAATATATTCAAAATAGGATACAGTATTTATTTTTTTATTAAAAGAACATTAGTGGCTGTTCCGAAAAGGTATCATTTTTTCTCTAGATGCCATTTTTATGTATTGGTGGGGTTGGGAAGTACAGTAAGGGTAGGAGCGGGGTTGGGGGTTGGGCATTAAAATGCTTGCAATTTTATGGCTGCTTTATTTTCTTTATTGAAAATTTAACCTAATTTTCAGGCGGCAGTATACTATTCAAACATTTTTGTGGTTCTTTAGAAGAACAATAATCGAGTAAGCAAGGTAAACTGCACAGTTAAGGCAAAAAAAACTAAGAATCTGCCTGTCATGCAGACGCAGCGAATGTGGAGGTCTTAAATCTTAAATGTTTCTTTATTTACCATACAGACCAAATTGTTGTGTCTAAAGGACGTGAACACTTCATTAATTGATGTCGGCTTTAGAAGTATAATGAAATTGGTTATATTTCAATAATTAACTTTTGAATTCAAGTAATATAAAACAGTCCGGTTCATTCCTCTTCTCGAAATTTGGGTATATATATAATAATTTTAAAATGTAGCAGAAAACGTCAAGAAATGAAGAGAAATGATGATTAACTATTTGCTCTGGAAATTTAATCGGAAATTATTTGTATCTTCATATCTTCCTCAGCTAGATAAACAAACTTTAAGCTGGGTTTCCTTTCAGTGCAAAAAGTCGAGCGCACAAATTTCATGTTGATTCTCTTGAAATATTGTTCACTCTGTGTCCTTTCATCGATATAATGATGTAATGTTTCAACAGGAAATATTATAACAATCAAGCCAATTATCTACTAAAATGTGCATGCATTAGCTCGTTATGTAGTCAAAAAGATTCTTTTCAAAAACCAGCACTTTCTGCGTTTTCAACTTCCAATAATTAAATAATTAATTTTTCCCCCAGTCATCAATCTACTAGCCAACTCTACATACCACACATCATCACGTATCATTTTATGATCAACAATCTTTCTTTTCTCGAATGTTGATTTCAAAACGATCAGTGTTTCTTCGAGGACAAAATGTTCTTATGATTACATTAAGGTTACAAGACCACGTAATAACAGGATAAAAGCTTCGTGGTGGCTTCCGCAAAAACAACAGATCCGCAATACTCACAGCAACGAAGACGTGCCAATATTGACACAATTTATATATATATATATATATATATATATATATCAACCTATACCTTTTGTTATGGAACTGTCCGAAACATGAAAGAATCTAGGTTGCACGCAAATTCTTGATTTTTAATAGATTTACAAAAGCAAGAAGGCAATAACTGTTTAGAACATTCTGTAAGAAGACATTTAGTGAGACTTTCTGAGACTTTTTTTATAAATTTCATTTCAATTTTTAGCCTCTCATCTAATGTGGTCAGTCTACAATCACAACATTCTTTACGCTAAACATGTATGCGGAAAAACATAGCAATTAGTCCGCAAATTTCAATTCTAAAGTTTAAGTGACGCAAGATTCCGGTCTGGGTTTTATGGGTCTGTAAACGAGTATTACTCGCAACTTCGTATAGATTCACAGTTGAGTTTGAAATTTGGGATTTGCATAAATCTAAACCTTTCTTTAAGTGAAAATTTCCACCCTGTCTATGGAAGGCAAAATATATTTTTTCAACTTCTCATTTTCCTTCAAGTCACATGATTTTGAAATAAATGATAAACGAGATGTAATCAAGGCCTTATCTGAATGAGTATAATTATGCATGCGGTAATTGATATTAAAGTTCCTGCTCTTTCATCATTGTTATATGGTCAGTTTGCGATACAATTTTGAATTCATCATCGAAATAAGTAAACATGTTTACATTTTATTTTTTCAGTTTACTAACAGGTATGATTTTCTTCTCATTACTACACTACAATATTTGAACCAATAATGAATGGGCAGCCATTTTGATACAGCTTTAGTTCAAATTCAATGAAAATTTCAACCTTTTTAATTTTTCCTTTAAATTTCGTTTTGAGTACACTCCGTTTACATAAGCACTTTATCGTCAAACGTTAAGACAGAACTTTCATTCTTTCATTTGCCAACTGACATTTTTAAAGTTTGATATATCACATGGAACAAAGCATATGATAATTCTCATGGTCAAAATGATATTGAATCTTTGGATCAAATCACCTTAAAAACAATGTGTTATTATAAATATAGCAAAATCTGACATCATGATGATCTCAGCACATGAGCATGAACAATAATAACAAGTGAGAGACAAGAAAAGGAATTGTTGTATTGTTTGATCTTCATAAAAGTAGTACGTGAATTATCGTTGGTCATAAATATAAGCTACTGTTTTTGTTGCTTTTAATGATGACTTTCATAGAAGTAATTGAAAGGCGTACATCGGTAATGATGATGTCAGCATGAGGTGGTACCTCCGGTATTTATAACAACACATTGTCTTTAAAATTGCTTCTACTTTTAACAATTGTCACTGTTGTGTCAACTATTGGTATATTTATTAACACATTGTCTTTAATATTTTAAGAACAGTTACACATAGACCGTGGTGTATTCCCTTACCACTGTACACCAATTGTATTGGCTAATTGAAATGTCACATGACAATATCATTTGACGTTAGGACGAAACATCTAAAAAGCTAAATAATTTTTGAAGAAAATTCTTCTTTGATCTTTTCCAGTCACTGCAGCACTGAGGGTCAGAGTCCTTCCGGAGGCCATTGAAATAAACTACCATTACAACACGAGGACAAAGATTACCCTAAGATGTTTAACAGATATCAGAGAAAAGTATATTGTCACTTGGAAAGTCTTTAAATACAAATACTCTCAGTTAGACCATACGTTCTTGCTTAGAAACAACACAAGTTCATTCTACAAATTGTATTATGTTTATGGCGACATATTGCGTATGGAGAAAATCTACGGTGACTGTGACACTTCTTACAAATGTATTGTGATGAAAGAAAATGGGAAAGTGATGGAGTCGGACAACATTGTAAGTAAGTATCTGAAAACTTCTATTTTAATCAACCTTGTGTCCATGGCCTCTTTTGATGAAGTTCGCCATCGTCAGAGTCTATAAAAAATGAAAGACCCTGGGTACGAGGTTCTACTTTCGTCTTAAAGCTTTCGCTTTTGTTTTTTGAGCTCAGTTTTCAATTTATAGAACTAGTGATCATTCCCTTGAGACACCAAATTTTGTTTATATTTCTAGTCAATATAATATGAAAGTAATTTGCTGGTAAGATTTTTGTGATTTTAAGATTTTTAAAATACACAATAAGTTTTGCTACTTCCACGGAAATCGTTTGCGTCAGTAACATCTTTATGTCCAACGGCAATTGAAGCTCACAGTGGCGGATCTAGCATTAATTTAACTAGAGGAGAACTTTCTAAAAAAGAATTGGCAATTAAGCTGCAATTATCCTTTTGAAAACACTTTTCTCCATAATTTTTACACCAGTAAAACTGCTTTTAGATCCACCACTGGCTCATACTACTTATTTTGCAGACTCGTATAATAATTCGTGTTGAAGCTCTGAGAATGTCAACATGCTTGGGATAAATGCAATAAACACTTATTTATTTGTTGTTAAACGAATGAAAATATACGCTAAACTAATCCGTCCCAAATTTCCTTGAACAAGTCCCTACGAGAACTTAAACGGGTTATATTAACCCACACGGAATGATGGCGCTTTTTAATGTGTGCGTAAGTAAATCAACGTATTCGGCTGTACTTCCACAATATGGAAATTTGTAGGCAATACGGAATTTTATGTGTGAAGGAAGGAGTTTCGACGCACAATTTTTAAATTTTTGATATTCGGATAGAAATGGACAGTCAAAAGGCCGTAAAGACAGTTGAACTATTTGCCTGGTCGTCTAACAACAATATGGTACTCAATGCAACAAAAACAACATTTATGCTTTTCAGCACAAAGCAAATTGGCCGCAAAAACCCAGACATCATCAATAATCTCACGGAGATGGAAATCAGTACCAAATCAACCCTCAAAAGGAAACATACTAACAAAATACTAGGAGTACTTTTTGACGATAATCTTTCTTGGGATCAATATGTTATAGAGATATCAAAACGCTGCTATTCAACATTATCAATCTTGAAAAGAATAAAAAAGATGGCCTCCTTCAAAATTCGAAAACAGCTTGCGGAATGCCTAATTCTGTCAAAATTAAATTATTGCAATGCAGTCTTTGAACCACTAACAACACTACAACAAAACGGCTGCAAAAGATTCAAAATTCAACAGCTGCTTTTGTTTTCAACCACTACTGCTATACGAAAGACGTCATCAAATTAGGCTGGCTACCAGTCCAAGAGTCAACAGAATACGCCATCTTCAAATTGATTCACAAGAGCTTATACAACGAAGACGCTCCAGAATACTTGAAACTTAAACTTCAACCTGAAAACGAAAGAAGATGTAGATCAACTGGACCGAGAACAGATACGAGGAAACACCATTTGAATTACGTGCTGCTACACTTTTCGACAGTCTTCCAAAAAACATAAAAGAAATCGTAGACGAAAACAAGTACTGCCGTAACGTCAAATCATATCTTCTGGACAAGCCAGGGGCCAGGGGCCAGAAATCTATAATACATAAACAAAAACATTACGCACACACAAACACACACAAAATATATATATATATATATAATATTGTTTAATAACCGCGAAGAACCAAATGTAATTTTGGATGAGGGAGAATATACGTTTTCTATCTATTTATCTATCGATCTATCTAAAGACAGCGATATGTTAAGAATACTATGAGATTACGCCCAGTATGTTAAGAATACTATGAGATTACGTCCAGTATGTTAAGAATACTATGAGATTACGCCCAGTAAAGATCGCGAGGATCTAATGAAGGTTCTATTTTGGTCAAACAAAATTAAACTCATGATAAGTATCGTTTAGAAATCTTTCATGGTTTTATGGTTTCAATTTGTTAATTCTTCTGTTTATTCATACGACTAAAGGTGAATTTCTACTAGGTGAATATTTCGCACGAAGAGATATAAATAATTTTGTGATTGGTTGAAACGTTTTGTCAGAAAATTAAAGCGAATCACAACGCGATTTTCCAGCAAAAAGTTCGCTTCACTCGAAATATTCGCCTAGTGCAATTACATGGCTTAACTAGTATTTTTCTCCTTATTTGACAGCTCTTTGTTAAATGTTTATGTTAACATATCATTTTATCTAACAATGTTAAACGATCAAAACTTCATGGTGTGGACCTAAATTTGTTTGTGTCAGTGAGCATCTCGTTCTTTCAAACTTTTTTATAAGATTTTTCACCGAGAAGTTGGATTGTCTGAAATTGTTAGATGAACACACTCTAAAACGCAACTTAACGTACATCCCACATGTAAACATTTTATTCAGCGGCGGATCTAGTGTTAGGCTAGGCTACTTGCAGGTTTTTACTTTTCTAGCCTAAATGATTTAACACCCCTCCATAAATTTCACCTAAGCTCTAGATCCGCTTATGATTATTGTGCCTTCAGTCAAGTTAGAACATTGATCTACGCATATCTGGCGGTAAGTCAACTTCCTAGTAACAAGTCGGCGGGCAGAATAACCAACACCACCGCGGATGGAAGCCCAAGGAATTAAAACTCCCCATTACTTACATACTTACTTGTGCCATTCTTCAGTATGAGACTTGTACTTGTTTGCAACAACAGAACTTTCTTCTTCCATAGAGGAATGTTTCACTCCATTGAATTGTCGAGCCACTTGCAAGTCAGGTCATTCTGTAGAATGCATGAGTTATTTCAATGAAAGAACACTATCTCGCGAGGATATCACCCTCAGTAACTGTGGTCATGAGAAGTATCGATGCAGTCAGAGAGGATACAGTTTCATTGGTCAATGCTCGTCCTGTTACTCAAGATACAGCATACATTACAAGGACTGCAACTCAAAACGTACATGTGTTTCCACTTCACAGACCGAATCTCAGTGCGTTTGTGATAACCAATCATTTATGCATGGTACTGATTGCAATATCAGAGTAGGTATGTACATGAGCATATTAACATTTTTTCTGTTTTCTTTTGTTGTGATTCCACATTACAGATTTTATAAGCCGGTTTACAGTAATTGTCAGTACGGAGCGGCTATTGTTTTCTCTTGAGTCATTTGATTGGTTTGCGGAATATTTCGCGGTATTTGATCCTTGATTCTGCCTTTCCAAAGCGAAAGCCGATAGCGGAAGAGCGGAAGAGCAGATTATTAAACCGGCTTTAAGCGACACGCTTGATTTCTAAAGGGGCGTTTCCATTTCACCGATTATTCCCCTGTAATTCAAAATTGTCACCAAACCGTCAAAGAGCAATCTTAGAATGTCATAAATTCTTCCAGACAGCAGGAACAGTTTTTAAGATACGCATGGCGCTTTTGAGTTTTTAATTTACATTGGCAACTAGCAGCTAAATAGAAACAAAGTATTTAAACCTCTCCAGGAGGATTGCTTGGTTCGAAATATCCTTTTAATTTCTCATTTTAAAGCCTGCTTTACACTCTTTATATTCTGTTCAAACACAATATTATTTGGCTTAATAGTCTTCTTCGTAAATTACGTCAGAGCAAAGTTTCACCTCGTTTTCAAAATGAGTAATCTGCTCTGATGTAATTTACGGAAACGTCTATTAATACGCCTGTTCCACTGAGGTAGGAGACACTATTGCTATGCATTATTAACAATGTCGTTCGGTATCGACATTGCTTCGTTTCAAATCAGACTAGTATTCACATTAGGTTGCTTCATAAATAGACCTTGGGTTCCCATAAACTTTTATGATCATCAATTATCATGCAAAAGATCGCAATAATAGTTCACATTAGTTAAGGTTATTCATAGGGCTTTTTCTTCGATTTAGGCCAAAATATTATTCACATAAATACTTTTTGGAAAGAGTAAAAAAATCTCTTCTATATTATCGCATAAAAAAAAATGTCAGTGTGACTTCGGTTATTAACCTTTAAGCTATAATAAGGTCTCTGAACAGACTTCGCTCTACTGTTCATTGTTTGTTATCATTTTTTCCAACAGGAAATCATTCTGAAGTCTTGAAGCTTCAACTTATTGGAGTTTATCAAAATCTTACAAAAGAATCTGTAAGTAATGGTATGATAGATCGCATTACGGCGTATAAACTGTAAAGGACATTGTTGAGTAATCTAGACCATTCCAGAAATTACAACACAGCAGCCTCGTTTCTACTCTTAATTAGTTTGACCGTATTCTTTCATATTCTTTTGATTCATATTTTTTTCGTGAATTTCAGGGAGATTTACAATCGTTAAGACGGGAAATCGTGAGGTTGATACACAGATTTTGCAGATTTGGCTATTCGCAACTTGCTGGTCTCAAACACTGTGGTTACACACAGTATGGATCGTGCCACAACAGGTAATCGCAACTAAACAGTTAACACGATTGGTCTTATAAGGGGATCACTTGTTAAAGATACATATACACCAATTGCGCTTTATGGTTCTCCCTCCGGTTTTAGCAACCTTTTTTACCTCTCTTGGTACCAGGCCTATTTATGACGATTTTATACCCTCTTGAGGAAAGTTACAAGTAAAAATAGTTTTTCATTTTAACTGTTGAACTGCGTTGAACTAGAGTTTGAATAATACTTACACATGAAGAAAATAACCTTCCATGAGACACCTGCCGTGATGATGATATGGAAACTGAATTCAAATTAGAGGTCAAGTTGGTAAATCATTATGGCTGATACTAAAGCTCAATGGGTGTATAGGGTTTTTTTGAAGAAAAAAAATCGATTTTACATTTTTCATATAATTGTGTTGAGAATTTATGGGCTTTCATATGGTACAAGTATCAACATTTTTCAAGTTCAAAATTTTGAAACAATTGGGAATTTTCTTTTTCGTTAACACATTTTTACAATCTGTACACAAAATTAAGCTGCACGTTTTATAAAAAAACAATGAGGGAACCCATTTTTCAATGTGTGTAGATCACGGCTACGCTTTTAGTTTGAAATTATTTTTTTTTAGTTAAAAATATTAGAAATTTTGACCCTGGAACTAAAAACGTTTTTTTTTTTAATTCTGATTTCGAAAATATATAGTAAAATCATTTATCTTTAGATATATATATATTTGATTTTAAGCACAGAATGATATTAGGGCGTTTTGAAAAACATGATGCAAAACCATACCAGGCAAATTTGCGTTCGACCTTAATGAATTACCGAAATGAATTCACCTAAAATTCATCTAAAATTTACTTAAATGAATAAAATTCAACTCAAATGAATTTACCAACTTCTTACCCAGCCTCTCTGCCTATTTGATGAATTTATGAAAAGGCAAGAAACCCTGGGGATAAAGATCTAAACCGCCGCCCGTCAAAACCAGTTCTTGTTTTATGTTTGTCCTGATAACGCCGCCCCTTAAATGGCGTTAAATATTAAGACTTAGCGGTCAAAGGGCTGACGTTAGATGCTTGTCTGTTAAGGGCTGGCGTAAAAGGAGCCTGGGTAACAAGTGAAGGAATGGTAAATATACTTTTGTTATGTATTTTATCTTCTGAATGACGATTTTTTTTCTTGTATTTTTTACAGAAGCACGTCTGCACGGAGTTTAAACAGTAGCTCAGTATTTGTTGAGAAAATCTCTTACCTTTATCCAGGCTCTCAAAAGGTAGAGCTGACCGTAGTTCAAGCTATTAGTGAGAACTGTTTCATCGCATACAACTTAGTACAATTGAATGCGTACATGCGTCATACCAGTATTAGGCGTCTGCCGTTTTCTCTGCACCAACTACAAGATAATGAAGGCAAAGACGTACCCATATTGAAGCAACAGCAAACGACAAATGTTCCGAAACCCGACAAACCCGATTCAAAAGTACCCACCACGTACTTGGCTGTCGGCTCCATTGGACTGTTATCGCTCGCTTTGTTGTTTATAGTATACTTCATGTGGACAAAAATACGGTAAGAAGCGCCGTTTCTCCCTTAACGTAACATCCTTTTTAAATAGCGTAAACATACTATATTGCGATCACAAAATGTTTTGGTTGAAACTCTCTTCGTTTGTAAGGAAGAGGCAATACGCGACAATGTTTTGAACTGCGAGCTATTAATGATCGTATGTTTGTAACAAATACGGTTTTCATAGAGACTGTTAAAGCGTGTGTGGCTGGTCATTTGCAACATATTTGTAGGAGTTGTTAGTCTTGTTATTAAACGATAAACAAATATATAGTACAGTAGTAGGCGGGTGTATACTCTCTGTAACTAGAACATCCTTGGGATAGTACAAAAGGAATTTGATTTATAGAGTGGTTAAGGTCCATTTCAAATTTTCAAATTAGTTTGAACGTAACTTGTTGATTGTTATCATTCCTTGTTTCAAATATTTTAGGGAGAAAAGACAGCGTTATTTGACTAATACCACTCCCGCCCGTGGGAGAGCACCAACGGCCAACACGTCCGAAGTCGATGAAATTCAACTCGAGGTAATGAGAGTAACACGAAGCAGACCGGTAGCCTATATTACCAACTTCAAAGATATAACAAACGTCCTTCAACCTCCTCCGTACAGTGCTGTGGACGAACGAACCACTTCTCCTCCCCCTATCTATGAAGAAGCCGTGAATACAATTTCTGGAGGTAACACAGCTCTCCCAAACCCTTACTTGTAATTGATTTTATCTGTGTTGTAAAAAGACCTTTATCGTAAATGTTGTTCAAATATTTTAATAGTCTGTCTTACACGATTGTATGCTCAACTCCTTTTTTAGTTTCCAGCTCACCATGAAGGTGTTTTAAGGTTATGTAAATATGAAAATGTTTCGAACCCAGGGCTCTTTTCGAAATACATATACAAAATTTCATATTACGTCATTAACATTCGTCAGTCGGCGTTGATTAGTTTTTGTAGAAATTTTATGAAAACTATTGTAAACTATGTTGACCGCTATAAATAAATTGCAAACAAACAAACAAACAACGTTCAGTTCCAGTCTGTATTTTATTGAAGAGGAATTGTTCATGGTCACACGTTTCCACTTTTCAGCCTGGTCATTTTTCAATAGCTGTTGTTTTAATGATGAGACCACAACTTCGTTACTTCCGTTACTCCTCGTTAATATCTAACTTCCGCTTCCACAACAAAAGATGACATTTTTATTTCATTTTAATTAGGAAATACTCGTTAAGTTATGTAACACACAAAGCTACTTTCGATGATGATTGCATCAAAGATCAAAACACGCATCTCCTTTGTGTCACGCCGCGTCAAATTATCGTAACTATATTATAAATGTCAAAACATAAATAATGTTTTTTCCTTTTTTTTTCAATTTTCCTCATTGTATACATGGTTGATCCCAATACATCCAAAATTAATTCTTGAAACTCAGAATTGTCACAAAAAAATCGATTGATTGGTTTTCACTAAGGCCTGATTCACACTAGAAGCTTAAGCATAAAACATATCTTGTGTTAATGTGCTCCTCCACAATTTTCGGCATACCATGGATCCGTCGTTGGTATAGGCGTTAGGAAAAATATTTTTAATGAAGCTTTTTTCCTATTGTTCATTGGGTAAGACAAAGCCAAATTACAGAAATGCATTTTTTCTGAATGTGATTGATGTTTTGTGATAAAATATGAACGAGTACCACTAGAATATGCTGAATTTTTCAAATCAATGGCAATTGGCCTTCAAGCATGTGGGAAAATCTCGGGGACAAGGGATTGTGATGTCACATCATGACGTCAGTAAACTTTTCAACCTACGATACCTCAAGTAAAGGTTGGTCGTATAAACGTGTGATCCCGTACATTTTTTCAAAATTTTCGCTTGAGAATCGACCGAATTTCCCGAATTTCCCTTTAAGCATCATCAATTGGGTTAGCCTCGTTCTGATACACTTCATTGTTTTATTTATGTTTACTTACTTATTTTTTATATCTTATTATTTATTTTATTTTATATCTTATTATAATTATCGTCAATCTTGGTTTTTCGTTCTCAATTAAAAAAAGCGTTACCAATAAAACCGTTTTTCCGGAAAGTGCTGTCTGAGTTTCCCACACAAATACACTAAACGCACTTTCGGACAAATCGTCAATAACTTTTCTAAGATGGGACAACCACGGCGAAGTTAGCTTGGAAGTTCTAGAAGGCATGGCGGCCTAAAAGTTTGTGAACGAATATTTTTTCAGAAAGAATCGTCTTGTATATCATACATTTATATATATTTATATTATAATATATTATATATATTATAATACATTTTGGGAATATTTCTCTTGAATTAGTATCGGTTAAACACTTGTAAAGTTTGCGAATACTTTTTTCTCTTTATTTTGCTGTTAAAGATGGATTTTGTAAAATGATGTTGTCGTTGTGTTGTCGTTGTGTTGTAGATCTCTGAGTTGTGTGGTAATCGACTAGGCAACCATAATAGACATCGATTCCCTAGCTGAGTACTGAGTAGATAGGTTCGCATTGTTATAGTCGCTGGCATGTCTCAGCTAGATTTTGAAACCCGAGTGACTATCATCCAGGTCCCCCATTGCCAGGGGCGTAGCCAGTGTCAGTCAGAATCGGCAATCGACTGGCCTAATACTTCTGGAAAAAATTCTGGAAACTTCATGTAATCATGATGATAGTTTTTACTTGCTCTTGCCTGTACACATGTCGCAGTTATTTCACTGTGATCGGCCATGAAACGTCAGCTGCTACAAATTTATATATCTTCAGGCTAAATCAAATAATGGTATGTCGAATGGTAATCAGTAAACTTTTCAGGCCAAAGATTCCTATTTAACCCGAGGTTTCTGCCCATGCTGTGCCATATAAGGAAATTTTGCATTCGAGACGATGCAGTGAGATCTCATTACATCATCGTATTCAGCCATGGGGTATTGCAAAAAAAATAAAAATTTAGGGACGATTCAAGTTCTTTGAGAACTACCCTGTCTAAGCAAAAGGAATATTGATGTTTCTGCTTACATCGAGAGGCTGGTGCTATGTATGAAACTGAAGAACAGGAAGGGAGGCGGCTGAAAAATACATTCCAGATAGTCTTCCTTCTGCCTATGAAGGTTCTGCTTTATAATGACTTTTGCATTTTTCATACGATAATTGATCTCTCTAATAGGAACTTATGGTTAAATTAGCCAATAACGATAACAAATAATGGTTTTTAAGTGTTTTATCATCTGATGTTATCATCTGAGTAAACTGCTGTTCATAAGGATTAAAATCACTTAAATGTTCATGACATTTTCACACGAAGTAACACGATTTGCCAACCACGAAAAAGCAAAACAAACATATTTGTGTAAACAAACAATAATGGTGTCTGTGAAATACGAAATTTTTTTTTCGGTGAAGTTTTCATTATTTTAATGTGTCTTCTTTTACCGTGAGTGCAGTTAGAGTATCCCCACCTTTTTATAGGTAATTTTTATTACATTCACCCCCCTGAAACCTCAAGTTTGATGTCCGACAATGTATGCAGCTACTTTATTCTATACTCTCAGGTCCAAAACAAACGAAGATTACCTGTGTACAGCTCTCCATCACTGGTGCTTACTGGCACTAACTCGTTTGTGGATGAACTACGAGCAGTAACAAGTATTGTGTTATTTATGAATGCTAAATTTTATGCTCAACACCCATTATTTCTATCTCTTTTTTGACACTCACAAAGAGAGTTTTTCGTGTGCGGAGTCCATTTTAAAGTTTTCTGTATCTAATCACTCTCTAGATACAGGTTTACATTCTGTTAGCCTTGTTCAGCAAGAAGCCATCCATATGTGTGCGAAAAATATTCGGTCATCCCTGTTGTGTGTGTTACCTCCGTCCAGTGTTTTAGAAAGAAGATACATCTCTTGTATCCTTCTTGTGGCGAATAGGTATGTACAAGGTGTTATTCAATAACGTTATTTCTTCACGAATAAGTAATGATGCTAGCACACCTATTTTCATATTGTTTTATGATGATAGTGACGTACCAAATTTGTCCCCTTACCAGCCAAACTGTTTTGTACCTGTTGTGAATTTGAAGAGAGAGGCTCGTAAGAGTTTAAAACGGCCTCTATTTCAGTCTCGTTTTACCATTTTTACCTGCAAAACGAAATGTAAAAAACAGGAAGAGGTAAAACTTGGAAATGATGGTACTATGACTAATACTGTTAGTTCAATGAGAAATAATGTTAGTTCGATGAGAAATACTGTTAGTTCGATGAGAAATACTGTTAGTTCGATGAGAAATACTGTTAGTTCGATGAGAAATAATGTTAGTTCTACTCATGTTTTGAACTCATCATTTTATACTACTTCATTTGTTTCTTCCTGTTTGCTTGACAAGGTTTGTTTTCTCCAGGGCTACATTAATGGAGTGGGAAAATATGATGTTGGAACACATAACATCGAAGCTCCTAATTTGTCAGATTATTGTGTATGTCGATGAAGTAAATTTCCTATTTATTTTTCCTCATGATAAGAAGAACAGAAAGTTTAGATACCCTTGGCTTTTAATGCACTCTTGGCAAGAGTATAAATGAATTGATATCTGCATCTTATTCTAAAAGAGTTCAGCAAAACAGGATATTTCTGAACTCAATAGTAGATATACTATCATTTTGTGTGGTAGGCTATGTACTCCATTAAGAGGGCATAGAGACACTACTATAGATTGCTCAGAGAAGAAGGTGAATACTCCTCCCACTCAGTTGATAAGTTTTTAGACCTGTTGAATTCCAGGGTCAGAGCAGGTGTTATTGCTTTTGGAAATCATTAAAAGCAATGCAACAGAAATTCCAAAAACCTGTCTCCTCAAATTCAAAATTAATTAATTTCTTGCTGTGATGATTTTATTTCTGATAAAATCATTAAAGATTTTTATTCCACATCTGTGATGAAGCTTGTGACAGTTTCACCAAAGAACAGATGTCACTTGTTATTTGATTTGAGGATGAACTTTTTAATCTGAGGGAAGACTTCTTTCTGTGTCTGTCCATGATGTCCGGCAATATTACTTTTAAGGTAATTATGATCCTAAACATGCTGACGAGCCTTGATATTAGGCGAAACAGACATCCATTACTACTATCAACTTATGATTTAATCGGTGTTTTTTTTCTCGAACGCATTGTAAGAACACCATCGGAAAAGAAGCTTCAAATGGAGTAAAAAATAAGGATTTCGTGGCTACAAAATGTCTAAATAGCGAAAGCTTCCAGGGACATCGTTCATACCCTCCAGCTCCAACATTCCCATGTTCATTACCCCCACAGAGAAACATTTTGACTGACCTGAAATAAGTCTGGTTACACCCCTGGTTGATACAAATAAACAAAAAATCCAAAATAATCAGGCAAAATTATGATTTTCTTGCAAAGATTTTACAGAAAGAACCTCATGTGAATACAGTTTATATTTTCTTTTTACGACAGGTAACTTGAAGTAAAACACTACATTAAGTAAATATTATACAATTTATAAATACACTAAATTCATTTTGTTACCATGAGCACTTCTAAAACTCAAAAACAAAGGGTACGCTAATCACAAGAAAAATAAAGTACAAAAACGGAGGATTTTTTTGCAAGTAAATCAAAATATTTTCGGAAATCAAGATAGGTTTACACATTTTTTGAGGAAGGTGAAAGAAAGTACCTATTTACGCAGGCCCTTAATTTTCATGACTCGGTGTTAAAAGGGCGGCCTTATATTTTCGTCTGTGAAGATTTGACCATGGAATTTCAAAAATGACGCCAATAAAAACCGACGGAAAAGGGACCAATCAGACATTTCAGAAAATCTTTGCAAAGGAGTAACTCTGTCCAACAATTCCAGATCATCAAACTTCCCGGTCAAACTCTTTTTAATGGGTTTGAAATAATTAGGCTAAAACTTCAATGATCTAAAGAAATTTTAAAAAATTTTCGCCATAAAATTTAATAGTAAGTAATTGTTTGATAAACAAATTACAAATACTATATATGTTTTTCCACCGGTTACGGCTCAGAAGATATTACAGTAGGTTTCTACAACGGCTTTGTTTTGCTCACTTTTTAGTCACATGACAGGATTCCAACCAATCCACAGTAGTTATTTACCATCACGTGATCAAAAAGTGTGCAAACCAAACTAGAGTTAAGTAGTTCAAGTTTACAAATACAATAGAACAATAGAACAATAGAACAATAGAACAATAGAACTTCACAATAGACTTCCAGAGCAGGAAATATTCCAGTGATAGAAGTATTGTTTTGAAAATATGCTATATGGCAAAAGCTTGAAGTACACAAGTGTCAGCTTCAAAAATTGAGAACTTAAAAACCAGATTGAAAAATATGCAAAAACGCCTTTACATTATCAATTGCTTTTCCTATATCTTAATAGGTATAACATTCATTCCCTTACAGCTAAATCGGAACAAAATCGGAACAAAATCGGAACAAAACCAAAAGAAAATCGAGAAAACTAAATGCACATTCAAAGCTGCAAAGGTATATTGGTATATTCTTGAGTTGATTACAGAACTCCAAAAGAAGATATCGAAGAACGCTCCTTTAACTTGTATAAAAACAAATGGAAAGTATATAGCGTTTCCTTCCTTTGTGAATTTAATAAGTCATATTTCAAAAGTGTCCTATTTTCTTTCGCTTTCAATGTCTTTTTTACTTCTTCTTCATTTTCTTATTTTTTGTTCTGATTTTTGATGTTGACCAATAGCTCTCGAATAGTTGCTTCCATCCTCTTTCGATCGTACGCCATCGTGTCAGTAGAACATTCTACTTTGGAAATTCTAGCTTCTAAACTATTAATTTTCTGAGTAGCAATTTCTTTTCTTTTCATGATAACGTCCATTCCACTTTGAAGATCCAAGCAACCTTTTTCGCATTTAAATGCAGAATCTATTGCGTCTTTACAACCTGTTACGAACATGGAAGAATATCTCTATTACACTATTATAAATGTGTATCAATTGTAACTGGACTGGGTCGATATAGCAATAGAGTGGAGGAGTAGGTATAGGTTGTTGCAACCTCCATCCCAGGGGCTCTCGGGAAGTGATTGGTGACTGTAGAAGTATTAATGTAACATTACTGACTGTTAAGCTGTTTCATCTAGCTACTTCATCCTAGTTACCTCATTATTTAATTCAGAGTTGTTAATGCTACAAAGGACGTTAACGTCTTATTTGTAATTTCTCCGATTTCTCTGGATTTCTCAGTAAGCGGCCTTAAAGCTCTTTTTTACACCATTCGCATTTTTCAGGTAAATCATTGGCCGATATTGACTAATCTTTGTTACTCAAAAATTAACCAGATTTACAGTTCCACGTTTTACTGAACACCAGACACAGATACAATACAGAACACTAAACAAAGATGACATAACAATTGCTACATACCTTCAGTCCGTCTCCCTTCTTCAACCGAATTATACTCAAGTTCTAACTTCAATGCTTCATATCTTCGCGTAGCTTCGTGCGCGCGCATTTCAGCTATTTCGGCCTTTTGTTCTAATTCAATTTTCCTATTTCTACTTCGTTGATATAACTAAAGTAAAAAGAGTTTAGGATATAACAAGCATTGTTTTGAGCTATGATATAAACGAATATGCGAGTACACAGACTGGAAATCTAAGTTCTAAACGTTGTGGCGGTATGTATCACGAACAAGCGAGAGCGGGAAATGCTTTATACCCACAGGTTATCACGCGTAGTAACTCAGAAGAACTAGGCTCCAGTTTTGATGATGGATATAGTAGTGGTAGCAGCAGAACTGTGTTTAATGAAGCAAATGACATTCAAAATCGTTCGGAAAGGAGAGCTCTGGATTCAAAGGAGACAGAAGACGCTTAAGAAAGCATAGGCGCTAACTAGTGAAAATATGGTACAGTCAAATCTCTGTAATTCGAACCTCCATAATTCGAACTCTCTCTTATTCGAACTAATTTCCAGGTCCCTTCACTTATGATTTCTTTGTAAATGAATCTCCGTAATTCAAACATTCTATAAATCGAACTATTTTGGGTGGTCCCTTGGTTGTTCAAATTACATAGAGTCAACTGTAATAATAATTCATAGCCGTTAAAATGGCTTTGTGTTTTTACATCATCGTCAACCGGCAATATGATCGAGAGAGTAGAAAACCCCTAGCAACAACGGTAACCATATTGAATCTAGGATAAAATCTTACGTCATAATTTTTGGCGTATAATTCCTTATAACCTTTTAGCCTTTCCTCCGTTCCTGTTACAGCATCTTCGTCAGGTACAACAGTTTTTAGGTCCTTATTAAACTTGCGCGATTCTTCAAGAAATCGTTCTTTCTCGTTCACCCTTCTCGTCATGTCTTTCAGTTTTTGTTCGTTTTTTACGAGTTTTTCTTCGATATTTGTCATTTTTTCACGCATGGCTTGCTGACGTCCATATGCTTAAAATATAAAAACATACAATTCTTTGCTTTCTTTGATTTCTAAACAAAAACAAAAACATCGACAATAACAACAACTAATACCCTTGAGAAAAACAAGTTTCGCTTTTTCATTCTCCTTTTCCATTCTCTCAGCAGTTTCAATTTTCTCCTTGATGCTGTCTTGCATTTGTTTCATGTGTAACTTAATTCCTTTTATCCCTCCAGCAACTGAGCTTTCTAATCTTGCAGCTGTCGACATGATAAGTGTTGTGCTAATAATTAAAGAAATTTTTTTAAGGACATCTGAACAATTAGTAAATATCAGATAAGAAAAACAGGATCGAGAGAACAGAATGGAACAGTTGGGGTAACATTCCCACCAGCTAATCGGAGAATACATAGTTGAAAACCTTTTCCGGAATGTCTGGCAAAAATTTCTATTTTCATTCTTTACAAACAATTACAATCCTCGTGGTCATAAAATTTTATGATCACAAAAAAAACCAATAAATATTACAATTAGAAACGAAGCAAAGTCTGCTAACAACGAAAGTGACGTAATTCATCGTGACGTAATAAAGGTCTATTTTTAGCTAAACATATCCCGACTTTAAATGCAAGAAGTACCAATATGATTAGTGTTGTGCTTATAATTGAAGAAATATTTTTTTAAGGACATATCTGAACAATCAGCAAATATCAATAAGAAAAACAGGATCGAGAGAATAAAAAGGAACGGTGGTCTAACCTCCCCCACCAGCTAATCGGAGAATACATAATTGAAAACATAGTACCACATGATGAAATTTACACGGTTTTTAAAAGAAACCTGACCAATAATGAAGTTTTTTTATTAATGTATGTTTACTAATCTCAGTGAGACTTGCGCTAATATCAAAACTTTTTGATATTAAAACCTGCACGATTAACTTAGTTTAATTAATTCTTTTGTTTTAAATTTGTCAAGAGATTTTATGCTTTGTAAATGGTGTAACAGAGTGTTACGTAAGTAGCAGTGTGTTATTTTCGCATTTTCTTTGTTTTTAAAAACATCTCGCATATCTTCTTCGTTTTCTATTTTATAGCAAGCAAGCGCTTTAGCAAACAAATTTTTTTTTTAGACATCCTCTCTGAGTGCTTTCCGCGGCCTCTAATTTTTACTTAGTTTACCACGTCGCCTTTTCAATTCACAATTAATTCAAGATTGACTTATATTCAATTTCAAAGTAGATAAAAAAATTTGTCTTAATAATAGTTAGGGCTTTATTATCGGCCCTAAGTGGCGGAACGCTCAAATTTGCTCAAAAGGGCGTCTTTACTCATCTTCTTATCGACTTTTTTTTATTTCACAAAAATTTTTACTGGATAAGACACTGTGCGTAAAATGTGCGCCCAGTTAAATGTTAAAGAAACTATAGTAAAAAATGTGCGCCCAGTTAAATTTTAAAGAAACTATAGTAAAAAATGTGCGCCCAAACTATAGTAAAAAATGTGCGCCCAGTTAAATTTTAAAGAAACTATAGTAAAAAATGTGCGCCCAAACTATAGTAAAAAATGTGCGCCCAGTTAAATGTTAAAGAAACTATAGTAAAAAAGGGCGTCCGTTTTGTAGAGATTCCATTTTATGAGCAAGTAGAATAAAAAAGGAAGATACATGATATATGAAATTTGATATATGAAATTTGTCTATAGGTACATCTTTAAACTTCTTAAAGTCATCTCTTAAATATGAATTTTAGTTTTTCTAAGAAGTCTTGAGTTCACTGAGACATTTCCATTGATACTAACCAACATTCAAAAAACATCACAACCGGAATCACTTAGATGTAACGTTTAATCTTAGAGCTTCGTTTTAAAAAGATTAAAAATGCAGTTAGAAATAGCATAACATGTATGGCCAAATATTCTTCATTTCCGAAACATATCTTCCAATAAAAACACGAAGATGCGTTTCAATAGTATAAATAAAACTAGTTCTTAATAAATTACAAATCAAATTGAACACGAACTCACCGTGATATCGACAACAGGTTGGCTCGTTTATAATGTTATGTTGTACTCTTGACAAAATCAGAAAAATCTGAGTATAAACTGACGCTCTGTTATATTAATTTTTGTTAATTATAAAAGATAATCCTTAAAACTATAAGTTTTCTATGAATGCATTTATGTGTTAACCCCCCTGTGGTTTCTTCAAAGCATTCTATGATACTGTGAGAAAACTTTAAATTCGGGGGTTCATTAATATAAATTTATGTGTGTAACAATTGAAAGAAATTTTAAAACCAAGCAACAGTTGTCATTCCAATGTAAATAAACAAGAACGGACGAACAAAAATTCTACTGATTAAACGCTTCCTTTCCTTTCGTTGAAAGTGAGGTTTACACTACACTTTTTATATAAGAAACTCACTGAAGGATTTTAGCCCTGAAAGTTTCTTAAAAAAAGTTAATTTTTCAGCCCTGAAAAGTTTCTGAAAGTTTCTTAATTACCGTTTAGTCATGTTGCATATACATCGTATTATATCCCTAACAGTATTAAACCCATTAGAATCTTTCATATTTGCGGCCTGAGGAGACAGAAACAAAACCCATGCAATAGAAGACGCTAGGTTATTTATAAATGCCTAGCCGGAAAACGTTCATGTGTTTGAGCGATTGATTCCTAGGTTTTTGACTTGTTTCTTATAAACTGTTCTTATAGAAAAGAGTGTATTCGATTCTAATTTGATTTCTACAACAAATGGAATTGTAAAAACAAAGAAAAATCGATCGTATTCTCTGTTTACACTGTTCAATTTGTTGTAAAAAATCGATCGTATTCTCTGTTTACACTGTTCAATTTGTTGTAAAAAATTAATCATACACAGTATGTTGGACCTCCAACCTGTGGTTTAGCTTCATGGGCTGCTTTTCAAGGTGTCCAAAACACAAAAACAGCCTTTACGGCCGTTAACTCAGCGGCAAAAAGATTGAGCTTAGCTTTTGATATCGTAAATAGTTAAGGCCCTCATAGATAGCTCATCATAGATAGCTCATCATAATTTAATAAAAAAACCTTTTTTCGCGAAGGTTTCGGACAAAATTGTTAAATACCATAGGTTCCAGGCGAGAAATTAGAATTAAATTTCATTAAAGAAAAGCTTTTTTATTAAAGTGAATTAATCAACAAAAGACATTTTAAATTCGTGTGGCGGGAAAAAAGTATACGAAAAAATTCGTCTACTTTAAGCTTCCAATCTGGAATTCAGAAATAATAGGTTGTTCATTCCAGTGTTATTTTTAGATCAGTGACCCACAGTGAGTCTTTTCAGCTACCCATACTCAATTGTGATCTCTTTCAAATTTCCTGGATTTTCGGAAGTTTTCCTGGATTTTCGAAAGTTTTCCTGACTTTGAAACTAAAGTTAATTATTAACCTTTGTAAGATTTTAAGACCGTATGCATAATAATCATAGTTTGACAGTTATTGAAACGCTAAAACCTAATATTTTAAAATAATAATGTAAACAGCGCTTTATTATCCATACCCATAATCCAGCACACTTTCATAACAATCATGATCAAAACGAAACATCTGTAACTTACATGTGGTATTAAATCCATTTAATTAGACCAATAGAGTGTGTTAATCTAACAACATCCAATCATTAAACTTTTTAGTTGAAAGTCTTTCTTTTTCGTTTGCAAGAACATAACCATGACCTCGTTTAACCCAGACGGAAATAACAAGGTTTTCACCGCAAACTTGTGACGATTGCATCTTGTTACATTAACCTATAGAATAAGTTGGCTTTGAAAAAAACTAAATTGGATACAGTCCAGCTGTTTACACGAACCACAGGCGGCTTAAATGTAATTATTATTGTCACGTGATCAAAACATTGAAAATTTAAAACAATTATTGCGCTGAAATTGTAACTGAAGATAAGAAAGCATAGTCATGTGATGATTTTGGGATCTTTTATGTGCATTTTCACAATAGAAACTAAAAAATATTCTAAAGCCGGACTCCACTAGACAATTTTTACGACGATTTCGCGACGATTTTTGTCACGATTTTCGCGACGATTTTGAGCCCTACTCTCCAACAGACGATATTTAGGCGCGCTTTAGAAACCAAATTAAAACCAATCAAAGCAAGCTAGAAATTCGTGCAACTCTATTGGTTTAAAATTTGACAATCGTCCTTTGCACGACGAAAAGTTTAAATCATTTCTACTTTTCGTCAAACGAATATTTTCACTGCAACAACCACTTTTCTTCTTCTGCGAAAATTTATAACGATCGTCGTAAAAATCGTTTAAAAATCGTCTCGTGGAGATCCGGCTTAAAAATCAAAAATAGCAAAAGGACATTTCCTTTTTCTTTTAGAAACTCATTTCATAGCCTTCACGTTTCGATCTATAACTCCCCGGAATAATATTCAATGTCAGCAGCTGATTTAAGTGACTCCTTGTCAGGTACATCATAGGTACATCTTTACATGTTTTAGACTGAAAGACTTCGTTCCGATATTACATTTGTTGTTGTTGCGACTAGCAACACTTTCACCATTTTGATTACTTCTATAGTCATTGATTTAAAGAACTGACCAATAGAAACAACTTTTGATCAATGTTGTTCAATAGACTAGATAAAAGTTGCAACTGAGTACTCAAAACAAACAAATTCAAATCGTCATGATAAAATGGAAGGAGGCATTCGCGTTCGTTTAGGAATCCTTTCTTAGTTATGTCATTACAACTGGTGCCATGTCTCGTAACACTTTAGAATCAGCCTAGTCAAATATTTGTTCTAAGATCTCAATAACAACATCCTTGACATACTTGAAAATGGTGCTTCCCAAACATATTTCTTTTCCCAAACATATTTTTGGGAGTGGCATGTTGAAAGCACTCTCCTTGGTCGTACTTGGCTGGTGTCTTTTCTTTTTCGAACAACTTGAATCAAAAATTTCGTCTTTTCTTTTCTGTCTTAGAACATTAGCAACAATCCGTGTCAGTTCCTGACCTTCATTAGCAGACAGAGAAGCCAGTTGCAAAGACTTACTGAGATAATCACCAAAAACCTAAAAACCTAACACTAATACTCCTACACCTCAAAAGTATTAACAAATGATTAGTACCTGAGATCACAAAGCTCATCATCGTTATTGATAATTTGAATTAAGGGTCTCTCCTTTCACTATCCACATAGTTTGAATCTAATATTGAAACAATCAGTCTGGTTTACACACAGACAGCTTATAACCTGAGACTTGTTTTAGTTTTTTTAGGTTTTATGTTAAAAACGATAAATTGAAAATCCATCTGTGGGGGGAGGGAAGAGGTGTGTGCCAGTTTCAAAACAGGTTCGATTGAATTTTGAAACAGAAGATGTGATTTCATTTCAAAATAAAGTAGGACAACTATCGTACCCGACTTGTCCTAATCGGATATCGGATTTATTCCATCTCGCCAAGTTAATATCCAACTCCACTGTACATCGTCATATTTCTCGTCTCGACAGAATAAATGTCGAATATCTGTTTATTTACTTCTACCACATATTACAAACGATTACAGAATGATTTAAAACATCCAACTTTGTTTCTGACAAACCCAGTCCATGTAGCCATTGCTCTTTTCCTAAGTTTGTTTTTGTTTCCTTGATCATCCAAACGCATAGACAAACAAATGCAATTGTGTGCTTCTGACATCGAGAAACCCGCTAATGATTCTTGAAGTTTAAACTTACGGGTTTTTTCTTGTTTTCCTGCGAGGTTTCCAAACGTGCGCAAGCAACCTTGTCCCCAGGGCTTCTTTCCTTTCCGATATACTGGATAGCGGCGAAGAAAGCCCTGATGCAGGCCGGTAAAAACCACCTAGAATAGTGGTAGTTTTAATTTATGCAGGATTGACGTTATTTGTCTTTCCACTCCAATTTTTATGCAGATATTATCTTCAGGCAAGCGAGATTTCAATGAAGCTGCGAGTTGGTCGAGAGCTTTGGTGTATCTCGTTTTTCCCACTTCGTTTATAATAGAGTTAGTATATTATCGTCATGTTTGGTTGAGATATTCCTTGTTCCTGCTAGTGTTTGACTGTGAAGAACCATGAAGGATAGCAACTCAGATAGAAATTCAGGATTCTAGGGTTCTCAGGGTTCCATCATGTCACTCTTCGATCAGATCAGTGTAATGCGTTAGTTATAAACGTTATATTTGAATTTTATTTATATTATTTTATTTATTTAGTAAAACTCAGGCTTCTGTTTCTTAATTAATAAGTAAAATGTGTTACATATGTCACGTGTCCTTAAAGTATGAAAGCCAATTTGGCGCGAAAACAGTCACATGTCAATTAGCTTTCGAACCGTCGATATAACATTCGTCTTTCTTCAAATCTGATAATAAATGTTAAGAATTTATATATTGCTGTTATAATTTTTTAACAAGAGTTAGTTTATTACTCGTAACCTTGGTAACCTTGGCGAGTTTGTAACTGCTGCGTGGGCTAAGGTGGGTGGGTGGTCCTTAAATATATAATGGTTAATTCAAAAGGGCTTCCACGCAACATTTTTGCCCACAGAGAACTTTTCATTGCAAACAAAATAAACCATTTGCACACTATTTATGTTTTGGATAAGCGAGAATATTGAATTTTTTCAGACCAATTTCCTTATTTTTGAACACAAATGTACATTAAAAGGTGTCTGAGGAGACGAATTTTGGAGACGATCCCTAAATCGGAATCTCTGGAGTGATGAAAGTAGGAAAATTCTACTTTTGCGATGTTATCTGAATATTATATAATATATAATTCATTGCAGTTTTTTAAAAAATTAGCGATAATTTATCAGTAATTATATAATTATATAAATTATATGTAATTATATAAAAATTACTTTATCTTTGATAATTACAAGGTTGCCCAGATTTCGAAACTCCTGTCACATTCTCATGACGGTAGCTACTTCTCTCACAGATTCTCGAAAAATTCCTATATACCGTTGAATCTCGGTAACTGGAACCCCGGATAAATGGAACTTTTACTAAGTGGAACCATTTTCGCTAGTCCCTTGGATTTGCTTTAAGAAACCCTTATAATTTCTTCGGATAAGTGGAACCCTCGATAAATGGAACTTTCGTTAAGTAGAACCGTTTTTTAAGTCCCATGGGGCAAATTACCTCTCATGAGTGGAACAACGTCGTTTTCAAAAAACAATTCCGTGTAAATAGACTCTTAAAATTTTCGAATTAAAAAAGTTTGAATCAAAACAAAACATTCGATTTTCAAAAGCTGCACATGTAGAACATTTAAGTTCTACAAGTCTTAATTAGGACTTAATAAAAAACCTTTGAAACAGTAATGCGATTGTTATCCTTTGTTTCCATTTATTACTGATTTTTGACCCAACTTCGGATAAGTGGAACATCTGCAAAGTGGAACCATTTTCTTCGGTCCCTTGGAGGTTCCACTTATCGGGAGTCAACTGTAGTTTTATGGTATGGTGGAAGAAATCACTTTACATATTCCTCGAATCCAATTGTCTAGTGTTATGACTCGTTCGCTTCACATTGTTATTAATGATCACTGTAATTTCGAATTGACGTCTATTCTGTGAAGTAAGTGGCTTTTCTGGCAACCTATGAGGTCAAACTCAATAGTTTTCCCCTTGCCACCAACCATGGAAGTGATCTTTTATAAGAAAACAGGAGCAAATCTCACCATATAAATATCTTGATACTTTATTGATAATCGCCATTAATATTATAACTTGCACTGACTTTCTCGAAACCGTCACCTATAAATTGTGCTCTGATGTCAAAGTTTTGCTGGGTGTTTTTCATCCAATCTGAATTCAGAATCGACTGGCTGCAACCGAGGGCTTTCTTCACCGCCATCCAGTATATCGAAAAGGCAAGAAGCCCTGGGTACGAGGTTGTTGCGCAAGGTGATAACAAAAGGAAAAAAGATTGGTCTACAAATTTGAATAGAATTTTCTTCCGTTTAGTTGGAGAAAGTTGAACTTGAAATTTGAAATGTCCAACATTCAAAAAGATGTACAACTTTAGAAACAAACGTACAGCTGTTAGTTATAAGTTTTTTGAGAAGCAACTGATTGGTCCAATTAAACGGATCGTGTATAACAGCCTTTAGATAAGATGGAAAGTTTGCATTTGATAACTTGGTTATCTGGTTCTTATAATTACAACCCTATCAAAATAATAACATTTTGTGTCATGAAAAATCATCGTGATTTCTGGATTCAAAACTAGATTTTCTGACATCTTTACTGTAGATAATCACAACTAACATTTTTCATGAAAGAGACTTTTATCATCAAAGCGATATGGGTATAATCCATAAGTCGTTTCACCTGACTAAAAAATATGCGAGATCAGTGTGGTTGTATACGTATTTTTGTTTAAGTGTAAAGCAACCTTTAACAAACAGTTATGACTGATTGTAATTTGATCAAACTGCAAGTAGTTGCCAAAGTTCATTAGCCATAGAAATGTATTTTAGTAACTATGGACACGGCGTTATGTGTCATTACGTAGCGTTTATGGTATTAGAATACACCTTTCTCGAATTTCTGTTTAAACATCGTATTAAAGGGGCTACGACACAGATCACGTGATATTACAAATATGGTGCCGCACCAAAATTCGATTTGAGGTGAGAAGAAATGAACACAGAGATAAGAGAATAAAAATAGCTATATAAACAGCAGAATGCTTATTTTTCATAACAAATTACATTTATTGAAATAATAATACAAATGGTTATTCATTTTAACATAGAAATCAACAATCCACAAATTTCAAAATTTCTTGCTTGCTAAAAACGAAATTAAATAAGGCCTTGGAGCTACGAAAACTTCAAAATTCATCTGCAGCACGAGCATCAAAACAAGCGACTTCTTCTTCTTCATGATCATTGACCAAGGGTAAAATTTGCAAACCAGATCAAGAATAAGCAGACACGACATTTGGCCAGCTATAACTTGGATAATCATAGCTAATATTATTTGTTTTGCTTTATATTGCTTTCTGCATATTCGATGAGTATTTTGAAATGCGATAACACTACGGCCGCCAGGGAAAAAGTAAACAAGAACACAGAAATCACGTGATTCATGTCGTAGCCCCTTTAATGCGCAGTTATCAAGTTTCGCCTCGTTTCTATGCATTTTATTGTTTTACTAATTTCATAGCATTATTACCAAGCAATAGTCACTTTTAATTCCAATTCCCCAGTAGAATAATTAAAAGCAATTACGACTATAAAAACGAGGCCATACTTGTTGACTAGGCCATAACACGATGTTTAAATAGAAATTCGGGAAATGTCTATTAACTGATGAACCGTTTATGGTTTTACTACAAATCCAATAAAAATAATGTTAACAGAGAACTTTAAACGATTCTTCTTAGTTTTCACAATTCGGATTGTCGTAGCAATCAAAATCGGTTCCATTACTCAAATAGGGTAAACCTCGCTTTAGGTTATTTCAATGAAAATATTACTGAAGGAAATTCTAGGAATCTAGGAATTCTTGCATTTTCCATATCACAGCAGCCACATGATGTCGGTTGAACGATAGTCTATGATCTAGAAGCCTATTTTAACAACTCATTGTTCATTTTTTTCTTTCATCTTTTCAATTCACTTTGATCACATGACTAATTACAACCAATGCACAGTAATTTTTTTCTATCACGTGATCAAAAGTGAATGCAAAACAAACTACAGTTCGATAGTTTAAGTTAAAAATACCGAGATGGACCAATTATAACGTGCAAGCGTTTTTAAGTTTTTTCATCGTCATAAGAAAATTCGATGGGCTATTGTCCATTGTTTCTTTGATCTCTTCAATAGGCAAATCATGCACTCGTTTTGATCACATGACATATTACAACCAATGAACAGTAATTATTTACTATCATGTGATCAGAGTGAATGCAAAGCAAACTAGTTACAGAGTTAAGTTAAAAATTCCGAAAATAAAACTTATCATTATATTTGATCACGTGACATATTACAACCAATGAACAGTAATTATTTGCTATCACGTGATCAAAGTGAATGCAAAACAAACTACAGTTACATAGTTTAAGTTAAAAGTTTCGAAAATAAAACTTCACAATAAACTTCCAGACCAGAGAAGTTTCTAATGACTATGATTGAACGTTATATATGGACGTCTTTTCAACGTTGTTTGAACGTTAAAACGACGCCGCCGTATGATTGCTGGAATGCTAGGCGAGATATTTCAACCAGAGAGGCAGGTTATAGGAGTTCAACATGATGTCAGGCCGTGTTGAACAATATAACAAAACAGTTGCAGTTCTTTTTGCTTACCATGAACAAATCTGTTGCTTACGAAATTGCCACAACACCAAATCAATTTCCAAACGTAAATACCATAACAGAAACCAAATATGAAAACTTGAAGTAAAATTAACTATTGAATTGTTTACATGACAGCGATCTATTTACTGTGTATTTTGTTTGTTAGTTTCATTCGATATTGATAAAAATTATTGACACTAACACAATATTATGAAGATATATATCATTCGCTTTGTATTAATTTCTTTGTCTCGACAATTTTATTAAAACAGAATGTATAAATAGAATTCGAAGTTTTTTATCTTTTTCAAAGCGACTTATAATTGATTTATAGTCCTGCATAAACGCTTCTTGATGTAAAAAGATATAAAGGCAGGCGGACAGATGAATTTACAGATATTCCCACAGAAACATCATCCAAGTGAAGTCTTGTTTCTTTATAAATCTTATTAAGTGGGGATTCGATTATATGATTGAATCGATTTTAAGATTCTACTACAAATCAAATAATTGTGTAAGGAAAGAATTCGATTGTGTTTTTGTTTGTTTTCACAATTCGCTTTATCTCAGAAATCAAAAGCGGTTCAATTAATTGAATAATGTAAATCCAGCTTTAACAGTTGTAAAACTTCAATCCGAATTTTAACTCTTCGTGTAAGCAGGCCATAAATTAAACCAGAAATCCAACAAACCCGATCATCAATATACCTTATCGGCCCTTTTTACGTTTAAATTTAACGGCGGCTCCTTTTACGCAGTTCTTTATTGACGTTCTTTTTTTAAAAGTCCACGGCCAAACCCTCAAAGATAAACATGTATCACTGGTCCTTTTAACGCCAAGTCATGAAAATTTACGCCGTTGAGGATCCGCATAAAAAGGGCCAATAAGGTACTTTAGTTTATTGAGAAGCCAACTGCTATGCTTTCGTGGTTCAAGGAGGCTCGAAGAAACTGTTCGAGAACGACGAAATAAATTTAATCACGACCGAATGTCGCTCAAACTGTTGTTGATCAAACGGTTGTGATTGGGAAGAAAGTTTATGTAAATTTTATATTTATTTCTTATCCGTCTCAACTGTAGAGTTTTTTAGCTTCGAATTATATCATTGAGTTGTTTAATAAGGTACTTTAAACAGGGTAGCCTATAGCTACGGTAACATTAGGATGGTGTGACATCCAAAACTCAAGTATTTATTATTATTTATCATTTTCAGGAGAAAAGCAGACTCTTCATTTCAACTTTTGTTCTCAAAATATTTCAAGTATTCGGCAGCCAAACCTGTAAAATGAAAAAATGAGGCTAAACTCCCTAAATTACTATTGAAATCCTTTTCACTTAAATGATGAAGGAAAAAACGAAGGACTAGAAGGAGAATTTAGTAGTTAAGAAGTGAATATATAAAACGTTAAGTGGTCAGTATTAATGGGAATTCTGAAAAAAAAATCTCCAGAACTTTGTAAAGAGAAACATGAAAATTGTTGGTTTTAATCAGCGTAAAAGAAGAAACTTAAAGAGGTCGTTTTCACGACCGTCTTCCGGAGTCAGAAAAGTAATACTTCCAGTTAATAATTTTGAGTAGGTTTTCTTCACCGTTCAAGAAAAAAGAAACCAAAATATAGAAAATTTACTCGTCCAGTTCACAAAAGTCACGTGATGAGCTGTTGTTTATATTTCTCACACACAGTAAACTAATTATTTTGAAGTAATTCGTTACGCTTCGTTACCTCGACTCAGTTTCTGTATGCTCATGTAAAATTGCCCATATTGCATGACTTTGGTTGAAAGTAACATTTATGTCTGCAAAAGCCCAGTTGGAAATTATGGGTTTTTCGTGAGAGTACTTATTCACAGTAAAATCAGGCCGTCCAGATGATACTTTGAGGACATCGAAAGAGGACTTTCCTGGCAAAATGATTCACTTTTTTTTGTACTACCACCTTCTGCTGAAAGTGTGCTCTATGGCAATTCTCAATGATGGCGTTACAGAATTTTATGATACTGTAAATAGTCCTGTACATATGATTGTCTCAGGAAGTGTTTTGGTAACAGGTGAGTGATTTTTTGTTTCGCTATATACAGCTATATACAGCGTACACAGTACCTTTTCATCGTTTGTTTATATTGTCGTTGGATTTAAGGTGAGGTGGATTTGGAGTGTAGGTTTTAGATGCAGGAAATGCTGTTGTTGATGGAATTAAGATGAGATGAGATGATTTGAGATAATTTGAGATGAATTTAGAAAAGAACTCGTTTATAAATGCCCACTTCTCCTACATGTATCACAATCAACTTTCTGAAGTACAAACGAAAATTATACCTTAAAAAATCAATCAAAACAGTTATGGGTACGTTTTTGCTCAAATGCAATTCGGAGTAGGTACAATTTTGGATACTAGTGAATACTAATATTAGTTTTGTCTCTCTTCTCAATTAAACTTTGCTTTTAATATTAATTTTGCTTTTAAATTACTACGGAGAATAATAAAGTGATTTTTGCCAAGTAATAAAATCTAAGAAAAAGAAAGAAAGAAGAAAGAAGAAAACTTATGAATTTTATGAAAACGAGGCGTCGTCATAGTTTCAAGAAAGATCCAATAAAACACCCGATGATTTAAAAAGTATTTCAAGTCCCATCTTACATTTTTAATAAAACTTTACTTTAGGCTTCTCGTAAAGGCTTAATTTCTCGTTTAGATGAGCCACAATCTCGCTCGACTAGAAGTCACATCCCGTACGCTCCGATCATGCACCAATATTCTCCGGACATTGAGCAAGGGATTAGCTATATTTACGATAGAACTAACATGGACGACCAAGCCGTATACTCGTTTCCACGGTCTCCTGTGGAACACAAAAACTTTAAAAGGCGTTTCAATTCAAAACGAAAGCACCCTCATCGAACGACGAAGCATACTAAGCGCCGTCACCATAGAAACAAAAACAAAGCAGTGGTAGGGAGAGTTCGAGACCAAATCCCTGCAGAAAAACACGTCCAAGGGAGCAGGAAAACGTTATATCCTCCTCCGTCAAATATGTGGCTGATCAATCAAGAACTAGCCGAAACGGAAGATGCACTTCGAAAGGACGGAAGACTACAGGGACTAGCACCCAGCTCTACGTTGGAGAGCAACATGGAGACGACAGAAGGGATACAGGATTACTTAGTCAGTAACTTAGCAACGGACTCTTACCCACATCCAGAAATAGAAAATGTCGATGCTACGACGAATTTCGGCACAAAAGAAGTAGTGCCGAAAACTCACAGCGATGCTAATGTTTATCAAGATTTACAAGTCGAGTATGTCAGCTCTCCTCCGTCCTCTTCCTCGTCTGTTTCTTTCTCTCCACGATCGCATCATAAGAAATATCCGTCTCCAAGGATACACGTGGAAAATATGGAAGCTGATGACCACGAGACGGCGGCAATGTTTAATAAAGGTCACACCCTGTTCAAAAAACCTCTCTTTAAACCAGAAAACAGTCAAAATAACCAACCAGAAGGAACGAAGGAATATCAAGAGAAAATCCATGAAATTCAAGGTCACGTGGACCAACTAAAAGCAAATGCTGATGATAACAAAGTGGAGGAGATTCACATCACCCACGACGGAACGCATACGGTATCTGGTAACACTCCTGGCGGCGGCGATCACCAACAAATTAAGCCGCTTAACCACTCACAGAAAAGCGGCGTTGCTGATGGAAGTTCTCTGCCTGTGAAAACATCAAGCAAGGGAATTGAGAGTGTAAAGAATCAAAAGCAGCAGTTTTTTAACCAATCAGAAGGAGAGGAAGGTCCAAACGACGAATCATCTTATGCTGATAGCTTTCAGGAAAAATTTTTAAAACTCTATTCACCAGATGCACTTGAACAAACTACGGATTTGACTGAAGAAAATAACAAACCAGTGAGTGAAGAGTCCAGTGTCAAAGAAGGCGGTATACTTCTTAACGGTGAAGAACCGGGAAATCATTTTAAGCCACATATTAAAACGTTAGTCCTTCAGACAAAGGTAAACAATGCCGACTTGGAGAATGCTGCAGCAAACGGGATACCGGTTGAACAAGTCAAATCTGAGATGAAACCGTCGCAGCAAAGTGCTTCTTCATCTGAAGATGAGGTTGAAAATCCGGCTGGCTATTCGCCTAAACAAGACGAGAAAGAAAGTCAGATTGGACAATCGAGACCAGGAAAATTGAAATCTTCGTCTCCGTTATCAGCCGTCCACCTGATGACGTCAGAACCATCGAGTTCTTCGACAAACCGCATAGAGAAACTGAAATCACCATCCACATTTTCGAAGCGTCCAACTATACAAAAGTCATTCAAGGAATTACTTACGAAGCAGATTCAAGAGAATTTGTATAAGATAAATCCTAAAGCGGCCCCCAACAAAGCAAAAGAACTGGCAGTGGAAGCTATTAGCGAACCGATTCACAAATCTCCCTCCTTCAAATCGCACGGAGTTGTATATCCTCATCCAGCTTTTCGTATCTTAAAAGTTGAAAAGAAGCCCGAGGAGGAGAGTGAGAATGCACCATACACGGATAAAAATGATAATCCAGTGGCAGAAAGTCACAAGGTGATCAACATGAATAGCAACCCCAACGACAACCCCGTCGTGTCGCAACCTTCTCCCATCATGAACGCCAAAACTGAAATGCACGACAGTAGTCCATTGGAAACTGAAACCGATGATAAAATTGACGGCAAAACAGAGAAGCCAGTATCTGCTCGGAAGGATCCAGACGAAAACCAGATGACGATAACGGCAGATCCGTCACAAGAAGACGCCAGCTATCAATACGACGCTGATGAAAACGACAAAGCCGATAATAAGGAACAACACTCGGACAAGATTGAACACAATTTGATTTTTTCAAACAATAACGAAAAACAAGAAGACCAAACGAAAAAACCGGATGTTATATCCAACAAAAATCTTGTCAACAAACAACGAGCTATGGAATATTTGCTTCACAAAAACGCTTGGAAACAAAAATATTTTTCCAAAGCAGAAGTTGCAGCCCATTCCACTACTATGCCTGCTGCACCCAGTATCAGTGACACACAGCCATTGGCTCCTGACATGAACACTGACACTATTGACGAACAAAATCAGGCTTCTGTAGCAAACGGTTTACAAGCGGCACAGACGTACACTCCGTTAACCGAAGGAATTAACGACGCGCCAAACCTTCCAGAAACACAAGAAAAGAACTTATCAGAAGCACAATCTGAGAATATCAGCAACAATCCATCTTTGCTCGATTCTTCAAATCCCTCTCTTCAAGCAGAACAGGCTGAAACAAACGCAATGCAATCCCAACTGCCAGAACAGCAAAGTGCTGATTCATCACAGCTGCAGTCAACAAGATCGGAACCAGCCTCATTTGTAGACTCAAAACCCGTGGACATTGCTCTTACAGGAAACATGGTCGCTTCAAGTGGTCCGAATGAAGAGAACATGGGCGGTTCTGTGCCTGAAATAAGTATAACAGCTCCACAAGACAACACTGCAAAGTCAGTAGAAGATTCAAACATCTCTCGCGATATTTCTGAAAACGAGCATAAAGAAACCAGCACAATTGTAAGCAGTTTACGGGAACCTTTGCCATATAATCTGGAATCTAGCGTTAACCCATCATCTACGTTGACCACAAAACTTTCTACCGCAACAATTGATGATGTCTGGCCAGCGGGCGTAAATCCAGGGGCGTTGCTTTCCTTCCAAATGGTAAATAACCAAGACCAGCATGAGAAGGGAAAGTCACGAATGAACGTGAAAGAACAACATCTATCCGAAGGAAAAGATAAGCTTAATTTCATGAGTCACGATCAGCCAGTGGGTTTTCCGCCCAACCAATTAAAAATCTGCAAAATATTATGTCGCTTTTGAAACCACGACATTCAACTGGTCCGAGTATCGCTTACGATCAAGTTTTACCTGGAATAACAGTTGCAAGAGGTATATCTGTGTCGACGAAGTCAAAGTCCAAATCGAAAGCATCAGCAAATTCCGCCGCCTCTTCAAGCAGCAGTTCGAATGCAGCAGCGGCAGCCAATGGTAAAGCGATAAAAGGCCAAACTCAAGCAGCCACTGGTGTCACACCACCGAGTATTGTATCAGCTAAGACACGTCATCACGAGAAAAAACCAGGACCAAACTACGGTTATGGCGCCGGTAGTGGTTACGGATACGGCACAAAAAGTTGGGGATGGGGTGGTGGTGGTGGATGGGCTGGCCAATCGCCGCCAAAAGGTATGCCTTTACCAAACTATCCATCGAATCCTCCACCAAATATACCTGGATTTCCAAATGGAAACGCTAATACAGCACCACCGTATCCAGGCCAAGTGGGTGCACAACATACGCCGCAAGGAACCAACCCACCCATTTCAACCCAAAACCATCAATCGTCGGTTGCAACTGGACCGAACTCGGTGCCACCTAGTTTTGCTCAAGCCAAAAAGCCGTTCCCATTGAAATTGACATCCAAACAGAAAGAGAAATTTGGAAAACCGAAATTTGACAAAGTGAAAACAGAGACGTATAGAGTTATGCAATTGAAAAATGAGAGAATGAAAAAACTTCAGAAACAAAACACGTACGAGAAAATGAAACAGGTTCAACAGGTTACGACAATTAAAAAACCGGTTCAACAGGTATCCAAACAAAATGTAAATATCGCCAATCGGCTTAAAAGGCCTCAAGGACCAAAATCCAGGTGAAGGGAAATAGATTTTCGTATTTAAGAAGAACTTTCAATAATAATGATAATAATAATAACAGCAGAATAATACAATTGCGAATTATTGTATCATAGGTGTGAACTGTAGATAAGACAGGAAATAGGTTTTGTATGAACATATTATTGTTTATATTCGATGCATTTAACCTGAGGTGAACCCACTCGCTCCTTCTGTAAAAATACACCTTTCCCGAAGTCATATTTATATGTCGCATAATGACACAGTTGTCGGTACGGACCTCGTTTTGATGCGTTGCATTGTTTCACAGTAATTACTTATATATTTTGCTCATAAACAAATCGCTATGGGACAATGTTCGTTAAATTTTAACACTGATTTGTATGGACAAGTGATTCAGGATGCGACATATAAACATGAATTCGGGAAGGTGTATTTCGACGAACAGTAAACACTTCTAAGTAGGATCAGCTGACAATTTCTCATCACTATGTAGCTCACTAATCCAAACAAAATTTAGGCTTACACCGTAAACAAGCTTAGGAGAAATTGTCAGATGAACTGTATATTCCAATCAGGTTTTCAATACTTTTTTTAGTCCGCAAGGTGTTTTTAAAATTCGAAGGAACATCAATTCCTTCCCTCTGTTCTGTCCTTATGTTGCAAACCCGATTCCCGTTACTTTGGTCAACAACCCAACATTTTTTGAACGCAGATCTCCATTATTTTTCCTGTGAAAAGAAGGTTGGGGTCATCAATGTCTTAAAAGAAACAATGAATCCTTCAATCGGAGAAACTTTGGTGAAAGAAACTTTCACGGATTTGTGATTATTTTGTCATTTTCGCGAACAATTTGACTCTCGAAATTGTTCCAAAATTTCCATTCGCGAAAGTTTTTCTTTCAATTTGCCGATTTGCAAAACTTTACCAGTCGAAATTTTCAAAACCTTTTTTTGTTACTGAACTTATTTGGCACCAACTTTGTTTTGACCTGAGCTTTTGAACTGTGTTCTGGTTGAATCTTATTGCGGTTTTTGTTGAAGAAAATTCAAGATCGTCAATATTACTGGTGGATGAATGCAATGTTTGTAAGGCTAAGATTAGAAGTCGTCTTTTTGCCGCTCGAAACTAATTAGAATTAAGAATGACGAAAAGTCGACAAAGGAGCGACAGTGAATTAGACGTTTTTCTTTTGTCGAACGAATCTCAATAAAGTAAGAAAACAACAAAAAAAAACAAAGGTAATGGTCATATTGAAAACTTAAAAGCTACAGTATAATGTTATTATTTACTCCGGTAAATATAATCATACATATCGAATTTAAATTTGCAAAAATGGCTCTCACAACTGTCTTAGGTTAATGCGCTCCTCCACAGGTGACTACCCTAAGATCCGCCGCTGCTGTATTGGTGTCCCTTTTAAGAAAGAAAGAAATTCTATCGAAACAGGATAAAAGCAATACAAGATACTGCTAATCATTTCATTTCAGTACCGCACGTTTCATTTCAGTACCACACAGTATCAAAACATAACTTTTCACCATAGTCATATTTTTCCCTTTTAACAATGTTTTCACGCTTTGTGTGTGGTGTGTGTAGGGTCAAGAAAATGTGCTAATGTGATGTAATTTACTGCCAAAATGTTTCCAATGGTATACTATATATGAAACAGAATTTCTTTCTAAATGAAATCCTTTTTTGTTTCACTAACGTCGCCGTCTTCGTTGTCGTCGTATTTGCTTCAAAACAGAATTCTCAAAAGGAAAAGGAGAAGTGTCAAAATTTCGTGATAAAAAAAATCATAACCAGTGCTAGAAAAGAGGATCTACTAGAGGGCAGTCGGGCTGTTTGTCATGTCCTACGAATGCGTCAATTTCGAAACCGAATTATATACCGAATTAATTTAGTTTCGTCGGTAAAAGGAAGGCGCCTAATGTGATGTCGCTCTTTTGCAGTTTTAAGCGGCAAATTTTGCCGTTCTTTTTCAAAAACGTCGAACTAATTTTTTTATCACATTTTTTATTTTTAGGCCTTTTTTTTGCCGATCTTAATTGACTTAGATTTTTTTTTTTGAAAATCATTTAGTTTCATTCGGCAAAAATACGTCTAATCTTGGCCTAATCTTGAACCTAGACAAAATTTATGAAGGAGACTTAGGTTATTAACAGTTTAAAGGAAAGCCTAATCAACGTTTAAGTTTTAACAAAGAACTCCTCCACATTTTTGGATAAACCTAGGTCCACCGTACTCTGTATTCTTTTTCAAATCTTCTTACCGTAATTCAAGTTTTGCGCATCATACCTTTCAACTCAAAAAGAGCTTTGAAAAGCATGCTTGCAAAGTGTAATTAGTGTCTTAATACATTGTGATTCTAAGTTCTGACGCCAAATTCAGTTTAAGAGCCTGAGTGAAATGGGGTCTAGGGCGACTGGCTTTTATAGCCTCAAACAGTTCTAAATTCGCTTTTTTTCCTTGTAAAATATCTTTCAAGTTCCCCAGAAAGATGAAAATTGGTGGGTGAAAAATTATTGAGGGGGCTGCCCGCTCTGACCCCGAACACCCAACTCACCCCAGATATTGTGTGGAAATTGACAGGGACTAACTAAGAAAGCACATGTTCCAGGTAGCGGATGTGCAAGATGCTTCTTTTTTTCATAAGTGCCAGTAAAAATCGACCGAGCTCATTGGTGCTTACGTTTTATCATTTTGAGCCTATTTGGTACTTAAGGTAGAAACCCCCTCAAAAATGTCAAAAAATGAGATGTGAGCTTTTACGTTTATAGGGACTATACAAAGTTTTGAGAAAGTTTTTCATATGATTTTTATGTCTTGCTAACCCTCTGTTCGCCACAAGCGTTCGAAAAGCAAATAAGTATAAATATAAGCAGGCTTTCTATACGCATTGCTGGCGCCCGTTGACCAGTGCTCTTTGCCTCTTTGGCGAGATGGCGTAGGGGCGTCTTTGGGTACAGTACGTTGCACCAAAATTTTTTTATAGTTTCAAAAGTCGTGGACGGGCTTGAAAAACCGAAAAGCTCTCGAAATTTCTGTGATCTTTTTTTAAATTTAAATTTCTCAGAAGTTGTCTTTCTGAATCCCTGGCCAAGATATCTCATGAAATATCGATGCAATGGAGTTGATACTGTGCAGAAAAGCTATTAGCAGTTTCCGCTATGTAATGAGCGGAACGATTTTGTTACGCTCGATTATCCAGCCGCACGGTGGGTCGTCAAATCTGCCCAAAATTTACCAATTTCAACAAATTTTAAATTTCATAGTCTTCATTTTCTTAAAATGGATTTTTGGGCAATTTTCGTCGCTTATTTCACGTTCCGGCCTCTTACGCTCCATTTAAGTTCGACACAACGCCCTTCAAACAACGTCTCTCTTCTAGAAAATGGCCAGCGCGAGAGCCACTTTTTGTTAAGAAGGCATAGTTTGGAGGACATCTATTATTCATGAGATGCCGAAAACAATTTTTTCATCATGTGCGGTAACAACGTTTTAAAGTTTTTAGGGGGTTTCCACCTTAAGTGGTGTTTCTATAATATCAAAGTATATATCCTCAAAAAGTAGATATCCTCAAAAATTCTAAAACCTTAACTTTATTGAGAAGGACTACTAAAATTTTTTTTTCTTCGCTATAATTTTGTGGGTGGTGAAGACGGTGCTTATGTTTTTAAAAAGGTCTTTGTGGAGGAGTGTTTTTTATTGAAACAGCAGACGATATTGCTAGCTATTCCTATATGCCTATCCTCCTCCACAGAGAATTTTTGTAGATTTTGGTATTTATTAATTAATTTTGACCAACTTTAAGCAAAGTTTAATAATAAATAATAGTAATGCGACTTTTCAATCTTCACGTGACTAAGAGGGCTCCTGTCAACAAGTCATGAAATAACACGAGACATATGTAAGAAGGCATGATTTGTTTTCAAAATTGCTCATTTCCGACACGTTTGACTCGAAATACGAAAACCGTGAAACAATGGAGGAAAATTAAAATTTTTATTGATAGATTCAAACTTAAATATGTTTTAAGGAAAGAAAAGCAAACACAACAATAAAATGAGTCAACCATTAATTATTCATAAGGACGGACTACGTGAAATCTTATATCTTAAATGTGTATTTTACAGATTTGTATTTTACAGACAAGTATTTGCTGTAGATACTTTAGTTGTGTTTTAGTTAAGCAAGCGATACACCATCAAATTTGTCGAATCAAATTTAGTGAATCCAAATTGTTTGATTTGAAAGTTTAATGAAATACGCTTTAAATTTTTCAAAATGGAATTGTTCATGATTCGCTGATATATAAACACAAACATAACATGATTATAGTTTAACATATTTCGCTTCTATTTTAAAGGAGCTGATTGTCTGCCGTTACTTTCGAATAAGTTGAACATGTCCAACTTGTTAAAATTATTGAATCCAATAAATTGAATTACAATCTTCTGATACACATCAAACTTGTCAAATTCGATACAGCGGTAACCTTGATCTTGTATCGGCTGCTTTCGGCAATATGTTGTAAAATGTTGTAACATGTCTAATTAAAAACAGAAAACAAATTAATTCATGGGAACCAAAGAAACAAGTCCATAATAAATGCGTTATCAGATCCTGTAACAAACCAATATGAAAAATCCACCAAAGTGTGTAGCCCATAGTGAGTTAAGCAGCGATCTATATTTGTAGGCTAATAATTGATTACTGAAAGAACCATTTCATTTTTGCACGCTATTTCCTTTTTTAGTGTCCCAAACCCTCTTTTAAGCCATGCTATCTTTTAATTACCACTCGCCTTAATGCAAATAATGTCTTTATAACTGCCAATATTGCTTTGTTCGCAAAACTTTGTATTCACACAAATCTCTGATCCTGAAGTAGTTAGCCAGGACATCCATCAACTCTATTCTTGCTTACTCAAACGAGACACAGGCAAGTAGCTGGGTACAACCTGGTAGTCAGATTTTGGCTAAAGCGCACTGATTGGTTAATAGGAGTTTACATAGGCTATGAATATCTTTTGTCCCGGCCTCACTTACCAAGTAGTTTTGCTTTACTCTGCTTTGCCCTGTAATTTAACTGCGTCAGAGAGAACATGCATGAATAAGAGAGATCGTTGATTTCAAGAGTTTCATTGATTTGGTTCTCTGAGGGTTCTTTTTCACAATAGACGTTAGGACATGTGTATTTTTATGCATTTTCTTTCGTTTTTAGTTTCATTTTTAGTTTTGGATTTAGATTTTCTATACAATGTTTAATTCTATTTTGTATTTAATTCTAATTTTTTTTTTTTAATTTTAAATTCAAATGTTTGCATATTTTTTCAACTGTCACTTTTCTAATGGGTTGTACTAGAGTCGATGGGTCTCCTGGCTATAAAGCAGTTTGAACTTAATTGGTTTTCTCCAGGACTGATGCGGACATTAAAGCCTAGGGCTTCTAGTTTATTTTGAAACGTCAACATAGCATAATGTGATGGGTTAAATTCATTTCACTACAATTTTAAAGAAGCTGATTGGTTGAAAAACTTGTCCAACTTTTATAATGTTGAAAACGAGATGTCGTTCAATTGAAAAGAAAATCTGCTGATACACGATCAAATTTGTGGAAATTGTCTTTGACGAATTTGATTGTATATCGCCCCCTTAAATCAAAATGCTTCGAGGACTCATCTAGCCAATTGTATTCAAATCGTAATTCATCCGAGTTCCAATATGGATGGAAACCCAAGGACTCGAAAATCCAGGTTACTAACTTACTTTTACTGATTTTACAACTTGTTGCTTAGTACGGTCTCTATTTATTAAAAAGGAATTTGAATATTAAAACAAGGGGGAACATGATAACTGAATCATCGAGTCTATGGAGTCAAATTCGATAATATGGGCACACGCATAAAAGTTGCTTGCAGAAACATGCGCCATTTTTATGACAAGGAGCTGCTGTTCGTTAACGTTTGGTGTAAAAGTTCTTTTTTGATGTTGTTTAGCCAACAAATTACTGAGACAAATTAGTCAGAATAACATTGAAAATGAAAACAAAAAAAAAACGTTCCAAAACACAAAAGTAACACGTGTTTTTATTTTCATTAATTCATTATAAAAATCTCATTTAAAGTTTTTTAAAAAAAAAAGCTAATAACTCGATGTTCGCGTCATTATGGAAAAAGTAAAATAAAATCTGTCGCCATTTTAAAAAAAACAAGTGGAATTCTATTTTTTATTGCAAAAGCCGCTGACCACTGATCTATATTTAGAAACATCTGAAACGTCGTATATAAAGCAGATGTGCTGGGACTACTGCAAGTTAGTTCCATACAATCAATGCAGAATGGAAGAAATCGGAAAAGCGGAGTGCAAGTTGACTAACTGGTATTCGGTAAGCAAACGTTACATTTCATTTAAACGAAGAGCACGTGTTAGAGAGTTCCAAATAATGGTGGTTTTGGACCTTTTTTTGTACTTCCCTAATTACATAGCAAATAGTCCAATTTTTTTCTCTGACTAAAAATAAAGAAAAACTGAAAATACAGAACTTGAGACATGTTAAGAAATTATATGAATGTTTTCATAAAGCCCTGGAAGAATTTCCAAAAATTAAACAGGTGATTTTCCCTGCCTTTTCTAAAAAAGATCTAAATTTCGTGACTTTTCTCTGACCAAATTATTCTTCCCCAACTTTTTCCTGATTTTCAGAAAATGGCCACCCTGTTTTGGTCTAAATTGTTCTGTCAGGTTTCAGTGTTTTGCATGAAAGAATATCAAGGTGCAGTGTGGGTAGTGGCTTACGCAAGGCATTATTTCTTTTTCTGTTACACTAGTCTGGCAACTACACATCATCGTGTCCAAACGAACGTAACAAACGCAAAATAAATCTTAAGGAGCGCCGAAACAATAGAAACGAATCAACCAATGAAATCACAGTAGACAGTTGTTACCAGTCCTCGTGTATCAGTGGTCACACTCAAAGAGCCAAAAATAAAGACAGTTTACAAGATAAGTGTGATCGTCGTAAAGCGTCAAAGGCAAGAGAACAGTGTGAAAATCAAACAAGCTATAGACAGGTTATGCGAAACGAACGAGAACGTGGCAGAAAAGCCAGGCTAAACTCCGCATTCAAAATATTACGTAATACCGTTAGTACTGCGACGGAAAAAACGTTTCAAGCTGAAAAAAAGTTGACGCAGCTGCAAGTACTCAAGTTCGCTTCCAGATACATTAATAACTTGAACACACTGCTACAAAACCAAGACCCATACCCAGACTACAAGACCCAGCAACAATATTGTCAAGAAATAACCGGGTTCAGTTTTTGGGCACCGATTCCGCTGTACGCCCAAAGCAGATCACGCCATAATACTTAAAGACATACCCGGACTACAAGACCCAGGAACAATATTGTCAAGAAATAACCGGGTTCAGTTTTTGGGCACCGATTCAGCTATACGCCCAAAGCAGATCACTCCATGATACTTAAAGACGATGTGCTGTTATAAATACCAATCTGAATTATACTGGTGAGTACACAGACTTCTTTATGAAAGAAAATACACTCGCCGAAGAGTTTTCCAATTTACTCGCTCGCTCTCTCTTTTGAATATCAAAATTGGTCCACAGGGAGTTTGTATGACCGAGGCATAATTTAACGCAGAAAGACGAAATTATAGAAACAAGAACTGATACACGATCACCATGGATATTTTAAATATAGATCTGAACAATAACAAATATAGACTTTTTAAAAAACAACAAGTTTCGAGACTAGTCAAAATGCTAGCCTCGTCAAAGTCATTCCCTCCTCTGAAAACCTAGTAAAGTTATGATTTGTCAATTTTTTCTTTGATCTTTTCGACAGGTAAATTTTACTTTTGGATCACATGACATATAAGAAAACCAATGCAATTTAATTATTTTCCTATCATGTGATCAAAGTGAATACAAACCAAACTACAGCTAAACAATTTAAGTTAAAAATATACCGATAATAAATCGATAATATACCGATAATAAATCGATAATATACCGATAATAAATCGATAATATACCGATAATAAACCGATAGTAAAGCTTCCAGACCAGGGAATGACCAGGGAATTTTTTAATAACTGTGGTCTAGTCGACCGCTCAGAATTGCTAACTTGGAGGAGCTTGTAAATGAAGTAATTCAACCAGGTTGGTCTTATGTACCCAGAACAAAGCTGTAAGTGATAAGGTAGGAAGGATAAGCAAAGTCTAATTGATAAACGATGTATATTTTGCTTCCTTGCGTCCACCCTGAAACTGAATTGTATCTCACTTGTACTCCACCAGGATCGGTCACACGAACAGGGGGCATGGTTAACGTGCTATCTGGCATCAGTTCTCGATTGAAACCTAAACGAAAAAATGGTCTTAATCATTCAAGTGCAGATCAATTTCAAATTCACCTTATCAAATTATTTTAAAATTTGGGTGAAAGCTTAAACGAGGGGGCGCTTTAAAAGGGGGCGCTAATAGAGTAAATGCACCAATTTGATATAGTTATGTACATGAACATACCCGTCAAGACGTTGGCAAGAAATATTTGTCGGTTACCATTCGGCAACATATGAGCGTAGTTGAGCGAATACGACGACGATTCGGCGAAATAGGAACCTTTTCCCCACATTCCATCCCTAGAAAAGCGCGAATCAAACCCCTCCTCTCCTTTCCAAATAAAGCGCGGTTCAATCAGGCTAGTGCCATGGAATAATCTTTTCTCGTTCACATTACTTGTTCCTAAAATAAAGGAGATAAATATTACGTTTTCTGGAAATAAAGGAGATAAACATTACGTTTTCTGGAAATAAAGGAGATAAATATAACGTTTTCTGGAAATAAGTTTTAGTTATCGCACAGTGCCGAGTGCAATATGGCGAATATTTTTCGAGCTTCTTATATTTCAAAAATATAATAAACGATTATCATTAGTACAAAAATCGAAAAAACGAAAAAATGTAAACTTTGTTTAGGATTCAAATGTGACAAGGTTTTTTTACCTGTACGCGTAATAGTATAGGGGGAAACCCTTCCATTGCGTCAAATATATACAAATCATTTATTTGCACTGCATTTATTTTTTATTTGCACTGATATGCGAGATACTCTACTGATTAACCAATCAGATTGCAGATATTTTTTTGTCCTAATGATAAAGGAGATAAATATTACGTTTTCTTGAAATCAAGAAGATGAAGGAGGCATAGTATCTGTTTAAAAAGGAACTGTAAGCTGGACTAGAGGAACCTTTTCCTTCATATTGTAGATGTTCATTTACTTTTCTTCCTCTCAAATTCAGCTTCAACTAACGAACACGAGTCATTAGAAAACTGAAGCAAAAAAAAAAACAGGTCAATTGTCGAATATTAAAGACAATGTGTTGTTATAAATACCGCCGGAGGTACCACCTCATGCTGACATCATCATTACCGATGCAGACCTTTCAGTTACTTATTTGAAAGTCATCATTTAAAGCAACAAAAATTGTTCATGCTCATGTGCTGAGATCATCATGATGTCAGATTCAGCTATATTTATAACAACACATTGTCTTTATTATTAAATATGAACCAGATCAAAATGATCACAATTGTGGCAAATATCCGACTATAGCTTTTAATCTTAGTATAGTTTTCGTTTTGAAACACAACTTTCCACCATCTTTTTCTCATTTCTCACGTACAAATAGTGGGTTTGTCCTTGGGAACGTGCAAATAGTGAGTTTGTCCTTGGGAAGAGCCGATGATTTTAAAGAGTTGATCGAATTGAATCAGGGTTCGTATAAGATTTTCAAAATAAAATTCCCTCAGTTTTCCCTGAATTGTTTCAAGAAAAACACTTAAAAAAGTGATATATTTTCCCCTGAGTTCATTGGATTTTTTTTTATGTCTATTAAACGTTTGTCGCAGAACCAAAATTTTACCAGTATATACTATTTAACCCCACATATAAATCATAGTGCCAGCCATCACCTTCAAAATGTTTCCACAAGCCGAAAACATTCCCTGAGTTTTCCCTGAGTTTTCAAAATCTTCCCTCAGTTTTCACAGTTTATCCAGGCTTTTCCAAGAGGTTCATACGAATTTTCATGCAAACTACAAAAGAAAATACTATCCTAGCAGTTTCTATGGTTCCGCGCATGTGTAAAACATATTCTTAAAACTAGAATAAATACCAACAAAAAAACCCAACACAATGACGTACGACAATGACGTACCGTTCTTTTCGGTGAGAAGCTTTTTCCGTATATAATATTTCTTCCAAAGCCACTTGTTTTGAACGCGCTGCACATCGATCACCTTAGCACAATATTGTGGAGGTAAAGATCGAGTGAACAAGTTGACTACATCGTTCCACTCAGGTCCGCCAGCCTTAACCTGAAGCACAACGCTATCTTCGCTTTGAGGTTGCCACGTGTACGGATAGATGCAATCGAACTCATCTTTCTAAAAAATAAATTTAAAGAAAATATCAAATCGTAGGGAAAGAAGTTTTGGGCGCTGAAGAAGTGAAGGTATCCAATGGATGATTGGAAAGAAGTAGGGCGCAAAATTACCTCGTTCGTTCAAACGAAAAAAAGAGACTTTCAGTCAAAACGTTTTCTGATCGCAAAGTAATATGTTTGTTTATACTTTCCATAACTTACACGAACTTGTTCTGGAGTATTTTTTCGAATTTTCAAGCGAGATATATACCATTGCTCGTGACCACGTATCATTGTCAAAGACCAGAAGTGTACTTGAAATGACTCTAACTTTTTATCCCGTCTCAACATGATTTTAACCCGATCGGGATTTTCACTGTGTATATTATATAGTTGTTCAATCTTCTCTTGGGACCATTTATCGAACTTTTTGCCGACGTTATTCAGACACTTCGTCGCCCGCCAATACCACGTATAGCACCATTTCTCTTCGTCATCGCTATCACTCTTGTCGTATGTCGGCGAAAATAACTGATTCTCGACACGTTGAATGTGACGACTAAGATCTTTGGCTTTATCAAGTTCAAAGAAGGAACGACTTGGAAATCGTTTACGAAATTGTCGCACACAAAAATCGGTCTGCATCCAGTCCTCCATCGGAGATGCTTCTTTATTTATTTTAGCTTTTGGTAAATCGTCATCTTGAACTAAGATCGTCGAACGCTTCGAAGGGGAATAGCTGTTTTCTTTACATAGGTTCTTCGCTTTCCCATAATCAAAACCGAATCCATTAATACGTAAAGTAGGTTTTGAAAAGCAGGATTTTTGAGGAGAGACCCTATCACTACCAATTTGCAACGCCCCTGTCAATTTAAAGTTTTCCGTTCCTTTGGCAACTGACGGTTCGCCGCGACGAGTTTGTTTATAACCATGGGGATCGAGTACCAATGAATCAACATGGGTTCTCTTCCGTGGACTTGGTTTGTTCATTATCTTGTCAAACCTTTTATTATAATCCTGATCATTATTGATGGTACTCTCTGATTGGACAATAGGTAAAGAACTTGACACACAGTTCGCCTCTGTTAACCATTGTACGGCTGAAGAATAACTTTTCGTGCTCAACCTTTTATAACCTTTACGATTACCTTTATCCATATGTTTCTGGGTTTTTTCGTCAACTCCGTCAGAAACACAACTGTCGTTACGAAATTCTTTTGCGGTACAAGGTGACGACGACAGATCCAAGTTAGCTGTTCGAGTACCAGCCGTGAGATGTGCATTTAAAGACACGCTTATTTCAGGAGGAGACTGGACACGAGTTAAGTCTTCACCAACCCGACTTGATGAATGGGGAGCGCTTACATTCGTTTCGTTACAAACTAGCGCTTCATGCTCTTGAAAATCAATTAATAAGTTACTAATGAGAGCTAAACGATCTGGAGTGGTGAACGTCTGTAAGTACTGTTCGATCCTCGATGTAGAAACATGCGGGAACAAAGACACCAAGGTTTGAAAGTCCTCGTCAAATGATACGGTAACCGAATCTATCGACATTCCTCACAGTTTGGCATCAACGGTGCATTACCTGAGCTCTTAAATTACGTCTAAAATAAACAAAAAATACCAGGAAAGATGAACAAATTACCGAAATAAAATAAACAAATTACCGAAATAAAATAAACAGATTACCGAAATAAAATAAACAAAGTACGCAATGTAAGTGAATTCCAAACAAACGTTTTTTAAGATCGAGATAGTTCTGTAAACGCTTTCCTCGTTTTTCCAACTCGTTTTAAGGAAACTCGTTTTAAGGAACACGTGATGACAAAAAAAAAACATACAGAACGTACAACTTAAAGTTAGGAGATGACACGGAAATGAATGAAAGAAAAACAGAAAGTTTTGAATCTTCTTTTGTTGCCCTATTATACAAAAAAAGCATTCCATTTTTACCAAATGCTATCAACGTCATGCCAGTAAAATCTATTCAAACTTATATTTTTTACCAACAACATGACGGCAGAATCACAAGGAAGCAACAAGTGTAAAAGCTTAGAAAAGACTGTTTGAACATAGTTCTGTAAGTCTCCGTTTACACTAGATTGCACTTCTACCGTTATGTACTTGGTCATTCTTTACGTTCACAGTTAAACCAATATGTAAGTAAGACTTGTTTTTCTAACCGAGTCACTGTCTCGCTGGTAGATGAGACCAAAATAGTTTCCTAGTTACCCCCAAAAAAGTTCCTGAAATAAATAACTCTCATTAGACAAAATTGACAAATAACACCACAGCCGCTACTTTATCACTGGATAAGCTGCTCATCGAATTCGATGGTGGCTACTTTATCACTGGAAGCTTATCCATCGAATTCGATGAGGAACATACAGACATTCAGACATAAAAACCGAATAAACCGAAATGTTCGCCGTGTTTCTAAAACCTGACTAAAATTGTATTCGAAGAAAGGGCCTATGAACAGACTGTTCAGTAAATCACATCAGACCAGGTTTCGCCTCATTCTGAATCTTAATAATTATTACGCACTTAAGAAAATCGGGAAAAAAAACAGTCTAGCTAACAAGTTAACCGGGTTTTGTTTTTGTCTTCTCTGTGAACGAGACAACCGTCATTATTACTCAGCTTGAAGAAGAGGCAAAATTTGCTCTGACGTCATTGACAGAAAGGTCCATGACAATGTCGGGAAAAAATGATTGACCGGTTACAATAATAAATATGCTGGCAGTTACTGCGGTAAACAGAGGCAGCACTAATCTATGGTCAATATTTCAAGAGTCCTAAAATCTTCTAAAAAAATCTTCTAAAAAAATATCTAGCGCTTCTTTTTCTTTGAGCTTCTCGATAATTCTTCGTCTTGATCACTTTCCGTTTCTGAACTTTCTCCTTTGTTGAAGTTTTGAATAAACGAGTTTACTTTCAATAAAAATACCAAAACCTAAACCAGTCGAAAAGAATATTAATATTCAAAACAAACCGTGGTATTCCAACTTTTATAATGTAAGAGGATTAGGGACGGGGTTGGTAACGAATCATAACCCTAGTTTTTTTGGCTGTTCAGGGAAACTCAGAAAAATTGTTGGGCAAATGATTCACCAGACACCTTAGGAGGGATGGCTTATTTTGTTGCTATAGAAATAAAAAAAAGAGCAAAACTTACACTATCATAATTGTAAGCTAAAAAAACCATAGCAACTGCAAGTGGTAAGGCGACCACTGATTGAGTGGGTTCCAAGTCCACTTTCCGGACCTAAAAATAGACATGACAATAGTTTTAAAGCCTTTGAGAAGAGGCGAAAGAAAGAATAAAACGGGCAAATCAATCAGCAACTTCCTCCATCCGCCTCATTTGAGCTAGGGCGCGTGAAAAATATACGGCGTTAAGAATAAATAATTCCATACTGTTGCATCGAATTTCAGCTTGATGTGCATTTTACTGATGTTTTCGTCGGGCGTCACAGTCGCCGACGTCGCTCTTGTTTCGTGTGTTTTCGACGATAATGTAGATTGAAGTTTTACCATGTACATCTGTGATAAAAGACATCACACTTATAATTTGCTGTTTTTTTGGACAGACAAAACGTTCAATTTCTCCTCACTATAAACTTATGGAGAAAAGTCCCATAAAATTTTTTGAAACAACGAGACATAACCTGATGTAGCCTCACTAAACCAGACAAAATTTATTAGGTTTGCAGCATAAATTTAGGTGAGTAGAAATTAAAAGTTGAACAATAATATGCATAATATATATACACTTCAACCGTCCTGTTTCGACCATCAATATCCATATCGCCATTGCAAATTGAGTTCATGTAAGAATATCGTAAAGAATATAACAGCCACACCTTACGATAAATATTTTTTGGTTAATATAAATTCCTTGACGTACCTTTGGTTTCAAAGGTGGAAATTGAATGTATTTAATCACACTGGGCTTTATAATGTGTAATGGTGAATCTAAATTCTCCATATCGAACAGTAAGACCTGAAAAAAATGGGAAAGTAGGAGAGCGATTTCATCTTTAAGATCACAACGGAGGAGAGAGAATGTCAACAGAACTCCCAAGAAAGCCGCTACATGTGTAAGTAACCAGGAGTTTTAAGTTCTTGGGCTTCTTCTCAGTCAATTGCACCTAACTGCAACCTCAAACCCAGGGCCTCTTTTTGATTTGATTCTGAGAAAACTTCAACGGTCCTGAATTCGAGGTTGACCAAATCGGCTGATACGGTGCTTTAAAAATCGGATTATTAATCGGAGTTGACTATCGAAATATGATTCGACACGGGTCTCAGTGCTCGCACAGGAAGGTACTATCCACACACTAGAAGTTTTGAAGTGAAATATCTGCGTTAGTTTCAACCACCATTCACTGGATTCGAGAATTCCTTAATCGATGCGATATCGTCGTCAGCCATTCTACATTTTGTCAAAATGTACGAGTGCCGAGATGACAGTTGGTCATAAAAGGTTTAACCTACCCGTAAAGAAGAAAGGTAATGGAACTCAGTCTCGATATGAACTGATAGGTCAAACTGTGAAGGTTTTTCGAATACAATAAACTTCGTGTTCGTGATATCCTCTTGTTGGATCTGTAAACAACAACAAAAACAACATATACACAGAAAAATACGATGGTTGAACTTAACATAGTCCTCCAGGACAATATCATCAAGGACACGCGAAGGTCTCCTGCAAGAAAGTGCAATTACTGCGGAGTGGATATTTCAGGGCAGTCAAACATCCGTAATTCCAACAGAGCCTAAGGGAGTGCCTAATTTGAACTAATCTGAAAGTTCCCTTCACCTATATGAAAACAATAATACCTGATAGGACATATTTTATTAATATGCAAAAGAAATAATTACTGCGATTAGAAACGAAGCATAGTGTGATAGGTAACGATTATGATCTATGATTTCTACGTGAATGGACCCCTGCGATTCGAACACTCTATAAATCGAACCATTTCATAGTCTCCTTTGAATGTTCAGTGTTACATGGATGACTATACTGAGTCGCGGCGGTTATTAAACCGTCGAGAATAATAAGTAGGCTGAATCTTAAAACTTCAAGACTTCAAAAGACTGCTGGTGGCATCTCGTCGTTCAGATTTCGTACGATTAAATCACTGTTGATTGGCTAAACAGATACGTGCTTGACGTTGATTGGCTAAACAGATACATACATGAGTAAGTTGATTGGCTGGTGATAAACGTTCGATTCGTGAATTCGATTCTGTCTTTGCAAGTCGAATATTATAGGTACAGCCAGGCTAAAAAAAAAAGAGACATTCTGAAAGAAAGAAAATATTTCTTATGAGTTTAGAGACCTCATACATAGAGTTCAACTGATGATTTCTCCTCACCCAAGATAATAGTGCAAACTTTAAAAATTTTGTCTGGGTTAAGCTCCAGCTATGCCTCGTTTTTCCAAACAATTTTATAAGATTTTTCATCGTAAATTTCTAGTGAGGAGAAATTCTTAGCAAAACATAATAGTAAGTGAACGTTAGCTGAAACCTATCTTCTACGTTTTCCAGCAATATGTAAAATACACATTTTGGCTAGTTGATAATAATGCAAACGATCTCATGCACAACATTTGTGAGGTCCACTTCTCGACAAGTATAAACAACTTAAACATATCTCTATCAAAACAAAATCCAAGAAAAGGATCAACATTTTTAATTTGAAATTACCCTTCAATCATACACCTTCAAAAACAGAACAAAGTTGCCGTCCGACTGTCGGCCAACAAATGTCGGTATTTGCACGTCGAAGCTTAAAAAAATATCTTACGTGTAATCCACTCAGCCTGTATCGTCCTTTGTTATCTGACATAGTCGTTTCGTGGTATTCAGAACACCTGTGTAACCCAACAGCCTGTCCAATGAATAATTTAATAATTAAATTTAATGAACGAACCAAATAGAGAACAAGTCTGGTGCAGCATCAAGAGTGTATACATCTACATATTTCGAACCAGCTTAACTTCTTGGTTAACAGCTTCTTAAATCGTGTCAAAAGAAACGCTCACTTCCCCAGACAAATTTAACAAGGTTTACACTGCTAACTTAAAAAAGTGAGCTGGTTAGAAATCGCTAGATGAACTGTATGTCAACACCAAAAAAGGAAATGCTCAAGATGGTGTTAGCAGTTGTGGGGATAACGACTCTTACTGATTACGATCTAATAGGACAGTTTATTAGTTGAGTCAGAAATTGACTCAAAAAACACAACAAGTAGCTTATGATAGAGAACAATAAAAACAGTACTTCGATGGCAATTTTTTCTCCAGGAATGCCAGATAACGAGGATAATGTCCCAGTACAGCTAAACAAAGACAAAACAACAGAAATATATTTTGAATCTTTTCTGACTGTGAAGTGAGTTCTCTTTTCAACCCACTCGACACTTTAAAAAACCTTTGAAAACCTTGACGGTTTGGGCACCAAAACCACAAAAGTTGTAATATGGGCAAATTACATTAATTAGTATCTGAGAAAAAAAAGAACGCTGCAACAGTGATGCAGCCATGAATTTGTTAATGAAGGATCGTTTAGAGAGATGTCTCGCCCTTTCAAACTTTATTTAGTTTAACTTTAAACCGTTTCTTTCCCAGGCTTTTCCAAAGAAATGCTGAAAATTCTTCCATGTTTTTGCAATCTTTGAGCAGCTACACACACCGCACCTGCCGTTCATTCTTCGTGCAATTTGAATTTTCAAGTAGAACATTTACTTTTCTTCCAAAAAAAAACAAAAAACGACTGCAGATCGAGACCAGATTCTAAGCGGTTTCCGCGGTGTGGCGTCATTTGGGCAGCCTGTCGAATTGATGCCATGGCAACAGTGGTAGATAAAGTGTTAAAAGAGTTTTGAACGTTAATGTAGAACTGTTTACTATAGTTTTGACACACTTATACGATTTAACGTTTAATTCTAATCGAAGAGAAACATTCCAAAGTCAGGACGAATATTATGCTAGAAGGCGGATGAAGGCCTCCGTTGTTCATACATAACATGTCTTGTATGTTCTACGGATGTATTCAAGACTTTCTCCTGAGCTTTACACCTAGAGATTTACATCTTCCCTTGCTGAATATGTCACTGAATATCACCACTTGACAATGATAAATAACTGAACAGATATATGCTGTGTTTAGTAAAGGAAATACCTGAAGGCAACTCTTTTTCCAACAATAGTCTCGATTATGTCTGCACCTTCTAAGATATCGATCATCTATGGGTGTTGAATGAACGAGAAGAAAAAAAAGAAGCAATAAATAGTTTGCGTAAATTAAGAAAGTCTTTATGAAGTTACAAAAGCATTTCTCAAATCCATCAGCTTTTCAATGTTTTCCCTGAGACAGATTGTTTGATACCAGCCAGCATCAATGATCACTGTAAAACAGGCCTTTTGTTTTGGTTTTAACGTTCATTATTTGAAGGTTTAAATATTTCAAAACTGAAATACTTCCGTCTTAATGTCTTCAAACGGTAAACTATTAGATCAATGATGTCAACTGATCAATTTTTTTAAATAATATAGTTAAGATACTTGATAAACTATTCCGTAAACTAATTTAAGTAAGTTTTGAGTAAAGTTTATCTAGCAGGACCTTTAAGACTTGATTTATGAATTACGTCAAAAATTAAGAAAATCTAATTGACATGCATGAATAACAATCTAAAAGAGGATAAATGAATTCCAGCAATAATAAAAAAATATATTTACCTTGCTAACGGGACTAAAACTGTATTCTTTTTGCATTGGTCGTAAAAAATACTGACCTGGTCCCTAGCAACAAACAAAAACAACAACAATAGGATTAGTCTGGTTTTTTTCGGGGTACACGTTTTCTCAATGTGTAAGGAACCTATTATACAGAAATATATTATATAGCTTTGAGCCTGAAGTCCCTTAATTTTTAAACTCTGGTAATGAAGTCCCTTAATTTTTAAACTCTGGTAAACTTTTTCCAGAACTTTTTCTTTTCCTGAAGTCCCTTAATTTTTAAACTCTGGTAAACTTTTACCAGAACTTTTTCTTAAAAATCATAATTTTCTGCTAAATAGCCATAACAGCCATTATTGTATAGTATAAACATTATTGAAGAAAATTTACACTGAAATACTAAATTATGTTGAAAACAGGTTAGTACTCTCTATTTGTATATTCTCTCCCTTAAATTTTGAATTTTGTGGAATCCACTGGGTGGTTCGGTATGCCTTTAAAGTAGTATTAAATATTTGCATCAATTAGTATCTCCATTAAATTCAAGAAATAAGGTATTTAATCAATTCTGCCAAAAGTGTCCGCAGAAAAAATTAGGTTCAACTTCTAGGCCACATAATATTCCGTAAATAAATCAATAAATCAAATGCAGAAAACAATAGCTCTAGTCAAGTGAGAAATTGTATAAAAAAATCATGTGACAGGGGAAGACGAAAAAGAAGGTAAAAATCAAAATACGAAATACATAAAGTAAAGAAAGAACGGAAAACAAACCAAATTTTGAAAAATGAAGAATCCATCTTCTGATGTGAGATTGTTGTTTCGGTATTGTCCACCACTTAGTGAGAGCAGCACAGAACTCTTTGGTGTACCAATCTCATCTTGTACCTACGTAAATGCAGAAAAGTAATTGCGACTTAGAAAGTGGTCTTTGAAATACTCAATAATCAACATAATAAAACATATAATATAAGCTGATCATGTGGAAGCCCAAGCAAAAAATATATCAGATGAAAATGATGAAGATCAACAAACAGCGAAAAGAAAATCTACTTGCTAACAAAAAATTCCATATTAGTCTAATTGTACCTTGACGGTCAGTTGTGCCAGTTTCTGAGCAAGAAAACTTCCCTTCTCATCAGGTCGTGGTTTAATGTGGTAACCTTTTTTAAATGCTGTCTACAAACACAAGTAAATACATGAAAATAAGAATGATTGACAGTGAAAAATCACAATCGCATAATTGCCTTCACAAGTGTGCTTTAATGACACTTCCTGTCTTTTCACAAGATATTTTGGGCATCTCCCCACCACTACAAAAACTAATTGCTTTCTTTACAAGATCATTGCATTGGTCCCTAATCTTGTTTTGGTAGACTATTACTCAACTCACGGTTGGTTAAACAAGTTTCGAAAGACAAAAAAACTTACCACTTCATATTGGACATCACTGTGAAAAGGTCCAACCCTACACATAAAAACAGAATAAACATAATTTAAAGTTGTCCGACACCAACCAATGTGGTAGTTTATCTCTTTTGGTGTTGAGAAACAGAAATGAGGTTAAATATTAAAAAACAACGTAGGAGGCTGCAATGGATTGGTCACAAATGCAAATGCAGGGATATTCTGGTTGATGGCAGTTTGGGAAGGGAAGAAACTCAGTAAGTAAGGATAGGGTAGCATGGAAGTCAGGCATCAGAATCCGTCCAACCCATGAAAGCAAAAAAAAAGTAAGTAAAAAATCTCACTTATATCTTCCCATCTCATTGGTTAGTATCTCTCTTATTGACTGCTTGTATTTCTCTGTTGCAAGAGTTGTCACTGTTACAGCTACACCAGGGAGGGGTGGACTTATACGTCCCTCAATAAACATCCCCTCTTGCCCTTCAAGTGTTATGGATGCACCAGGACAATTTTCTAATAAAAAATATAGTTCACAGGTTGTAGATTAAAGCAAGGAAATACACAAATGGTATAAAGGAAATAGTTAACAAGAAAACTCTGCTTAAACAAATCCTCACCAATCAAATTGTCATCAATCAAATAATCAAATAAAACAGAAACAGTAATGCAACAAACCTGTTATAACAATATTGCCTTTATCTGGATAAAACAAAATTTCGTTTGAAAAAGGAATGACAGAAAACTCTTCTGCCAAACTAAAAAAATAACACATTTTTTGCATCAATGCATCTTTTTATTCTTGCTTTCGGACTAGAATCACAACAGACAAAACCATCTAATTAAAACTTTCAAGCCATCCCGACCCTTGGATTTCTATCATTCAGTTATTGAATTACATCCCCACATGAAAGAAATTTTCCTTATGATGAGGCAAAAGAATTCTTACCCTCCCCAGAATGTTGCTTTATAAACAAACTTGTTGTCTGCAGTTTTGGAGGAAAACGCAGGAGTTAACCACTCTTTTTTGTTACTTGATAATGATCTGAAATAAGAATATACATTAAGTGATCTTAACAGAAGGACTTAACAGGATTCCTTGTATTCTGTGAATAAAGGCCTTTGATTTGGTACAAATGAGGAAGTATTTCCAGTAGAGCAAATCATAAAAAGTCATAAAATAAAATCATAAAAAGACATTGTGAAACTATAGCAACAAGTCCTTGGTAGGGGAAGGAAAGTACATACATAACATTCAGTTTTAAATTTGTCACTTCCTTCGTTGCTACTATTTCCACATTTGCGGGGTAAGAGTCAACTGTCAGCGAAATTGATTTTGGATCAGCACTAAAAACAAAAACTGAGGGTGAATAACAAGTTTCGGATAAATATACTACACTGATTCAACCGACTAAAGCCATTATAGAAAGAAAAAACATGTACCATATTTCCTTAAATATTCAGTTTTAAATCATTTTAAATCAATATTTAAAAATTGCGCTTCTTCAATGGAGGCGCTTCTTCGAGACAGGGAGGAAATACGGTTGTTAATGAAATCATTATCATAACTGTAATTGAATTGACATTGCCACCCATTTGTTTTCAAAGGGGTGGGGGAGGGAGCACTTATTCAAGAGGACACTTAGTCAATGAAATATGGTAAACAAACCCTTAACAGGCAAGGAAATATTTCCTTCAAAAACAAACTCAACTTTCTCTATTATTATTATTGTTTGTACTAAGTAATATCATTCGCTTCACGATTCATTAAACTTACGTGTTATATGAATATGTCTCCTTCTCAAATCGATAACATGATTTCGGTGTCAAAGAATAAATCCCTGCAACAGCGGACATACATATATTTTCAATTTTCATAAATAAACAATAAATAAACAACATGACAGTTTAACACAACATATTAAATGGCTGAGTGAATTTCGTACCAGGTGTCTTTAGACAAAACTGGTTTGATCCTTGTTTCAACTCGAATACTCCAACAGTCTCGTTACTGTTCTCTAATTGGAAATTCTAAACAAATCCAAAAAAAAGTCCTCTTTAATCATCTGAAGTCTTAATTATCAAAAAACGAAAACTGTACTTTCCAATTAAACTTTTCAGTATTTCCAGGCAATGATGTTTAATTGCACCCCTTTATTGAATATGAAATCCTCAAAAAACTGTTTCATTTCTATGGAAACTCTACCACACATGAAGGTAAATAAATGCGTATTAAATTAATATGTGATTAAATGAATATGTGATTAAAGCCTGGCCTTGTCAGACTGCACACTGTATGTGTTACACAAATTTATTAATTAGTATGATATATTACATATGGAAGTCAGAATCAGCATCATCAGAATCCTTCCAACCACATTAAGGTATGGAAAACCAACGTTAAACTGGGTATGATGCTTGCTATGACTCTCGTAACATCTCAAAATTAATTGAGAAATTAAACAAGGCTTGTCTGTAAAATAATTCCTCAAGCACTGCGAAAGCATTGAAGAAAGACACAAAAGATTTGAGTACACTTATTGAATTAAATATAAAGATCCAGTGTTCAATTACTGAACTGTAAAAGGATATCAAGACTTACCAATGTGATACTATGGGAAATTGAGCATTTAAGGTAATACCCAGAATGCACAAGTTTTACATTGTCCACATCATTGTCTTTTACCTCAATATCAACATAGAGTGGGTCCCAGCACCACTTCTTTCGTTGAGGAACCACTGAAAATTTAGAAGTACAAAATAGTATCAGCAACTGACGAATGTCACACACAACTGTCTATTCATTTGTAATGAATAGACATCGAAATATAAGTTTAGGATTGTACAAACCTTTATATTTTCCAGGTAATATGTTAGTGAATACAAAATGCATCTGCTTGCCATCATTTTCACCCTAACAAAAAATATGAAAAAAATCGTATAAGAAAGTTCAAATTGAGGGTGCTCTTTATGCATGCAATCTGTTTAACTACCTTGACAAACACAATTCTCTCACCTGAGCATAGTGCTTTTCATCAGGTTTTTCTGTGTGAGTGAGATAAACGATGACATCTTTACAGTCCTCTATAATAAGAACAAAAGAGGAAGTTAATAGCACAAAATGGTAACAACACTTAATTGATTTCTTGAACCAGAAGAGTTAAAGATATGTTTGCAAAATTAGTAAAAGAAAAAAAAAATAGTACATGGTTCCAGAATTCGATGATAAACATTTTAAACTAAGTAACTGATCACTCTTACATCGCAAATGCATTTTCTATGTTTAATTCCAAAATATTTCAAAATCTTATAAACAATCAGAAGAAGAACTTGAAAACAATTTTGTACCAATGCATTTGACAGTTCCTTTAACATTAGCTCTGAACTGTTTGAATTGAATGTTCAAGACAGGTGCTGCACTAATAACAGCCATATGATATGATGGTTGAAGCAAGAAACCATTTTTTCTTTCATCCTCTGTCAATGGAACCTGTAGGAAAACAACTTGCATGAAAATTTCTTTTTGGATTGGATTCATTAGTAAACATTGGAGAAACAATTCAGCAGGTAAGAGGAAAGGAAAGACAAGTTCTAAAATAAAATGCCAAGTAAAAACTTCACAAAATCTATAATTTACAACATTCAGCACTCTTCGATCAACACTGTTTTAACTGAATAGTTACGTATTCGAACAAAAACACATGTATCAATCAATAGACCTTTCCATACTAAGTATGATAAAAAAAAATTGTACACACATTTTGTCTAGGTATTTTTTCAAATTATAATAGACAAAACTGACAATTTTTCTTTTTGTAAATGAATTAATCATCACCATGTGGCCGAGTAAAGACTTTTTACCGATGCAATTCTCGTTCATTACAACGCGAAAGAAACTTTACGTGTCCACGTAAGATAATTAGCTTTCATGAAGGATCTGTGTTATTTTCATGTCCAGTTCTATCCCATGTCTAAACCAAACTGTGTAGAATACAAAATATTTTAAATCAAATAATGACTTCATGTTTCCATGTAAAAATTCAAGTTTCTGCCTGGCTGTACTTTACCCGGGTATATTAAAAAAAGAACTTGTGAATTAAAAACCCTCCTTTACATGCCACTACTTCTGGAATAAATGTATTACTCTGTATCATAAAGACAATCTTTAATTATAAAACTGAAGCAAAAATATAATCATACCTCCTTGTCTATTTGTAAGATACACCACATTTTCAAACTTATAAACTTAACAACTTTTAACTAATCTAACATTACCATATATTTTTGACTATCTTTCCTCCTTTCTATCGTCAACAAACAGAAATGTAAACATTTGACGCAATGCAATGGTTTCCCTCTATACTAATATGCATACGGATAAAAAATCATTGCCACATTTGAAGTTGTTTTGTTTTTCACTTAGGACTCGCATCCAGGGCTTAAAACCCTTAGTATTGATATATAGATTATTACTTAGCTTAAAAACTACATGAGCTCCGATGAAATTTTCTTTCAATCAATAAAATTACCTCAATTCTGTATTTGCCAGGCGACACCTTGAAACAGAATGCTCCATTCTTTTGTGGCAGGGTTGTTCGTACGTTTGTGTTGGCATCTCCATCTGGATGCAACAAAACTTTATGTTTGTTAACCTGATTGAATGCAAATAAAACAAAATTCATACATCAAGCACACTAAAACAATGCACACTAAAGCGGGACGATACACAATCAAATTTATCGAATGCAATTTGTTGAATTTTAAAGTTTAGGGATACACGGTTCCAATTTGTGGAAAACAAATTGTTGAAGATTCACTCAATTTATTTTAAGACGTCAACATAGCATAACGTGATTGGTTAAACTCTTTACAGAAGCTGATTGGTTGATGTTACTTTCTGCTGATACACAATCCAACTTTGTGTTTCCCCTGCTTAAAACAACCCACATAATATTCAAACTCGATTTGCCCTATGCAGATTTAGCATTATGCATATACTTTTTATGTCATATGGGGAGTTAATTAAAGGAGAATTAACATCAAAATTTACAACCCAATTTTTTTAAAATAACTTGATTCAGTTTTAGAAAGTACATCTACGTACAAAATTTGAAGACATTTGATCTAATACTTCAATAGTTATTTGAGGAAAGAAACGTTTGAGGAAAGAAACGTTTGAGGAAAGTAATGTTACCACTTAAGGGACGTCAGAAAACTGCATGTTTAATCAATGTAGTTTCCAGTTCTCAATATTATTCTATTGACATATATTCAGCCTTATTCAGGTATGCATCACGTATCTCTATTTCTCCTAAATTTTCCTCGGCATCTGTTATTTTTTCTTCCAGTTCCTTCAACTGCTTTTCGTTTTCCGCCACCATTGCTTCTAGCCGTTTTTGGTCGATAGTCCACTTCAATTCGTTGCAAACACATTTTGAGTGGGCTGGGGTGTGACATCACAATTTTGGTCATGTGACTTTATATAACCTTTAATTCAAGGCTAAATAATTCTTTTAAAAAACTTTCGTAACTTTAGTTTGATTCAGATATGCTCAGGGAACATTTAAAGCAAAAGTTATTATTTTGATGCTAATTCTCCTTTAAGGTAGCGTCATCAGACACAAAATGAAATGATCCTTCAGTGAATGCTGTAAAATTGAAAATTTATTATAGATTGAAAATGTTTATAAAAAGACCTATGGTATCCAGCCAGTACCGAATGTATTTCAATTCTAACTTTAACAGCCCCCTCTTGGGTTTCCCTCAACCATGTTGAAATTGAAATGACAAAGTACAGAAATGGCTTCAAATACTCTTCAAATACTCTTCAAAAGTATTTTAACATTAGGAAACAATGTTAAGTTACCGGAAGTACACCAGTTGGAAGATTGGAAACTTCAATTGATCCACACACATGATACCTGAAACACCAGTATACAAAACATGCAATTATAATTATCTACTTTACCTTGGAATTTGGCATTGTATATATATTGGAGGTTTGACAAGGTGGGCCCAATCATCATGAGGATAAACATTACAGGAAATTATCCATCTAATTATCAAGGAGCTACAAAAATACCTTTACACTGACCCTGAATGCCATAATTTAAATGACTTGGCATTAAATAGAGCCACAGTAATATAGCCACCTTTGAAAGTGTCACCATGGAATTACAACAATAAAGACCAACATAAAAATGGCTGGTGCTAAATTTGGGTAGACGTTAAAAGGATTGACAGGGTTATGTTCCCAACAAGAAAGTAACTGTGATTCATAACTGTTTCACAATGATGTCCTTTAGAACTGGTGTGTTAGGAGTGATATGAATCTTCTCTTCATCAAAGAAATGATGTTCTTTTTCAAGCTAGAGAGGAAAGAGAAAATATACCAACAAGAGCGGCATTCCATTAACCATATCTTTGATGAAAAACTTGAAATCCTAAGATTTAGATTGGAAATCATTTCTTTATACGAAAAACTGACAAATTTTCGTTCTTTATTTCCATCTCAGCTTAAATACAATTTCAACTTCAAATTGTTTTTGACAATGTCTTATACTAATAATGACTTTCGTGGAATCTTGATACAAGCTGTTCCTTCTGTCTCTATTGCTTTCATTTCGCAAATAAAAAGAAATCCATTGGCCTTATTAACTTGTGACCAAACCCTAACTTCAGTCCATTTCATATCATCCTTCACTAGTTGCTCAACCCTCTTGGTATAAACCTGTTATGTTGTCCCTTTTAAATCAACTGATACAAGATTTGACTTAGAAATAAAATCTATTACCTTAAACCCATAATGACCAGTAGTAATATTCTCTAAAACATATCTTCCATCAACATTTGTGAAAGATTTCCGCACCTCTCCACTTTCGCCAACAGTATTAATTACAACACCTTCAATACCATTACTCTAATGAAAAACGAAAAAACATTAGCAGTTTAGAAACTTTGTGTGTTGACAAGAGATACATATTTATTAACATTATCATTGCATGGTTTATTTCAGAGCAGTGTAAAATTGGTGTGATCAAAGGGACGATTAATCCATAGTCGGCCCAGATGTACTACAAAATCAAAATATAAACAAAGATTGAAAGACTGCGTTAGGCTATTTTGAAAGCGAAGTTTGTTCAAAAAAGAATCTCAATTTTTCATAGTTGGTTACTTACTTCCTTTTGCTAAAGTAACACAGCATTGTTTTCAAACATATAACAATTCAAATTTACTTTGTTTACCTTTGAATCAACTACTCTTCCCTGCACAGAAAACCCATAAACCTGAAACGGTGTCTACAATAGAGGAGAAAATATCAATATAGTTGATAGATTTCAAAGGTTTTGCAATAGACATGATCACGATGAACACATCACACACATAATTATGTAAACAAACATTGACGTTGAATACAACAAGTACAGGTTGAAAACTCTCATGGACTCAAATACAGGACAACAAAAACTTGAAAAGTTGAACTTGTTTCAATAGTTCTAGTTACACTAATCTTCTGTATGCTTCTAGTAACCCTCTGTAAGCTTTTGGAATGTGAGGCACTAAAAGGAGAGAATTGTTAAGTTCAGTAGTTCTTCTTACCTTAAACTCAACACTTTGATAGTTCACAGTGAATGATAACTTCTGCGGTAAGATATCGAAAACAATCCCATTAGCCTCATAATATGGAACCTAAAAATAGTCAATTTTTTTTTTTTTTTAATGTGAGCATGGAACAAGTTTGTTTAATTTATAAATAAAATTCAGAGTATAGAGTATATCTGAAAACTGTTTTACATTAGGCGGAAAAGTCTGTGCAGAGTTGACTTTGGCAGACTTTGTGCATCCTCTGTAGCTCAAATTGTAATTTTAAACAAGGGAGCATGCACAAAGGCCACCAAATCAAATCTACCTGAATGATGCCGCTTAATAGAGAACAGCCTTTAAAGAAAATATGTCTTTTATAACTGTTGAGTAAAACATAAAAAACATTAAATTAAAACTGCAAATAAGTACCAGTGTGTATGTGCCACTTGGTATGGTGGGAAAGCGAAAGGAACCATCTGCTTCTGAGAGACTCCAACAAAGAACTTCTTCTAATTCTGTTTTCTTAATATTGTGAAGAATATCACTTGAAACTTGTTTGCAATTGGTGATGTCCTAAAATAGAAGAATATAAGTATGAGTGTGAGTCAATTTTTTATTCATGAAATGTATTTAACAATCAAAATAATAAACTAAAGCAAGAAAGTTAGAAGACCCCATGTTTTTTAAACCCTGCACTTCACAGAATTCAGAAAGGTTTTTAAGTTACTGTCGAAGCTTTACCATAACGAGGCAACATAAACACAACATGTTCAGTAAATAATCAGCAAAAAAAGATCCAGTAACAAGCACTTGTATCCATGGGGGTCCATCTTAACACTTTGTGAATAAAAGCAGTTGCACTAGACATACAGATCACCTATAAACTCCAACACTATTTTCTCAATGTTTTCTGTTAAGATCAACTACACAAACATGCTTTATAAAACTGTTCTAATGTACCAACCTGTTTCTTTACTTCCTCAGAAATGAGTACAAAAGAAACACCTTGGATAGCCTCACCACCACTCAACACGTATCCCTAAAAAAAAATTTAAGCTTAAGTAAGTAAAATAAGTAAGTAAAGTAGTTAGAGCTTCCATTGTAGCTGTACGTGCCAACTTGTACTAGACAGTTGATTAACAGAAATGTTTCAAAAGGACAGTGTCAGTACACGACTCCAAATGATTCGCTACTTTTAAAAGTGCATCAGAATAAGTATTAAAATGTGAGTGGTGACACCCAAACAGGGTGACGTGTTAATTTCACAGCAAGATGTGAAAGTTCTTCTTTTCCTACCTTGACATCATAACCAGCTACTATCATTTCTTTTTGCAAAGCAATATTATCATCAATAACATTAACTTCCACTTGATCCTGTAAATATCAGAAAGAAGGAAACAGTGAAGCCAATAACAATAACAATAAGTTGGGTAGACATAGAACGTAAACAACTCCGAGTAAAACAACAACTTTCAACGTTATTGTTATTGGCTTCACTGTTTCCTTCTAGTCAGTAACAATAAGCCAATAAATAACATAAATGACATGGACTATGTAAAGAATGGCTTTCAGAAATTATTTCAAAACATTCATCTTATTCAATATGTAATGGTTGTTTATCAAAAAAGAGATTTCAAAACACCAAGCTACATTTTTTCACCAGAATAAAATATTATATATGTTATTAAAAGCATTTAAGTAGTCTAACGTGTAGGTCGTACATTTTGCATCAATGACATTATGTAAACATCCGATTGGTTTTTATTCAATCAATTATTTTTAATTAGCCTTGTTACAAAGCTCTGATTTTTTTCCTCGATTTTTCTGAAAAGTAATGTAGAAAAACGAGTTTAGATTCACCAAAAATGTTTAATCGATAAAAAAAAAACATTCTGCCAATCACAAACGTCAGTTTCTATTCAATTGCTATTCTTCAACTATTCAAAGTTTCTGTGCCATTGTTGTTGTTTTAATTATTCGAAAGTATAGTTGAGTATTACATTTGACTGGGAAGTGTCTTTTCTAGCAATGTGGATAAAAATCCAAAACCTTTCTGCTCACTGTACCTCACCAGCTATCAAATTTAATATGGACTTCGAATTTGCGACATTATACTTAAAATGTTCTTCTACAAATCTTATCTTGTGTTGTATTGCATTGCATTGCATTATGGATATTACACAACAAGCAATCTCTTTTTACTTACTTGCTTAAAGACCCAGGTTGGATGTTTAGCTTTGACTATATACTTTCCAGGCATCACTTGGTTGAAGATAAATCTAAATCAATGAAAAACATTTATGGCATTTTTGAGAAATACTATCTCTATAATAGCATCTCACATGTGAAAAACACTTAACAGTGAGAAAATTAACTGTCTTTGGCCTTAGCATACAATTTTTAAGTCTAAGGTGTGAAAATTAGCCATCCCAGTCCAGGGGCCGGCTGAACATGGTGTCGGACCTGTTGAATTTGAAACAGCAGGTCTGATGCGACTATCCACATTTTAATATCTTGATAATTTTAATATTTTAATGGATCCCCTCATGAAAACATTAGTAAATAATTATATAGACAAATGTTGGAAGATGTATAAACAATACATCAATGTAAACATTCCCTTTTCTATAGCTTCAGAAGATTCTACTGACATATTTAAAATTTTAAGATAAAGCACAGACATAAAAATTGACATTGTTTCACTTTGAAATTCATTACGAAAGTATACACCATTAGATCCAAAATGTCTTTAAAGAACAGTACTTCAAGAAAATGAAAAAAGTTATTTACTTTCCGACATCATCTGTCTTGGTTTCTGCAATCTGTGTTCCTTCTAATAAAAATAACAAAACAAAACATAACGTTACGAATCGAAGTATTCATAAAAAAACTTGATGTTCAACACTTATAGCCACAGTACATACAAACCTGCGTCAATAAGATCAACTGCAACTTCAGCTGGACCTATATCTCGTCCAGTACTCACAACCTAAAAAAGATTGAAATCATCTGTTATAAGAATTTCAAAACTGAAAAGACAGGAATTGAGTCAAATATACTTCCAAGACGTTTTCAATTCATTATTATTAATTGCACTGCTTTCTAATCAACTCTAATCTTTTCCATTCAAATAGTGAAAACAAAGAAAACTCGATCGAATTCTCTTTCTACAGTATTCAAAATTAAAACTATTTAGACTATTCTGTGCATTCATTTAAATGAAATATCAAATAGATATATGAGACAAAATAAAAGGAGCCATTTTGAATTGTTTCTTTTTAAAACGTTCTTTTGATTTTTCATGTTAAAATTCATTCCTTCACAAACACATCTTCACAAACACATCAGACATTCACATACCATTCCAGAGATAGAAAATCCCACAAACTTGAAATTAAGATCCGCTCCTTTCGAACATGGATCATTTTCTCCGTCAATCTGTAAGGGAATCTCCAACGGTGCTAGAATGAAAAAAAGTATCTTATAAGATCACACGGTCTAAGGGTCTACAACATTTGGATAATATTTTCACAAAATTAACTTGTTAACTTATTTAACTTGTTTTCCCAAACATAAAGATAAACAAACGACATTGAGGCATGTTGACTTGAAGTAACAAAGGCTGACTGTTTCATATTTAACGCAATGCAATGTTATTACCACAAATTAAAACCCCAAAAATACTGAAATATTGGAAATTTTTATAAGATTAGTCAACAAAGTTCCGTTCCGTGAAAAAAATAATTCCAATGCCGCATGCCTTATAATTAAACTTTTGACAATGTTAAAAATCCAAAAAAACTTACTGAAAGCCCAGCCTTCTGGTGGATCAATTCGTAAAACATAATCACCCTAAACAAGGAAAATAATACGAAATTAAAATAAAAGCAAGTAAGGATTGGAATAGGAAAAATAGGAAATAAAGTAATGATCTAAAAAGATCGAGACAAATTGAGACAGCAAAATTGAGCTCGAACCTTATCGTAGACAGCAACAAGAAAATACCCATTGTTTGGTGCACACTCTACTTGAGATTTAAAAGCACCTTGTTTGGTGTAAAGTTTGACCTGAAATAAGTTAAAAGGAATATCATTGGAAACCAGTCCATATTTTAACAGTGGAAACACTTCATGCTTACTAGATTGCCTGAAGGCAACTAATATGGATGTATGAAACAATGCATAATGAAGCACCAGATCAAAGATGAAGTAGGAAAAATTTTACTACTGTTCAAATCATCAAAAACAAAATTGTATACAGAATTGAAACATAAAAATTAAGAAAAAAAATACAGGTTCGAATTACAAAATTTCAAAAATGTAATATCCAAATACTTTTTCAGGGAGAACATTTTTATCTGCCTTATTTTTTTTCAGGCCTAAGAAGCAGTGTGGAGTGACTAATCAAAAAACCTTAGTAAATTGTAATGAAGGAAAAAAAGCAGAAACCTGGACTTTCTCGTATGGAATTGGTACAGAAGATTGAACGAAACCACCACAACCTACGATATCTTGAGCATATGTTGCTTGAATAGTCAACAAAATAGTTATAAACGAAAACATATTTATTACTTCTATAAAAAAGAGAAATATTATTTATATGTTACACACTAAAAAAAGAATGTGTAATAATTTGAAACGTTCACAACTCAATACTAAAGTTTGAAAAGATCAAAATTTGAAAGCAATTAAGAGATTTTCCTACCAAAGAAATTCAAAAGCAGGAAATATTGATTACAATTATAATGAAGAACATAGAGAATACCATCAACAGGAAAATGGGGCAACTTGGTACCCATTTGAAAGAATCATTGCTGAATGAAATACAGGATAACAACAAGAAAATGAAAGAGCAACTCCAACAAGTTGTCATATCAGCAATTTGTATGCAAATATTGTCAAAAATGATGAAACCCCTGAAATAATACAATTACCGCCAAACATCAGTAATAATTTAAGAACAATTATGAAGGAAGCAAAAAATGGAGAGATGGCTGAGGAGAGAGATAAACGAAAGTGGACAATCGTATAATGTTCCTGCAATATGGTTTCCAGCTCTACGCAAAACAAATTATTGACATTGCTTCCTTCCAGGTCCGAAATATTGACATTGCTTCCTTCCAGGTCCGAAATAATTTCGATCCTAATTTCGATCCTACTGAAAACATATATAAACTTTACATCATTCATTTACAAACGCCCGATGATGACAGTAGTAACTGTCGAAACGTCGCAAACAAAAACAACCGGTCTATGACATGATAAACTCTTAATAATTATATATTATGAATACTAGACTGACAAACAATATAAATATATTCAATTTGAAAGTGGACAAGTAATATAATTTATTATTCATGGATAAAGGAGCACAACATTGATAAATAACAGCAAAACAGAATGACAATGAAATGAACATCTGGATAGTTACAGGAACCCCAAAGAATGGGTTGCATCTCAAGAGGTTTCTGAGGAGGGAAAAAATGGTTCTTCAAAATATATTACCCACCTTTCAAAAATACAAAGTATTTAAAATATAAGAAAAAACAATCACTCAAACCAAAAAAAATATCATTAATAGCAATTATGAAATTCGTTTCAAATCGTTAATATCAACGAACAAATTTTGGAGACAATCTCTAACCCTCGGAAAGCACAAAAATATTAGCCATGCATATTGATATACAATTAACAACCATGAGCTGGAACATGTTTTTGAAGAAAAAGATAGTGGAGTGATCATAGATTCAGACTTCTGTTTGAAAGAACATTACTACCAGAATCAAAAAAGCCAACTCAAAATCTTTTAACATCATTTTCTGCATATCAAATGTATGCAAGCAGTACGGGTCCCACACTTGAAAAAAAACACATCAGTATAATAGAGGATGTCTAACGCAGAGCCACAAAACTCGTTGAAGGTTTTCAAAGTGTTGATAGACTAGATCTATCAACACTCGCATACAGACAACTCAGAAATGATATAATTGAGGTTAATAAATACTTTCATCTCTACGATCCAAGCACCATCTCAAAAACATTCCAACACCAAACTCAACACACTCTTCTAAAACAGGAATATTTTTCACACATGGAAATAAGTTCCTTAAACCAAGACCTGGCCTTACCAAACTATGCTACAGTACCAAAACCTTAGATCTGCTTTTGCTGAAATCATACAAGGCAAAAACAAACACTGTATAGTTGGATGCATTTATAGACATTTTTCTTAGAACCTCTACTACATAAGATGAGTAAAGAAGGCAAATCTGTATATTTACTTGGTGATAGTTACTTTAATCAGACAGAACAAGGCATCTTCTACTCTGATTATTTTCATTTCCATTTGAACAACTCCAGGAAAATTTGGCAGGGAATCAGAGAAATAATTTCTATTGGTTCTTCAAAATCCACCGCTCCAATTTCTCTCCTCATTAAGAATTTTCTTATGTCTAATCCTTCTAAAATGGCTAACTATTTCAACGATTTCTTTACCTCTATTGCAAACTCAATTAGATCCAACATGCATGCACCACCTTCAAATTTAAGGTCTTTCCTTGGAACTCCATTATGTAACTCATTTTTTATTAGACCAACTACACCTACAACTACACCAACTACACCTATAAATCTTTAAATATCTTATTTATTCATCAAGTTCTCAATCTCAAAATTCCTAATCACATTCATAGTGCTTTCAATTTCTCTAAATTATCACATACAATCAATACTAGAGGTAAGCCAGCAGGATCCCTCTCTAAACCTAGTGTAAACACTAGATCGTTTGGAATACACTCCTTCATCTATCAATCCATCTCTTGGTGGAATTACTGTCAGTCAACCTATAATCACCTTGATCTAGCTCCCCTCTCATATAACCATCTTAAAAACCTTATCACTAATTTCTTCTTAAAAAAATACTTATCATCTGACTAGCTTCTCACAAATGGATAGTATTTCTCCATTCACAAACTTTTTCTTTTTTCTGTTTTCTGTTTTCTTTTTTAGTTTTTTACCACTTTATAGTTTTGTTTTATTTATCTATGTAAGTATTTTGTTTTAGGTGGCCACCTCCTTTGTTTAGATTTATCTATTGTGGTGGTCTTCTGTCTGTATTTTATTTATTTAATTGTATTGTATTTCCTTCTTTTTGACAAATAAATATTATTCTATTCTATTCTATTCTATTGAAGTTCAAAATCTCATCTGTTCTCTGTCTGAAAGTAAATCTTCTGGTCCTAACAGTATACCTGTCAAAATACTCAAACTTCTACTTCACAACCTCTCTAAACCTATCTGATCTATTCAATCTGTCTTTTTTCACTGGCACTTTTCCTTCCATCTTAAAAATCTTAGTTGTTCCAATTTTCAAAAACAAAGGTTCTCCCAGTGATGTTTCAAATTTTCGTCCTATTTCTCCTCTTTCAAACTTGGATAAACTAATTGAAAAACTAATCTCCAAACGTTTAACTGAGTTCCTGGACAAACCACAACTAATATTTAAGCGTTTCATTCTGCACATTCTACTGAACATGCCTTAATCATCCTTACTGAAAATCTTTGTAAAGCTCTCGATTCTGGTCAGTTTGCCTGTGGGGTATTTATGGACCTCCAGAAGGCCTTCGATACTGCAGATCATGAAATTCTAATTTCAAAACTTAATCATTATGGGGTAAGTGGTATTGCATCTTCCTGGTTTAGGTCTTATCTTACTGGACGTAGACAATTTGCTGAGGTATCTGGGATCTAATCCATTATAGCTGAAATCCTTTTTGGAGTTCCCCAGGGGTCAGTTCTTGGGCCAATCCTCTTCTTAATTTACAAAAAAGACCTACATAATACCTTACGATATAGTGTTCCCTACTTGTTTGCAGATGACACAACTCTCCTGAATAGTGGAAGAAACATCAAATCTATTGGTAGGGAGGTCAATGTCGACTATAAACTCCTAAGCAAATGGCTGAATGACAATAAAATTGCTTTAAATGCCACTAAAACAGAATTAATAATCTTTCATTCCAGAGCTAAGGCTATAAACCTATCAAACATTAAAATCAAAATTGGTAGTAGAAGACTAATTCCTAGTCAAAATGTAAAGTACCTAGGTATCTCTTTGGATGAAAATCTATCTTGGTCAAAGCATTGGTATCTCTGTAATAGACTGAGAAAAGCAAATGGCACATTAAGTAAATTGAGACACTACCTGCCACAGTAAGCTATTTTGAATGTTTATCACGCAGTTTTCCACTCCTATTTGAAATATGGCTGTCAAGTTTGGAGTCATAGTACCCATTCTGAACGTATTTTTCGCTTGCAAAAGGCGGCAATTCAGATCTTGTCCTTCAGTCCTTTTCGTGCTCCTAGTACACCCCTATTTTTGCAGCATAACATTCTGAAATTCAGGGACCTAGTCAAATCCCTCAACATCTTATTAGTCTACCAATGCTTAAACCAAACTGCCCCTCTGGATTTGTTTAATCTCCTCAATATTATAGTCCAACCTGTTTCAGTTAGAACAAGAGGTGTTACTCTAAATGCTCTCTCAAAACCAAATTGTTAACACTACTATGTTTGGACTTAAATCAATAACATACCAATCAATTTTTGACTGGAACAATATCAGCGTGATATCATCCGAACACTCTTGATATCTATATTTGATAATCCATCCCTTAATAAATTGAAATTTAAAGTCAAAATTCACCTTATTACCGATTACTACAACATTTTTATACTAATCCTCTATTATTGTTGTATTATATTTAGTCACCGATACGTGTGTTAGATTAGTGTATGTTTTTTGGTCTTCTTGTTGGGGTTTTGCTGTTGTTGTTGTTTTTTGGGAGTTTTAATTGATATTTGTTACTTGCAAATTTTCATGTCAGTTCTTCTTTTGACCCACAATATTTGTTGTGGAAAGCGAAAAAAACCATATCGGTTTCCTTCCTTTATTATCTGGAAATTATTTACCAATCTCAAATTTTATTTCTAGCTAGATAAGGAAATTATTTCCATGTGTGGAAATAGAAGAATGTGCCCTTTGATGCCTCTGCTCTCCAGCATATAGATCTGGCATATCGATATTATTTATATATATCTCATCAACTAACTTAGTACACCCGAGAGCAGTTTGAGCGATTATTGGATGCCATGTTGGATAATTGAACTTTCGTGTTTTTCTAGCACTGGTTATGATTTTTATCACGAAATTTTGACCCTCCTCCTTTTCCTTTTGAGAATTCTGTTTTGAAGCAAATACGACGACAACGAAGACGGCGACGTTAGTGAAACAAAAAAGGATTTCATTTAGAAAGATATTCTGTTTCATATATAGTATACCATTGGAAACATTTTGGCAGTAAATTACATCACATTAGCACATTTTCTTGACCCTACACACACCACACACAAAGCGTGTCAAAATTTGCAAAATTTGTGGAGGAGAGTTTAGTCATTCAAAGTAGAAAAGAAAAACGTGCAAGTTACCTAATCGACAATTAAGACTGAAAAGAAATATCATAACGTTGGACTCCTCCACTTTTTTTGACTGACCTTGAATACGCTTATGCCGACGGTAAAAAAGTGAACAAACACAAGAATCGCGTGATTCGTGTCGTAGCTTCTTTAAAGGGGTTACGACATGAATCATGTCATCGTTTTGTTGTGTAAAAAAAGTAAACAAGTAATACTTTCTGCCGTAATATTATCGCTACTCTCTCCGGAGGAGGAGCTCCTCCGACCGAATTTTGGTGCTACACCATAATTCGTAAGATCGCGTGATTCGTGTGTCGTAGCCCCTTCGAAATATTTTGTGTGAAACGGAAAATCGTGACATGGTCATACAATGTTCATAATTACGGATATGTGTGGTTGTACATCTGCCTTATACCATTCCATTATTCCATCTTGCGTTTCAACTTGATTAAAAAAAAATATTTTCTCTCACAAACAATATCAGGTGGTGAATGTTTAAAGCGAATTCAAAAGAATCGCTCCCGAAATAATGAAAATCTGACTTTTTCATCTCGCATGCTCATTTTACGCATAATAATAAAATCAAACATGTTTAATTTTTATTCATTATGCGTAAAACGAGCGAGCATGCGATATCTCAAAAAAGGAGCAACCACCAGCGCTAAATTCAATTAAAAAATATTAACAACAGTGTGAAAAGGAAAGTGCGGCAGGTCTAAATTTGGTCTACTTTCTATCTTATGTATGTCTTTCTAGTTACCCAAAAATGGCGGGTGCGATAAATCATATCATCAGACACCCTCATCATATATATCATATGATCCTATCACGAGGAGGGTATTTTTGCGACAAACTCTCCGTTGTTGAGAGCAAAATGGTCAAGACAAAAATATTTTGCTGATTAGGCGAAAGAAGGTAAACAGAAATATGTCTCGAATTTCCTTCTTGTTTTTTGTTGAGAAGATCGTGTGGAATTCGGATATTAAATGCATTTCAAGAAAGTTATGACTGTACATCGTTTTTAATTTTATTCTTTGACAAGGTCAAGCTTGGTAGCCTTTTCAATCTTGACAAATTTAGCGATTATTAATTTAATTTTTTTTTCTATTTTTATGTTCGAGTTAACACCCCTTTCACTTACTGCTCTCATCATACATGATATTTCACAGTTTGGGAAACAATAGCTCAATTTAAATTTGCATTGTTGTTAAACTCTGATTTAGTATGTGAATTGGGAAGTAAAATAGAAGAAATTAACAAGGCTCTGACCAGAAGCAGAAGTGAAAATAATTTTTTAAGAAAAATTTTGAAAAGAAAATTATCAATTCCTTTACATATTCTTTGAAGATACTTATTTCCCATAACATATAAAAAGATCTAAGCAAAATACTCAACATTTCAGGATATAAGAAATATTTTCACTTTTTCTTCTGGTCAAACTCTTATTAATTTGTTCATTTTTTCTTTCATTGTTCATTTCTAATACTGAATGTGTGCTGAAAATCTGAAACTATGAATGGTGTATTGTTAGTTAGGGATATCAAAATAGGTGATGAAATAAAGATGAGTTTCCAATGCTTTTATCAGTTTTAAAATACCTGTGTATAAAAATCAAACAATACAAAACGGTAATGGTAAAAGCACTGTGTATGGTGTGTAGCTATACAAAAGATTTTAATAATGTCTTATATCCTAAAACTATTATTATATATACATGAAAATCCTTCCTTGTGTTTGATTATCTAAACACCACACATAATACATAATATATATATATTATGTATTATGTACTTTCTCAATTGATATTCTTAAGGCAATAGCCTCAAAAAACATCAAATATTCTTAAGAAACAAATGTGACAACGGTTTTGTATCTGTATGCAGTTTTGTATTTGTATTAGTATAGGGGGAAGCCATTGTATTTTGTTAAATGTTTACATTTCCGTTTGTTGAAGAAGAAACAAGAAAAAGAAAAAGAAAGATAATCAAGAACGTATGAAAGTTAGATTAGTTAAAAGTTGTTAAAAAAAACTGTATGAGAGTGGTGTATCTTACAAATAGACAAGGAGGTATGATTATATTTTTGCTTCAGTTTTATAATTATATAATTATATAATAATCCGTAGTCTTTATGATACAGACTAATGAGTTTATTCCAGAAGAAGTGGCATGTAGAGTCGGAAAGAAACTTAAGCATCTGCGAAGGAATGAATCTTTACATGGAAACACAAAAGATTTGTGTGTGCAGATTTATGTTATATGAAGTTGGTATTAAAAATCTGTTGTATTCTACGCAGTTTAGATTAGACATGTGATAGAACTGGACATGAAAATAACACTGACCTTTGAAAGCTAATTATCTTATTTAGACATAAAAGTTTCTTACGGGTTGTACTGTAAAGTGCGACTTAATGGGAATTGCACCGGCAAAAATGTTTTACTGGGGTAGCTAGTGTATATATGATATTTAAATTATCAAAATCATTATTTCAAATTGCAGTTTGCAAAATTAAAAACTCACACAAATTTTTGATAATAAGATTAATAATAACAATAACAACCTACTCCATATTCCATATTATATGGTGTCAAACGCAAATTAAAAACATGTGTTAAATAAACTAAAGATTTTTTTTTCTTACGCAGACACTTAAAGTCGAGCCGTATTAGTTTTTCAGAATGACCTAAGCTTTGGAAACCATCAATGAATTTGGTGGCTCTTCACTGAACATTCATACTGATATTTTTTGTCAGATATGGAGCAAATACTGCTTGTGGATATTCGATAGGTGGACGGGTGAATGATGTTAAGAATTCCCATCTAGATAAGGAAAACTTTATCTGATCAATCTGAGTTGGCTTTTTTGACTTTGGTAGCAATATGCTCTTCGAAAAAAGTTTGAAGCTATGATTACTCCCATATATTTTTCCTCGATGACATGTTCCAGTTCATGGTTGTTTGTTGTTTTTCTATATGCATGAGCAATATTTCCATGCTTTCCGAGTGCCAGTACATGACACTTGTCAGGATGAGTGTTCAGCTACCATTTATTGGACCATTGCTCTAATGAAGTTATATGGTTTGGTAGTTTAAAGATCATCCAGAGTTTTATGTAAACAAAATAGAAATTGGGTCCCATAACACTCCCTTAAAACTTAAAACTTTCCATTATTGTTTGCACAATTTAGGTGAGTCCTATTTTTTGGAGGAATTTCTGGAAATTTCAAATAATATTGTATTATATTTGATTACTCCATTAAGATATTATGTATACTATTGAGAGAAGGCATCCCATTATGTTAATACTAAATCCAGCTAAAAACATGAGAATATATATCTTTTTCGAATATAAATTGAGCCCCTGGAAATAAATAAAAATAAAATAATGAAAACAGATGGAAAATAAATGAAAATTATGTTTTTAGGGAAGATGTTTGCATAAATTCTATTTAGAATATAGAATTTATTTATTATTAATGATAAAGGTGTGTTGGTAGATTAAAAGCTGTGTTGGTAGATTAAAAGCTGAAGGGATGAATTTAGAAGAATTTCAAGAGTTTTTCTGAAATTCTGAAATTAAAAGAATTGTAGAAAAGATTTAGCTGTGGTAAAGTTAATTTAAGTTGATATTTTTGACAAAGTTTATCTGATGTAGTATTATACAAAACTGATTACTTTCTTCATATGTATATACTAAATATTTTTATCATCATGGATGTATTGTATGTATGGTATAGTTCATTAATTTTGTAGCTAAACTGACAGATTACTGATACTCATAATAATAAAAGAACACTAACTACATCAAGTTTCCCCAAGTTTTGCATATTTTCTTTGCACAAAAGATTTAGATTAGGCTGTTCGTAACATTCAAGATGCAAGATTTAGTTGCTTGGTTTATATGTTTAGATAAATTCCAACAGAGGAGAGTGATTTGAGTTGTGATACATACAGGGGTCCCACTCGGCATAATTTTCATAATTTTCATAATTTTTTGCATTGTGGCATAATAAATTTAAAAATGGCATAACTTTTGAACTGCTGTCATAATTTTCATAATTTTTCTTGTGTGCATGAACAGTTTGGCTGGAAAGGTAGCTTCAAAACCACACATCACAGTTCATATGACACAACATTTACACACAAACACACACACACATACTCACTCACTCACTTTTTGTGGCAGTTTGAATGAACAACATACATCATATGTTGTATTTTTGTTCATTTAACTAAAGCCTAGATGTTTCCTCTTTTTAAATTTACTTTGTGCCTGAAAATATTGTCTTTTGAAACAGCTATGTTAGAGTTCTATTTGTTGGTGACGATTTCTATCTCTTGCAAGCATATGTAATTAGGTTAAAAGCTTTCTTGCTTGGTTATGGTATTTTTTCAATCCAGTATCTGTGTCTTCCGCTCTTTACTTTACTCAAAGATTTAGTCAGTTAGGACACACGTTTGTTGTTTCTGCTCACATATTGGCCTCTTTCTTTGACCCTGAAGCATAATTTTGGCATAATATTTCTTCAATTTGTCATAATTTTTCATAACTTTTCAGCACAAATTGGCATAATTTCATAACAAATTTTTTGAAATTTTGAGTGGGACCCCTGTACATATAAGATTATGTAAATGTATGTTGGCTGTTGGAACAGTTCAGTGGTGGATCCAGCAGTAATTGACTGGTGTAAGGCAATTTGGAAGAGAACTTCTAAAAAAAAGAATTGGCAATTAAATTGCAATTATCCTTTTGAAAACACTCTTCTCCATGATTTTTATACCAGTAAAATTGCTTCTTTAACTGTATAAATTCATTTGAAATTATTAGTAATGTTATAAGTAATTTACCACATTTTTAAAGTCCATTTTTGTATGTTTCTCTCTGTGTGATACCCATTATACTCACAAGTCTAGTTCTACTCTGACCTATTTAAACAGTATTTTATGTCTCCTTAATGTGCTAGTAGTTCCAGTACTACTGAGAAAAAATAAATATAAACAATAGTTATGATCCACATGTAGTATCTCATGTAGTATCTCACTGTAGTATCTCACTGCTTTACTATGACCAAATGAATCAATAATAATAATAATAATAATAATAAGTCACAGGTGAAGTCTTAAGTTAAAAAAAATTAAGTGTTACTAGCCACATACTATAGAACTTTTTCTTTCAATTGGCAGCTTTTCTCATATAACAATTTCGTCATTTAGAACTATGATTTTAATCATAGAAATCTAACATCCTTTGCAAACGCTGTAAAACAATCTACAAAAAGGACATTTCAGGACCATTTTAACTCGCAAGGGTATTTGAAGGGCGTTAGCTTTTAGCGCGCAGTCATCTAGGGTGCAGATGCGCTCAAAACGAAATGTCCTGAAATAAGAATAAAAATTCTCCTGGAATTCTCTGGAATTTTTTAAGTTTTTTGGAGTGCTACATTTATTGGTCTATGTTATGTTCTCAAAATATTTTGTTTCCTTTCAGATGGCGGTGCTCAATACGTTTCCTGTGAATATCTTACAATGTTTTGTAGAAAATATCATGTGTTTTTGTTGTTTTTCCTTCAAATCATTAATGATAAATTTTGTTGTTTCCTAGATACTAAAAATCAAGATGTATTAAAGATAATAAAATTCCGATATTGAAACGTATTTTAGATTGTGGGGAAAATGTTAATGTTGTTATTGGTACTAGTTGCTTTGAATTATGATTACACAAACACACAGACATGTTCGGGATTAAGTAGTTACTTCAAAAAATCGAAAGAGGCACGTTTAACGTCGGTGCAAAAAGGGGACTATATGATACAAGCTTTAGTGTCATTTACAGATCCATATGAATGCACCAATGTTACAAGAGACGGTGTTGCCTTTTCGTACGCTATGCAGTACGCGATAGACAGAATGAACAACGAGACATTAGGAAAGTACGGCACATTAGGCTTACAACTTGATAACGTTTGCCGGAGATTACATGTGACTATGTCCCGTGGTATCGAAATCATCTCCCTTCATCGACCGAAATCGGTTTGTCGCGCAGACTTCTTAAAATGCGAAGATAGTGGTTCTATAAATCAAGGTGACTTGAAACAAGCAACAGCCGTGATTGGTACGTTGATGAGTTTTACGACAATTCCATTGGCTAGTTTAATGTCGCTCTATGACATTCCTCAAGTCAGCTTCTCAGCTTCCAGTCGTCTACTTAGCAAGAAGAACTTATACAAATCATTTTTTCGAACGGTTCCATCAGACACGAAACAAGTTGCTGTAATGTTGGATATTTTCAAGAAATTTAAATGGAACTATGTGTTCGCAGTTGGCTCTGATGATGATTATGGAAAATTGGCCGTATCGGATCTGAAGAGCAGGGCACAGAGGGTCAACATCTGCATTTCCAACGACGAATACATTCCCTTTCGAACCAGCAAAACGAAACAGAAAATTATAGAGGTGGTGACGAAAATCAAAGAGCAGAAAAATGCTAAGGTAGTTGTGTTATTTTGTTACGCCCAAGGTCTTGGTGATTGGATTTTAGAAGAAGCACAAAAACAGGGCGTCGAAAGAATTTGGTTAACTAGTGAAGCTTGGAATCCTACTGCAGCCGGGTTACCTCATTCTTTACGTAATCAAACGGAAGGGATACTTACGGTTTCTATTAAGTCCTACGAGATGAGATATTTGATTGATTACATACGTCACCAAGTTGCAAGTGAATGGCAGTGCAATTTTTGGTTACGAAATTATTTGCAGCACAAATTCAACTGTCAGACTAAACCGACTGAATTAAGGGACAAGAAATTCGTGTGTGAGAACGGTGTTGAAGTGTCTGTTGAAGATGTCATGGCGGATTTAAGTGTTCTACCAGGTAGACTAGATGGATTGATTGATGGGGTGACATCTCTAGGCAAAGCCATATTTAAAGTTGTTGAAGAAGAGTGTGGTGGAAATGCATCCTGTGCCTCGCTGCCCACAAAATTGGATCCTACAAGTGTGACTGAAAAAATGTTTAATGTCTCTTTTGTGAACCAACAAGGGCGTCTTATTTCATTTGATAGCGTTGGTGATCCGAAATCCGCTTTTTATACTATCGAGAACTTACAAGCCGGCAGCGACGGAAAGTTGAAATACGTACCGATTGGAAATTGGACTCAAAAAGATGACTTGAGTGATAGCCTTGTTTTAGATGAGAATGCTATCAGATGGCCTAAATGGTGGAAACAGCAACATACAGGCAATCCCTCATCGCAGTGTTCCGAAGAATGCATGCCCGGTGAAGCAGTGGTGGGCAAGAACGGCTGTTGTTGGAAGTGTGAGAAATGTACGGCCAATACAGTGTCTCTGAACAAAATGGCTGACGAGTGTACTGAATGTGGTGAATTCGCGCACACGCTTGACAATATAAATTGTATCAAGACACCGCTCTTGTGGTTGGAAATCAACGATCCTGCGGGAATGTCTATCGTTATCATCAGCGCGTTTGGTTTGTTAGTGATGTTCAGTGTATGCGTCGTGTTGATAAAATTACGTCATCTGATCATATTAAACGATAAAGCGCCACAAATGACAGTCATAACGTGTTTGATCCCAATTCTGACGTTTACATATGGCCCGTTACACATTGCCGAACCGACTCCCATGTTGTGCCAAGCGCGCAATTCGCTCTCCTTCATTCTGCTGATGATGTATGCAGCGATACTGTTGATCAAAACCAAATGTATGACGAGTTACCTTTCGAAACATGCCGAACGATCGTTTCGTGGGAATTCATTCCTACTTTTAGTGCTGGTTTTCTTCTTCTTCGTCCTGTTAGAAACCGTATCTGTAATCGCTTGGCTATACATCGACGACGCACTTATCCAGCAATTCCGGCCAACCGGCGTTTACGTGATCTATCGACAATGCGAAGTGTCCTTCACTGCCGCCCGTTTAGTTTCGACTTTTATTCCGTGTATCATACTGATTATCGCCACCTTTTGCGCGTTCAGAGAACGAAATAACGAACACTCGTTTTACGAACCGAAGTTCCTGAGCTTCACGTGTATTGCCATGTGCATCATCGTCATCGCTTTCTTGCCGACATTCAAGTATGTTGTCGGGATATATAAAGCCATCGTGTTGGCGTTCACGATGGACGTGTTTGCATATACGTTTATGGCATGTCTTGTCTTACCTAAAGTCTACATTGCTGTCATGCGCCATAGACGTGGTATTGACGAATTTCCGATAAAACCCGGTTCTATAAAAAAGCCTCAACGAGGTAGTGTTGGTGAACAGAAACAAGCAGGTGGTGTGAGTGCAAACGGAAATGGAAAGTGCACTCCATTTGAATCCTCCGCAACCAGTTCCACGGACATTGAAAACAGTTCCAAACTTGCCAGGAATACGTCACAAACAGCTGAGAACGGACCAGACGTTAAACGCCGGGTTGTCGATCATACTGTTAAGCAAGATGAGCGTTGTTAGACATAATGTTCTATAATTGCTTCTGATGAGTTTTTGTCAAATTACTGACTCCATTCAAAAAGAGACTGGGATCGAGTCAGACTATTAAGTAATTAGTTGGAAAACGCTAGAGAAAAGCTGGAAATAAATTTTCTCCTGGCTACAAGAACTTCCAAAAGACAATATATTAAAAATATTTTAATATTAAAAAAATATTTATGGAGTATGTGTCCGTTATAGAGATTCCACTGTATGGGGAACCGTTAGTAAAAAAAGTTATAAAATTGATTAACCAATGTAATGAATCAGGGCGGCGCTTGGCTAAAGAGACTAAACCAAAATGCGGTGCTTACAAGGAGAAAATGGATAACACTAGATAACATAAATTTCCTTTCATCTCACCATAGTATTCCATATTCCATCCGATAAAAGAATAATTCCCTTGAAAGTTTTTGTCTAAGAATTGGGAATTATTCATATATATTTTAAATTTTTGCGATTAAAGCTTTTCTCTTAAATTTTGCGCAAAAAGGTTTCTTCCTTTACCACACTTATATTTCGTACGTTCAGCATAATTGTCCAATGTTCACCCCTGAAAATAGGCCTTTCCCGAATTTCTGTTTTAACGCCTGATATTTTAACGCCACGATCTTCCTAAAAAGCCCCTTGATGTGTTTTATTGTTTTATAATATTTAACGAATTCATTTATATTTTACCATAAGGTTAGATTTCCAGAGGCCTCAAAATAGAACTAGTTCTCGGTGTTAACCTTTTCAAATTGATTTGGATCAGTGAGGGTCAGGCGCGTTGCCTTGTTCTTTCAAACACGTTTTAGTACCGAGTTGGTAATGATATATATACAACGCCCTCCTACTAATTAATAAGAATTGAATGTAATTTTCAAGACACCATGTTGTAGTCTTTTTCCCTTTAGACCTTTGTGTACATACTCGTATTTTGCATTATTTAATATATAATAATAATCTATGTTAATGATTAGAGAAAAGAACATTTAGAACTAATTTTCAAAAGTTTCATGTGTTCACTTTACACAACTTTTTTAGGCTTCAAGTTGCTTAGTTGATTGGTTAGTTTTTCTTTCACCATCTTTATCATTTGGATTCTATTCGTCTGAGTTTATTTTTGTAAGTAGACGAAAATAGGTTTTGCAAATCCAAACATCCCCCGGGAGATCAATTTGAACACTTCTGGTTGTTAAGCAACTTGCTTAAAGTTCTCAATATAAGGCCTAGATCCTTAGCAACTGGGTTGTTTGAAAACAAGATCGTTTACACAAGCTCTAATCTCACAGGATGGCTCAAAGAGTGGTCACTTGTACCGGGATATACTGAAATTAAAAATTTACTGGGATGTTTATTGATAAGTTTGAAGGAGGTGGAATATCGTGGAAAGTTTTACGCTGTTCCAAGTTTTTTCGGTATGCATCTTAAACACGGACCACGAGGACGATGAACAACGTGTCGAATCCAACAAATTGATTTAAACAACTGCTATTTTTTCTCACGCCTGCGCAATGCAACGATCTGCATTGCACGCACATGAAAAATGGATGAATAATTGATTATATTAAGTAGGGAAATGTTAATTCAACTAATTAGGGCGGTCTTTAGAGGGATACCAGTATATCGGATAGGCGAGATAACCCGGTATATCGATATATCGTTTCGGTTTACTGTTTATAGTAGAGCGGGAAATAATGAATAAAAAAATCTCGTGGTAAAAAATATATCGGTTCACTGAGTTATCTCGCCAATAGTGTTTATATGGCAGGAATAGAGAGATAACCTGCTTGTGCCACATATAGTCTTAAACCGATATATCTGCTCTTCTGAGCGATATAACTCGTCTATCATATAAACAGAAGTGATGTTGCAATAGAAGTGAGATAAAGAAAGACCTCCACAATAAATCGATCTCCATAATGAAGAGCATCTCAAGAACTTCATGTACAAAGAAAGTGAAAGCACAAAATGATTGGAACTTAAGGAAATTATCCACACAAAAAAATTTACGTAAATTTGGCTAGGTTAATTTGCCCGCCGTAAAGGTCCAGGTGAAAATAAGTGAAAGTGTCAACTTGTAGGTGAAAAATTTCTGTATTGATTTTCGTGTAGCAAAATGACTGTATTTTCATAATTAAGATGGTTTTCAGTCCAACTTTGTGGCAATAAGACACAGCAGCCAAATAACTAAGGGGTAATACAATTTTTAAAAACTAAAATGTAGCCCCCCTAGGGCAAAGAGACACACGCCATAACTTTTGAACTACTCCATAAAAACGTACAAAACTTTCCCAGATACTAGCTTTCATAATTTGAAACAGAATGAAAGAATTTTATTTTGATGACATCAGCAAAATTCTGCAATGTCAGCATTTTTTTCGAATATTGTAGACTTTTTTCTCCTATCATATCACTATGGGTTTTTTTCATGTTGAAATCATTCGGTCAAGAAGCTCCACTCCACAAAATCGAGGTATTTGCTTTTTATATATCTTTTTTGTCCTTTTGTTATATATTTTTTTCAAATATGTTTGTAAAGAAAGTTTAAACATGAAATCCATTATAAAGATATGAAGAGCTACAGGAACTGTAGAAAAAAATAGAGACATTCGGAGGCAAAATTTCTTGCTTGGTCAAGTTTTTGTAGAATACATACACCATTCCGATATCTCGGGAAAATGTGTGCTCCTTCACGATGTTTGAATATAAACAAGCACGTTTTATGAATGTTATCACTATGAAAAATAATTTTCAAAAAGAAACTGTTTTGGTGTGCAAAACCATTTTCATTCCACTTTTATTTCGTTTCCGTTAAATCTAGCTAATAACTTAATTCTAAAAAAAGAACCAATTTTCGTCCTGCCGGTCAAAGCTTTTTTTATTTCCGAAACTCTGCGGTTACTTGCTCATTAAACGCGAGATATCGGATTAATGCGAGATATCGGATTAGTTAGGCAATGATATCCATATAATGATATTTTTTTGGTATATATACAAAATTGTCCATCACCCATTCTCAGCAGTTTTCTGAAAGAAAAGTTCTCCCCCTTCTGTGTCGGTTATAAAAAGATCTGCCATTAAAAAAAAACTTCGACCTTCTATCAGTTAGTGCAGTGTTTGGCTTGCAAAACAAAGTGTTACAGTTTAGCCCTCGTCACAAAAACAAACATGTATAGTTTTCAATCTAGACTATAATTGCATACAAACTCAATTGTTTCCTATCTTTAATGGTTTTTTCTCACTATTTTCCAAATATCCTGGAGGTGTTTTTTAAGAAAAATCTAGAAAATGTTATTGTTGTTTCTGAGTTTACATTATAATTTAATCATAATTTCAGTTGAAACTCAATGAGGCATTTTTGTTATTTCAGTGCCGTCTAGAAGGTTTTGGTTTTACGTCTTGTTAGATAACCAATACGTGCATTTTTTTCAGAATGGCTTTCATAAAATATACTTAGAGTAGTAATCTCAGAATGCAAAAAATCATGAATTTTTTGGATTAACTTTCACGAATTGCAAAATTGAAGGTGCTTTACGAGATAAAGTTTCGCGATTTAAGAGATTCACAACAATTTACGACTGAAATTTTCGCTAATCGCCAATATTAAAAAATCGACTGCATTAAATCTTTGTGAATCGGCAAGTTGAAAGATTTTTGTCAGACAAACTTATAAGAATTTTGGAATAATTTTGTGAGTAAAACTTTTTCAAAAGCTACTATCGTTCTGGTTGAATTATTATACTTGCTAAAATTACACAAAATATTAATATGAATTTACCATCATCTGAAATCATATAAATTATCTTTATAGGTAGATGTGATCTTCATAATCCCATGAAATTGGACCAAGCTAAATTCAGCAATTCAAGGAAGTAGTTAATGGTCAATGCTCTTCAGTTTGGAGAAGCTGCATTATAGCTGTATGTAAATGCACATGCAGCTATCTTTGCAACTAAAGACAGTTTCAAATTTCACTACCTTAAATTTCTATTATGTTAATTTATAGCTTGAAAAATCATTTCTAAACATTCCCAATCAACTTCTTGCATTATCTGATATTTGCGTTGGTATCCCACCTTTGATGACGGTAGATGTCACAACAACGTTAAATTAGCGGAGTAGTGGATGTTGAAATTTCATGATGCGCTTGAGTCAAATTTGATGATTTTTATCATATCAGTCAATAATCATGGGTAGAATATGTAATAGAATGCTGCATATTGATTTCATAAAGAAAGATATGGTTGATGTCGCAAAAACAAGAAGTGGTGATAAATATATATTTGATGTATATTAAAATGATACTTCAGAGGCATTAAGTAACCTAGCAAACAAGCCCTCCAAAACTTGAATGATTTATTTCATTATGTTAAATTTTCTTTCGAATATATAAAATATAAATATATATGATATACAAAATACAGAATAAAATGGATCGAATGAAATTCTTTGATTTTTTTAATTCTTTTTTCGACAAGATCTTGCAAACTAACAATGTATTGTAGAGATATTGACTGTGTAATGGAAAAGTTCATGCTGTCTTTGTGCTAAGAAGGCTTTATATTCTTTTTGATCTGCAGCCTGACTGTTCTATAGCCTGCCTCCACTCAATCTATTCCGGGGGCATTCATATCGAAAGCTACAATTTTTTTAAAATCGAAAATAATATGTAATACACTAAGGAGAACAAGACGCCCTTACAGGCAGAAGACGCCCTTACAGGCAGAAAACGCCCTTACAGGCAGAAGGATTTCTGCAAAACTCTTGAAACTGCTGAAAATTGTCGTTAAGTGAAAGCTTAAGTTCTTTCAGACGAACTAATGTAATTGAAACATAGTGGAGAAGTGTTTTCTATAGGAATGGCAAGCAATTTCGCCTGTTGTTTCAATAAAAAAACACTCCACCACAGAGACTTTTTGAAGATTTTGCCCACTGGGTAGTCCACAATCAAGACTAACATCAGAAATAATACGGTTTCATGTCGTTAGACCGACTACCGCTTAATATTATAAATTCCGCTTAATTTTTTTATTTATTTTATTTTTATTATCCGCTTAATTTTTTTATTTTAATTATTGTTCTAAAAAGGATACGTCAAGAAATATCAAAAATGTCAAAAAATTAAATTTGAATGGTTTTCAAAAAGCATATGAAGTATACGTATACGATTATCTTTAAAACATGTACACCGTGGAAACACATTAGAATATTCTTAAGGCTTCACCGTTTTGTCAGTACAGTGGGCTCTCTATAACTCGAACACGCACGGGGAATCGAAAATCGTTCGAGTAATATAAATGCCATACATTCGAATCATTTAAGGCCCCACTTCTATGAAGTCAAAACAAAAAAAACAAACAGTTCGACGGATTTAAGTTGTTCGACTGGCATTTGAATCATTTAAAGCTCCAGACACATGTCATAAGGTTCGAGTTATAGAGAGAAAATACTCTATGGGACAAAAATAATTGTTCGAATTAAGGAGGTGTTCGAGTTATGGAGGTTCGAGTAATAGAGAGTTATTTATGAGAATTTATTAGGAAATTTTCACCGTGGCAGTAAAATCGTTCGAGTTAAGGAGAGGTTCGAGTTATAGAAAGTCCACTGTATAACTTAAAATAATATCAGAAAAGCTACAGATCATAGTCACATTGAACTTCAAAAACATCAAAAAAACAAAACAAAAGTTGAATGGGTTTCGTCAAATATAACAATTAAATTTAAGAATCCTGACAAAATAGAGACCGACCAACGACCGACTTAATAAAGCTTGAAATGTTGTGAAACAGTAATATATTTTATGACGGTCTAAAAATTAAAACGAAGAAGTATCAAAGGCAACAAAAGATAACATTTGAATGATTTTCGGTATACCTGAAGATTGCTCAAAGCATGAAACTCTGAGTATTGAAGAAACAATCGTCTTTTCATTGAACCATATATACCATGTATATACGTATACGTTTACCAAACAAAAGATACAATGTTTCAAAGACCGACTGAAAGACTCTATATTCCTAGCTTCAAATGGTGACAAACTACTACAAGAAATATTTTACTAAAAGTAGAGAATAAAGAACAAATTCAAACTCTATAAAATTCAAGTGGAAAACATAATTATAATGAATAACAAAAACCACGAGCCCAACTCTTATATATATCTTATATATATCTTAAATTATTATATATATAGTTGACAAAATATAGAGTGGAAGCTGTGCTATGCATATCCAGAAAGCTGTATATATATATATATATCATGCTATACCAAGCACTACCACGTATTAATATAGTTATAAAACCATATAGTAAATGATAAGAATTATATCTTTTCAAAAGCTTTCTAAATAGTAAAAAACACACTGACTTCTTTCAGGAATGGAGCGTTATCCATCAAACTTTTTTTAACGTATTAAGCCGTTAGTACTTAAATGTATAAAACTTTAAAAGTTTCTAGGGCATAGATTCTTCCATATTTAACCAGGCGTAACCACTCGAACTTAATCGAACGAAATATGGTAATCGAACGTAATCGAACCATAACCGAAGGATTAGTGTTCGATTATCGAACATTGTCGAACGCTAATCGAACCTCACAATTTTTTCAGGATCATGGAATTGTTCAATTAGAGTTTGATTAGTGTTTGATTAGTGTTCAAATAGTGTTTTACTTGGTGTCCGATTAATTTTTTTAGACCTGTTGAGATCACAGTGTGACGTGATGTTCAAAGTTCGGTGTATGCAAGAATGTACAGCAAGAACTAGATATGCGCCTGATTCTAAAAATCTCATCACAGCAACCGGCGTCGTCCCCCAGGGCTTCTTCACCATTTTGATATGCGAAACGACGGCATATCAAAAAGACGAAGCAGCGCTGGGAACGAGGTTGCACAGCAACGATATTTCATTGCCGTTTGCAATCATCGATGGAACCATAATGATTTGTTACTAATTAGCTTATTTTTTACGACATAATTTTACTTGGGAACTCCACCCCCATTCCTGGTTGGTGCATGAATGAATTGAGGAAAATACAGTACAGTTGAATATACAGTATAGACCATTCCCTGATTTCTGTTCAATCAAACACCGTAATATATACTTCTTTTTTATAAAATCCAGTAATTTTTCATTCAGCTTGATTGTTCTTTTATTTTTTTGAAAGTTATAACATGCGCCGCCAGTAGAGTAGTCAGAAACGCATGCGCAGAATACATGTAAGTAAGAATATAACCCGGGGTACGTGACTTAACTGTCGAGCAAAGTGGCGGTGACAATTATAACAGTGTTAACAGTTTTTTATATATTAAACGACCAACCATACCATGTCACTCCAGTGCAACTTTACAACAGACATCCAGAGAAATTTTCTAATGAACATAAGTTTGTGGTGTAAGCCTTGTTTAAATTGTCGGGGTCAGCGAGCTTAAGGGTTAGGCTATGCCTCGTTCTTTCAGACGATTTTAAGTAGCTTCTTAAGTAGCAAGGCGTTTAGTGGTTAGCAAGCGCAAGTTGTATACACTCTTAGCTAGGTTATATATAGGTTATATCTCATTTTTTACAACAAAACATATTCCAAAGACTTTCCTGAAAATTCTGTTGTGCGCAGTGTTAACGAATCAACATGATTGATTAACAAAATGGATAATGGATATTAACAATAGTCACTTACCTTTTCAAATGCTACACCTAATTTTGCCGCAGATGCTTCAATGCTTTTTGCGAACCAGCACATAAGTAAAATTAAATAATGTGCGCAGTGTGCATTTCTGCAAACTGTCCCAAACTATGACGGTCGCATTTCCAACGCCCGATGAGCTGGATGAGCGTAACACATATAATGGTCCAATATGCTTAACTTGCTAATAAAGGAAATGCGGCAGCTTAGGGACTTATTTTTGCCTAGTCAGAACATCCAGCCTCGTTTTCATGCAATATAATGTTTCGCTGTTTTTTTAACTTAATTATTTAGTAGTTACCGTTCTAGGGAATGATCATAGGGAATGATTAAAAGCAATTTTAACATTGAAAACAAGGTTGGATGTACTGACTAGGCAAAAATATGGTGCTTAAACAGGAATTCGGGAAAAAGGGTATTTGATAGAAAGACTTTATGAGTGATGAGGAGTTTCATCAGAAATACGGTAGACAGGAATCACGGAAAACTTAAAATGGAAATCGAACATAATCGAACGATCATCGAACATTATCGAACGATGATCGAACTAATCCAACCTCACAATTTCATGCCTCCCGATTATTGTCCGATAATCCGTTCGATCAGCGTTCGATTAAGTTCGATTACTTTCGATAATCGAACAGTTCGATTGGTTACGCCTGTATTTAACGTTCTGTAATAATAATTCGATATATAAAGGCGTTTTCAAATGCTATGCAAGTATTTACGAAGTTTGAACGTAACTTGTGCGCCATTTTTAAAGACGTTTTTGGATAGATAAGAAAACAAAGTGAACTTCAGTCTGTGTTCATCGTTTAAGTTAAGTAGGCTAACTAGACCTAACAGCCAATAAGATATCAGCAATTAACTGTATAACCAAGAAACTTTCAGAAAAAAACTTGCGTAGGTTTGGACAGTAAAAAGATGAAAAAAATGAAAAAAAAAAAAAAAACACGGACGATTGTAAAGGATTCCTTCTTACGCAGAAATCCAAAAAACTAATGATTATAAATCGTTTCGATTACAAAGTCATTTTTAGACTAGTGAAATTTAGACACAACAGACTTGGTTATAAGTCCATTTAAATCACTATATCAAGGTTTGTGTAAGCAAAAGCAAGTTGTAAAGATGGCAAGCCAAATATTGAAAGCCTAGAGAAGCAGGAGAAGGAATGAGGCTGAAACGGAACTGTATCACATAATGAATCACCAGTGGATTATACTGAAAGTGATACTATGATCGAGAAAAGCTGGTCCAAAAAATGTATGGACGGGACGGGATTTTACTGACGTCATATCATGATGTGATTTCACAGAGTCCAAAGACCCAAATATTTTGCCATATGCTTCTAGGCCAGTTTTAGACCTCAAATGACGTCAATTATTGCCATTACTCATCGATTTATTCAGGGGTGGATAAAGGGAAAAATTCCTCCTGGGTAAACATTGCAATAATAATATTAACAACAACAGCAAACAGGAAATGTTATTTAGCAGACCAATTTATTAATTTCATATTATAAGAAACACAAGATATACATCCAAATTACAATTTATATAATGTTTCCTTGGCTAAGTGATGAAACCATCAAATTTGACTGTAATGCATTTGCTTCATGTTTCATTTAAAAGTCTGTTGTGTTGCTTAATTTCACAAAATTTTCCAAAAAAAATAGATATTAACAACGGGTATTTATAAGCCTTTAACTCAAAACAGCAACTATCATGAATGACCATATGAATGTCCAAAATTTATAATTCCACTTGTTTACATACAATCTTAACTAGAACTTCTTTTTCCTACCAGAGCACTGCGAATATAATAACTATCACACACACTAGTAGATTTTATTCACACAATCAGAATCAACAATGGATTTTAAGTTCTTTCTGCTTTAGTTAAGTGCTAGCACAAACATATTCATTTCAACTATTGTTTATTATTCAACTATTCAATTATTTCATTCAATGTGCATTCAAGCATTCATTTATTTTATGTTTAAGTTTGACTACTATCATCAAAAGAATTTCAAGAAACTAAATTTTGTATTACGAACTCAGCCCCTGTGTACAGCCATTACATTTAAACAGACCCTTACAGAGCTGACGTATGTCTAGAATATCAAAACAAAGGATCAATTATCAAACACTCAACTCAACTGACGAAAAGGTCCTGCGCGACCCAGATCAAAATTAAAACACTGTATCTGCGCCCACTGATTCGTCTTCAACTCAACAACGTGTCGATCAATCAGACGTGATAGAGGTTATCAATCAATTCAATTCACTGAATATAACCTCGCATCATTTTGCTACTCAAGCTGAGATGACAAGCCATCCAGCCGATGTTCTTATCCTGATGGAAGAGATTGACGATCTATTTGACGAAAATCCGATCGACAAGTTAACAATTGACGACGCTGAACTGACTGTTTTGAAGATGGATCAAAAACGTTCTTCACTCCGCAAACTCTCCTATGGAAGACGTTTACATAAGGAAGAAGATAACAAACTCTCTGCATTGATCACATCAAAGCTTGCTTCCATCAGAGATTACATGAAAGCGTCCACAGAATACAAGAGTCAAAAGAAACGACAGGAAGAGAAGAATTTGAGAGCTTCTGCTGTATCGAAGGAAAGATCGACCATGTTCATCATAGAAGATATCCAACGTATCATTGGTGAGGTTGATGCTCATCTCAGGATTAATGTTGACGAGAGCAGCGACACCCAACTCATCCAGCTCAAGAAGGATTCCCAACACATCTCAACAAAGATCGATAAAATCTCTCAAAAGTATGAACTCTTGCTTAAGTCATCTATAAGCAATGCTGAGAGAATGACTGATATCCAAGACATTGGACGAAACTACACAGATCTGACAAAAAGGAGCACCCTCTTCCATGAAAATCTACAAACAACGTTTATATGATGAATCCAAGCTGAACATCTGTCTCGAGAAGTTCTCTGGTTACGATTCGGGTACAGACATCTTCACGTTTCAATCAACCTTCAACAAACTCTATCTTCGAACAACACCAAGAAGTATGCTTCCTGACCTTCTCAAAAACAATCTCCTCAAGGGTTCTGCGTTGACTTTGGTCAAGAGCCTGAACGACATCGATCAGATCTGGAACAGCCTCAAATCAGCTTATGGTGACACAAAGCTTTTGTTAGTCAAGCAACTTCAAAAAAGACTCTCAAGCAAATCAGAACCTCCTGGAGAATTACAAGCAGGGATGCTTGAAGAACACAAACCTACCAAGCTTTGTACGAGACATCAGCATCTCATTCCACGCAGCATTCCATTGCAGAGCATCCTCCTCCGTAGAAGTTTCATTAACGACAAAGGGATCTATCTCCTCCAAAACATCAGCGTCAATGGTTGTCATCTCAACATATTTTACGACAATGGATGCAACGACTTCATCGTGGAGCAATCCGCTATCACCTCACTGAGAAGAAATGCAACCAAACTGTGTGGCGAATCAATCCTACTTGGAGGTGTAGGTGAGGCTATAACACGATCAACATTTGGCACCTACAATGTGAAGTTACCCTTCTTATTCAACGGAGATAATGCATCCCTCTCAGACATCTGCATCAAGTCGATCACTTCAACATTTCCAATATACCCGCTGGATGAAGTAATGACAGACATCCAAAGATCATTCAACTCAAGCAGGAAATCTGGTGAGTTCCAAGACCATCATTAGCTGTTGGTGGAGAAATTCATCTGATGCTAGGTGTGAGATATCTCCGCTACCACCCGCGACTGATCTACCAACTTCCTTCTGGACTTGGCTTCTATGAATCTGTTTTCAAGAATGCAGATGGTGGAAGAGGAGTCATAGGAGGTCCGCATCAAATTTTCACAGCAATTCACAAGACGTTCTTCAATGAATCTCATGTTTCCAACTTCTTCACTCACCAGCACAAACTCTCCGAGCATGGTCTTCAACTTGATCAAGAGGTTAAGATGTTGTCATTCTCATCACAAAAGATTTGAAGCAGCTGAGATGGCCGGATCAGAAATCACCTACAAATGCACTAAGTGTAGAAGCTGCAAATCATGCAAAAATTCCGACCATCAACTCGATATCAGCATACACCAGGAAGCTGAACAAGAAATAATCAACCAATCAATAAAGATTGACCTTGTCTCCAAATCAATATCCGCAACATTGCCGTTCATCCAAGACCCACCGCTCAAATTGGTACCCAACAAGGATATCGCTGTCAAAGTCTACAATCAACAACTGAAGAAGCTGAGCCAGCACCAAAAGGACAAAGAAGATATAATGGCATCCTAGAAGAAGATGCACAATCTGGGATTCGTTGATTTTGTTGACAACCTACCAACAGAACAACAGATGTTCATGAGAAACAAGTACATCCAAAACTATATGGCGAGCTCTTTGGAAACCATCCTTCGTCAGGACTCCATGCCGTATCGTTTTTTATGCTTCTCAGCCAACTCGATCAGGAACCAGCCTCAATGACATATTAGCCAAGGGGACTAATAATCTCAACAAGTTTTAAGAGATCCTTCTCAGGTGGTCGATACGAGGAACTGGTATTCATACCGATGTCAGTAAGATGTATAACACGGTGAGGCTTGACCCGAGTCATTGGCCATTCCAACGTTACATCTGGCATGACGAACTTGATCCAACAAAGCTCTCACGAGAAAAGGTTATCAAAACTTTGATCTATGAGATAAGATCAAGTGGAAATCAAGCCGAACAGGGACTTCGACGAATTGCTGAAATTCACCAGGATGAATATCCTGATGTCAATGAAATCATAAAGAACGACGTTTATGTGGATGACTGCAGAACTGGGGAATACAGTCAACACGAAACGAGCAGACGAACTTGAAATCGTGACAAAAAATGGAAGCTTCAACCTCAAAGGAATCACCATTTCCGGTAAAGACCCTCCTCGCAGAAGATGGAACATCAGTCGGTGTTGATGGAATGAAATGGTACTCGAAAATCAGACAAAATCTCACTCTGCGTTTCTCAGCTCAACCTCTCACAAAAGCAAGGAAAGAAGCCTGAATGTGCCACAAACGTTATACCAAAAATTCTAACCAGGCGACACTGCGCATCCAAAGTTGCGGAGACCTTTGACATCACTGGGAAGATCTCTCCTCCCGTAGCCGCAATGAAACTCAATCTTCGAGATCTGCTGGATCGACGGTTGCCATGGGATGATGCTCTACCAGACGAACTTCGACCAATTTGGATATCTCACTTCAAGATGATGCAAGAGATTGGCAAAATTCGATTCAAGAGGGTGATTGTCCCAGATGATGCAGTATCATTGGATTTGGAGACTTTGGATTTTGGCGACGCAAGTCAATCCCTGATCTGTGTATGCATTTATGCTCGCTTTCTACGGAGAAATGGATAGCATTCTTGTTAACTGGTCTTCTCAAGAACAAGACCGTGCCTAAGAACTTATCACTTCCTGGAGCGGAATTGTACGCCTCACTTGTCAATACCCACACTGATGAAATTGTTTAACGTGCCTTCAAAGGTTTCTTCAAATCAGCGACAAGATTCACCGACAGTCAAATAACTCTGTACTGGATTAGTAATGAGCAAAATATTTTTGAAGCTATGGGGTACGAAACAGGGTTATTCAACTCATAAATTCAACGAGCAAGTCAAAAGAAGATACGAATTCTCCAAATACATCTTAGATCCAAATCGATACTCATTTTCGAAAGTCCTTCGTATCCTGGCTTATATACAACGATTTTACAAACAAAATTTTCAACGAAAAAGCACCAAAGTGTCATCAGGTGAAGGAACTTTCTATGGCCCAATAGCTCAAGAAATATCATCATCAGAACTACGAAAAAAGTACGAAAATCTGACAAGAAAGAAGAATGGCGTCCTCATGTACACTGGTCGTATATTTCCCAATCAAAGTGTGTCAATCGTCGTTCACTTCACAAGTGTAAAGAAAGATTTGAGCTCATCATCATTTTGTGTTCTAGTCCTGGAGAAATTCTCTCCAATAACAGTATCGTCATGGATGTCCACTGGAACCACCCTGTCGCCAAACATGTTGGCATCGAGACGACTCGCTTCGTACAACAGAAAGTTCATATAATCAAGGGTAGATAAGTCGTCAAAGAGATTCGAGATTCCTGTGAGCGATGCAGGGTCCTGTTCAGAACTTCAATCTTACCATCGCCCCAGCCTTCTTTTATTCGCAAGTTGATTTGTCTGGGCCATACCTTTCTTACTCTCCACATCACAAGCGTACAACTGTAAAGATTTGGTTGGTTGTATTTTGCTGCTGCTCAACATCTGCAGTAAGCATCAAAATAATGGACGATTACTCAACAACAGCTTTCGTGTTAGCCTTCAAGCGATTTTCTTGTCAACATGGTTTCCCAAAGCGAGTTCTGTGTGACGAAGGGAGCCCACTCGTGAAAGCATTCAAGGAGATGAAGATCAATTTTCGTGACATCCAATCCCAACTCATGGTGGAAAAACACGTCTAGTTTGAAGTCTGCCCTGTTCAAGGTCACTACATGAATGGGAAGATTGAACGAAAAATCAGGGAGATTAACCAGTCAATCGAAACGTCTCCACAAAAGAATCGTCTCTCACTGCTTCAATGGGAGACACTTGCAACAACAATCGCCAATTCCATCATCTCTGGAGATTTTGAAGTAATGGATCTCATCACGCCAAACAGACTCTTTCTTGGTCGAAATAACGAGTGGAGTCCAGACGGTATCATGGTCACGTTTGAAAGTCCTTCAAAAGTCTTGAAGGAGAATTAGAAGATCTACAACTCCTGGTTCGAAACATGGCTTCTAGTGTACGTCCCAGAAGCAGCAAAAATGGTTCAAGAGCGACACAATAAACGTTGTTGATTTTTACGAAAGTCGATTTGGTCATTTGCAAGTCCTACACATATGGGAAAGTTGTCGAATTACAGTATGGAGAAGACCTCGAAAGGCTAAGATTCGATATCGAAATCTGAATGAATAAAAGTTCGTGAAACGTTTTGTGCAGTTCGTGGCTTGATCACCAAGGATGTTGACCTGGTTCATGATAAATGATTTTCCCTTTTTGGGGGAGTGTAAAGTAATCACAATTTCTGAATTGTTTTTATATAAAAAATAAACAAGAGGCCCTGGGTCCTGTAGGTCAGCGCAGTTGGTTATACCAGAAAAGTGGTACCCTATACCTAGAACAGTTGAGATAACATTCCGCATGTATTTACTAAATTTCACAGCCTTTCTCCTGCTGCGGCAAGAGGTACATTTTAGAAAGAAAATTTGGGTATCCTTTATAACTGTCGTTTCCATTTTATATATTTTTTTGGAAATATCTGAATAATAAAATCTGGTCCAGTTCACGTATGGTGTAATATGGTGTAATTTCAGAGATGATGCCACCAACAAAGGACCTAATAACGAAAAGGAAATTACATAACTGTTATAAAATCTCAGGTCAACTAGTGATGAATTTTTAAAATTTAGTGGGAAGAATTACTGAGACTTTTTTTTTTTTTTTCAATCTAAACTGAAAAAAAGTCAAAGAAAATTCTTATTAAAAAAAATTCTGCAATATTTAATCTTTAATCTCCTAATAGTTAATGGGCAAAAGTTCACGAATTTTAGGTCCAAAAGAAGCATTGTATAAATATTTTTGTGTAGTGTGTGTGTGTGTGTTTGGAAATGAAAGATCAGCTGCTTTCCGCGCTGACCAAAAAGTAAAATCATTTATAAAAAAATTACATTTGTTCTTAAAAAAAAAAAGGTTTATAATTATTTCCTTTCATTCAAACTGTAATTATCTTGTTCTACACCCCTCTGCACATTTTATTTTATTACTTGTGTTGAAGTATTTCACCAAATTTATGGCTAAAGTAGACTGTCGTTCAATACAATCAAAAATGACATTAACCAATTTATCGATAGTGTTTGCTCCAAACTTAATGAGCACTGCTGGTAAAGATAAGAATAGTGAGAAATCGATGAAAGAGACAACGCATATAATTGAACTGTTGTTTAAAAATTCACAGTTGTTAGGAATGGTACCTGATGATTTATTTACAAAAGCCAAAGAAATGAATGTGGAAGGTGGTTTCTGCAGCTCATCGTGTGATGCGTTAGAAGTTGAAGAATCTGGAAGAGTTGGTCAAACGTTTACGTGCAATTATCTGCAATATATATAGAACTCTCATTTTTACTCTCTTAATGACACACATCAGTACAGTTGTAACAGTCAACATGAACGGACATGTTCAATTTTACTTCAACTATATTTCTCATATTTGAATTCAGTTTTCACTGGCTTTCACCAGCACACATTAGTGGCCAGCTGGTAAGTTTTGCCACACCTTTTCTTTCTTTTTTTGTTTGCTCTTACGTTTTGTTTTGCATTTACTGTGTCAATAGATAGGTTTAATCAATGCTCTAATACTTTGGTCACTTGTGTATTTTCAATTTTACCTCAACTATTGTTTATTATTCAACTATTCAATTATTTCATGAGACATGTACATTCAAGCATTCATATATTTTATGTTTAAGTTTGAATACCATCATCAAAAGAATTTCAAGAAACGAAATTTTGTATTACGAACTCAGCCCCTGTGTACAGCCATTACACATACAGTGTATATTTATTTGGCGAGTTTTTCCATAATTATTATTGTACTTTCCCAAAAGCCTCCAATAACTTATAATTAAACTAATCAAAACAGAACACTCTAAGCAATTTATTATAAAAACCATTTAGCTTGATCACAATACAACAAAAGTCATTCAATAGGAAAGAAGAGCCAATTTCCAATCAACCTGAATATTAGTTCCGGACATCTGAAATTGTCCGGCGTAAAAACAGTATTTGTCCGACAAAAGAACCTAATCAACGGACATACTTGTCTGGCGAGAAATATCAAGTGTGTACAAAATAAAATACCAAAGGCAATCAGTATTCTTATGTTTGGGGTTCACAGGTTAAATCGTCCCCAACTTAACTGTTCTTTTCGTGTCGTATATATACAGAGAAAACACTAATGATGTTAATGTCTGGATCGGGTTTACAGTTCTACCGGTGGACATCTTGTCCAACATGGAAAAAAATAATCTTCAGGCCTGCACAATATCATCCAACAAAGTTAAATCCACACAAAAAGTAATTCACATATAATTTAAGTATAAAGTATGCAAATTCCTAAGATTAAGAGTTTTGATGCATGAATCAATTATATATAGTATAATAGTAATACTGCTATTATACGCATGTATACCTGAATTTAATCCATAACATACAGTTTGTAGAGTTCGCTTTTAAAGTATAAAAGAAAAGCGTGCAAATAAGTCCATTGGTGATACAGACTGAAAACGGAAATTATGTTAATGTGCTCCTCCACAATTAGCGACTACCCTCTAGATCCGCCGCTGAAGGCAGTATATATATGAGATGCCTGTCTGCATGACCGGCAGTTTCTTTTGTTTTCTTAGCCTGGTAGTTAACTTCCTTTGTTTGATTTTTATTGTAAAGAATAATAAAAATGATTGCATATCTATATATACATTGTGAACACTGGAATGCCTTGTGGCTGTGCTGTCAGCTCCAAAAATCTGCCAGCCATGCATAAGCCTAAAAACAAACAGAAACTGCAGCCAGAAAATTGCTGAGTTATTTGGAATAAAAATAAAGTTTTAAAAATTGGAGCTGGTGTTGAAGAAGCTGTGCTACATTTTCACTCTCAAACATTTATCCCCATCATCATTACACACAAAACTTAGTTCTGTAATGTATTAAAAACTGTATTAATACACTAAGAATACTTACCTTCTTTGAAGTAAAGTTTCTGTCTTCTTCACCCACGCTTGAGAATCGTTATCCACCGGAACTTTACGCCATTTTTATAACCCGTTTTCTTAGCAACCCAATTAGAGGTCGAATTGAGGAGTAGGCGTTTAAATAACGGGCAATAACGGACTTCGATACTCGGGAGGGTGATGTGAAAGGGCGAAATTAACTGCAACATTACACACTGACAAACTGACTGACAGACACGGGGAAATGAAAGATCAGCTGCCTCGCGGCGCTGCCCAATAATAACTCTAGAAAAAGTCATCTATAAGTACGATGCAAGAATTTGTTGAAATGAAAAAATTTAAATTAAGCAATGGTAGTATAAGTAGAATGAAGCACGAGGTAAACAAAAAAATTAAAAGCCTACCTCAGCTCTCAGATGGCATTATGCTTCATTTCTTTCCAGGTCATAGCCACATGAGTGAATGTCTATAACGTGGTCGGTAGACATACGGCCCGAATCGACCTTCCTCAACCTTCTTTCAAAGCGTTTTCTCCAGCAATTTCATTTGAAATTCCTCAGTTGAGCTTATTTCCTTCTTATAAAATTTCTGCCAGGTAGATTTTCTGCTCCAATTGCCACACCTGAGGACCTCATCAATTGAAGTCCCTTTTTTAAAAGCTTTAGAGGTTGCCGCTGCTCTAGTAGAGTGACCTTTAAATACTGAAGTGTCTATTCCCACTGAGGTCAGTATACATTTTATTGCCATTTGCTAATGGTACTTGTTGTCACTGGTTTGTGGGGTTTTATGAAACTCAGAAATAATTTTGTGGATCCGTTCTCCTCTCTCCAGGCCTGACTTCTCTCTAGATAGACTTTCAGGGTGTTCACCGGGCACAGTGTCTCCCTGGACGTGTGGAAAACTATGGGGTCTCGTTTTTTACCCCTAGTACAATGTTTTGGTCTGTGTTCAATTTTTGTTTCCCCCATGCTCATGAATTTTGTGTCAAGTAAATGCAGTTCTGATGCTCTTTTCGCAGCTGTAAGTGCTAACAGCATGTAAGTTTTTAAGGCGAGGTCTTTGTCTGATAAATTATAGTCTTGCTCTTTTCCCCTGAGGTACGTTAGCACGTCCTCTACTTCCCATACAATACAATACCTTTGTTTGGGTGGTCTCAAATTATCAACCCCTACCATAAAAGAACAAATATCTGGATGTTGGCCTGACAGTGGTTATGATATGCAGATAAAGCTGATCTGTAAACTCCTAATGTCCTGTATTCCAGACCTTCATGAAACATAGTAGTTAGAAAATATGTCATTTACAGGGGCGTTAATGGGATATGACTGTTTCCGCTTACACCACAAAACCCACTTTTCTCGACACGGTGTGTTCGTAGTGCTTTCTCGTTTTGACTGTAACATGATTTCGATAACATTTTCTGACATTCTTTTTGTTTTCAGTTGTCACCTGAGACAAGGAATGCCCCCAGTGGTAGATTTCTTGATTGTATCATTGGATGTGGTTCCCCTGAGTGATTGGTTAGTAACTGGTTTGAGTTTGGAAGAAGTAGCGGATGTGTTATAATCATTTGTAACATTATTGGATACCATGGTTGTGCTGGCCACAGTGGTTCAATGAGTATTGCTTTCTTTACCTTTTGTTGTCTTATTTTTTCCAATACCTTCCCTATTAGGCAGAATAGGGGGAAGATGAAGGGGAACAGGTGGGACCAATTTTGATATACTGCATTTGTTCCCTTGCATTCTGGGTCTGAATTTAATGACATGTAGTTTCTTAGTTTCTTCATCGTTTGTGATGCGAAGCAGTCCATATTTGCTACTCCTAAAATTTGTGTTATTTTCTTGAAGATTTGGAGTTTGGTTTCTGTCGAGACCTCCAATCTGCCCTGCAGTTTCACTCCGATGGGATCCATGACGCAGTAATCGTGATACCCTTTTCCAGTACAAAGTTCCCGATTCTTTTGGAAATCAACAATAGTGTTTTGCTTTTGTTTCCCCCTCCCCCTCCCCCTCCCCTCCCCCCCCCCCCCATTTTTATTACATACGACAACGCCGTCATATTGTCTATATGCATATGTACTGAAGAGACTTCCCTGTTCTTAGTGAATGTTTTTTAGTGCCATTTCCACAGCCAAAAGTTCTAATTCGTTCATGTGGTACCTGCACCTTTCTTCTAGGGACCAAGATCAACCTGTTGATGACCCCCTTCCATTGCTGCTCCCATCCCTGGTGGGAAGATGCATCTGAATAGATCATCATTTCTGGGTTTCCCAGGTGTATCGGTTTTCCCTTAATAAGATTCAATTGTTTATCCACCATCTCTCAGTTCTAATTGTGAGTTGGTCGATATGGTTACTAATTGATTGTAATTGCATTTCTTTCTATGTGCCTGTATCAGATCCTGTTGAAGGTATCTGATTTGGATTGGGCTGCCTCTATTGCTGGAAGTGTAGCATATAGTTTTCCTATCAAAACAGATAGGGGCCTCAGAGAATGTCTTGAGTTCTTCAGGGTTTCTTGACAAAGGCTTGTTATTTTGTTGATATTTTCGAGTGGGAGGGATATTTTCATTTTTTTTGTATTGATTATCATACCCAAGAACTCCACGTTTTTTGTTGGTATTGGTATTGATTTCTCCCAGTTTATCGTTAATCCCAGTTGGGTCAGAAGAAAAATGGCTTCCATAGCCTCCTCGTAAGTCCTCCCAATTAGGAGTAAGTCGTCCAGGTAAATTACTATCAGAATCATCAGTTTTCTGAGAATAGTTATTGGTACTTTCATGAGTTTTGTAAAGATCCTTGGGCCCGGGCCCACCCCAAATGCCAAAACCAACATTTCGTAGAGTTTCTGTCTCCATGTGAATCTTAGGTATTTTCTTGAAGAGTGATGTATTGGGATGTGCCAGTACGCTTCTTTTGAATCTATTTATACTAAATAGTCCCCCTTTCGAAGTAAGTGTTTCACATTTTTCATACCTTCCATTTTGAAGTGAAAGTAAGGAAGGTGTCCATTTAATTGTTTTAGATTTATTATTGGTCGAAATTTGTTTGGTTCCTTTCTTGGGCGAACAAATATTGTTGACAGAAATTGACCTTCTTGTGGGGTGACCTCTTTTATTACTCCCTTCTCTATCATAACACTTACTTCCCGATCTAAGATTTGTTCTTCCCTTTTGTCCATCTTGTGACCCATTGGTTCTCTGGTTTGAAGTGGGTTATCCTGAAGTGGTTATATCCATCCCTGTACTATGTACAAGGATATTTGGATCCCCTGTGAGAAGTTTCAGTTTTCTTCAAAATACTGGATCTTCCCTGCATTTGATTTGGGTGCTGTTGGTAATAGGGGTGTGAACATTTCCTTTAGGTGTGGATGAACAAATCTCAGATCTGGATGATTGGAAGATTGTCTTACCTCTTTTTCCTCTGAATAAACCGCCCCCACGATTGAACTTTGCCCCTCCTGCCCTTGAAAGGGTTGATTCGCTTTCCCACCTCTAGTTGAGGAACTTGATTGTTTTTGTCGACCAAACACTTTCTCGGCATCCTCCTGTGCTTTGGTAATTTTTTTAAGGTTTTCCCGGAATGTTTCTCCAAATAGCATCTCAGTCTTACTATTTAAAGCATCCACATGATCTTTCAGTTATTTTTTTGCTGATTTCACATTAGTAATGGCTGACAAGATTGACAAACGTCTTTCATACATTACGTGATTGATCGTTTGAGCTAACAGAACTACTGTAGCATTCAGATTATTCACACAGACCTCTGGATCAATGTCCTCTTCTGATGTGAGAAAATTTTGGACCCCTGTCCACACTTTGCCAAGAGGTACCATTATTTTATGTAGGTTTCATGGATTTTACATAGTTTATTATCCATGCTGATAACCTTGTTTTGACCTTTTTTCGCGAATAAAGGTCGCACGAAAGTGTCTAATTTCATGCCTTTTTTGATGTTGGATGGAGGTATTATTTCAGTAAATTGTTCTAAGTCCATCACTTTTAAATGCTTCGAACACCTTTGGTTGAAACATTTGGCTAGCTTGTCAGGCAAGTTCCAAGTATTATCGTCTGAGGTAAACAGAATTTTTTACTAGGTTTTCCACTCTCGTCTTGATCGTCTTCCCGCGAACGTTTTGTTTTGTTTTCCTCTCTTCCTGCTTCCTGCGGAGCAGTTGGAGGTTCGTTTAAGTTTTGTGACTCGTTGTTCCCCTGACTTTCTCGTTCAGATTGGTTGTCATCATCTTGTTCATAGTTAAATGAGACTGGATCCTCATTATCTGACATGATGATTCGGCTAAATATAGATAATATGATGCCATCTCTTCTCGTGCTGCTGTCCTTCTCCCGACCCGATTTCGCACCATAAAATCCTGGAGGATTTTATAGCATGAAATCGGACCATTTCAAAAAAATACTCCTTGTATATAGAAATTTCTATGACGTAATATATATTTGATCTTGCCAAATGAGCTCCAGTGGCAAAGTACCACGCCTACGCTCGCTCTTTTTGCTTATGCAATTAGAATTATTCAAAGCCTAGAGAATCATTGAGGTTGAAATGGAACTGTATTTTCACTGAGTACACGCTTTTTTATTAGAATATACTTTATAAGAATACCGAGGCTGACAATGGGTCAAAAATTAAAAATATCCTAAGAATATGCCCAGGCTCACCTATTTATTCTAGGTATGAGAATGTAAGGCTGATATTTGTGGGGTTTTATACTTCTCCGTCATTTTGACGATAAATAATGTTGAGATTTTTTCAAATCGCATTTTATCTCTTCTGATCCACAGGCAAAACCTCGTCCTCGGTAATTGGCTTGAGCAAGACTAATTTCTTCTAGGCAATCCTCAAGAACACCTGACGCAATTGACAAGTCGAGTTTAACCAATGTTTGATCCATCATCCGTGAAGTAAGAATAAAATATCGCATTCCCTGTTGCGTTTCCCTTCAGTAATGTGTCCGATTTTATCTTTTATTTTGCTGAATATGTTTCACACCACAGGAGCAGCTGAGAAAAAATGGAGAGTTTCCCACTATGTTTTTGTTTACGCTCCTACGCAAACTCTCCATGAAATATGTGTGAATTTTTGTATTTTTAAAACACAAAAACACAAAAAATGAGAATGAAAAGTTTGTTACAATTTTGTAAACCGAAAAACACACAACACCTTTCGTTTTAAAGGAGTGATTGTTTCTGAAGTTTTCAAACACCTACCGTAATGATCCCATTAAGCGCCCAGCATTTTTTAAGCGCCCCCCCCCCCCCTTCGAATAAGCACCCAGGTAATTTCCTCAAAGTCCAATAAGTGCCCAGCACTTATTAAGCGCCCCCCCCCCCCTCGAATAAGCGCCCACCTTATAAAAGGGGGCGCTTAATCGAAAACTGCCTTGAGAAACTGGGCGCTTATTTGAAAATTTTACTTCCTTATATCGGGAATACATAAATAGGAAATTTCCTATACAATCCTTTCTTTCCATGTTTAAACTCCAAAGTTGAAAACTGTTCTTTTATTTTCAACAATTGTTCATCGAGGACTCTTGCTGTTCGACTGCATTTTTCTTTCAAGAAATGTGTCTTAACAATTGACGACAATGGCGAGAAAGATGACCAAATCAGCTGTTTTAAACCTGGAAAACCCTGTGCTGAAGGGTCTAAAGTGCTCAAGGAACAAATGACTATTTTCAGTGAACAACAAAACACTGTTAACCCATTTGAAATTGCCGATTCCGATGTTGAGGATGCTCAGTTTCCTGGTAACATTTTATCTGACGATGAGGAAGATGATATCGATGTTGTATAAAAAGCAAAACTAAAAAACCCTAGAAAGACGAAACTTCATTTTGCCAAATCTTTTGTTCAGTTTTATTTTTTCAGACAAAAAAAAAAAAAAATGAAAATTACCGTTGTCTTTAATTTGTAAAAAATTAGGAAAAACTTATAAGCGCCCCCCTCGATTAAGCGCCCATGCAAAAAATGCAAAAAGCCTCTCTATTTATGTAATATAAAGAACTGAGAAAGAATTGTTTGTTAACGTCTTGTTTAACCGAAAACAAACTGTGTGCATTGGAAAGGAAACATCTGCGGTGTCTCACAAGGATCAGTGTTGAGACCCCTGTTATTTCTCATCGCATTCAACGATATTAGTAATACTCTTCGCCATTCCGAAATCATCACATACGCCGATGATACAGTGATTTACACCTCTGGAAAATCGAAGGAGGATGTAGTCAAATCACTACAGGAAGATTTCAAATCGTTAGCTGATTGGCTGGAAATGAATGGTCTCGTTATCAACTTAAAGAAAGGATAAACTGAGTGTATGTTATTTGGAACGGCTCAACGCGTCAAAAACAAATCATTAGAGGTCAATTATCGCCACCATATTTTGTTGTACAACTGGACCACACACTGTCTCTTCGGGAACACATGGAATCAGTATACAAAAAGGCGTCAGGAAGATTGTACCTACTGAAACGCGTTCGATCTCAACTAACAGTCGATGCAGCCCTAACAATGTACAAAACCATGTTGATTGCATTGTTTACATATTGTTCGATCCTCAATGGAAATTCTTCAAAAACATTCCAGACAAAGATTCACAACCTGGAAAATCAAGCAAAGCGTATCGTGTACAAAGGAAATGTACCAAAAAGATTAAATTTTATAACCATCGGAGAACTGAATAAAAAGCGTATCTGCTTACAAGTATTCCACTGCATCAAGTAAGTAAGTAAGTGAGTAATCATTTATTTAGTTTATAACTCTCATACTTACAATTACAATGAAAGAAAGAATAACTAGGAGACCACTCCATATAGAAAAATTCTAGTCAAAGGGAGTGGCCACCTAAAAAAAACAAAAGTGATAAAAATGATAATAACATATATAATAAGTTTTCGTCAATTAGTCAATATATTGAGAAATAAGATACGACTTAGTTAAGACTTTTAATTTTGGAAATGTAAGCACAGATAAGTCGTCAAGTTGAATATGGTTTTGAATGAGATTTCATTGGCAGATCGACTGATATTGGATGGAGAATTTACCAAATGAGAAAGTCTTGAACGGGTGTTGAACTAAAGAACCTACGTTCCTTCCGCAAGTATTATAATTCAAATCAAGGGAAAACCATGCGAAAAATTTGTAAACTACTTTGAAATCATGGACGAAATCACGACTTCCAAGTATAAAACTCGAATCTGGCAGAAAGGGTTTTTATTTTAACGGCGCACTAGAATTTAACAAGTTACCTTTGAAAATTCGGTCTGCGCAATCAAATAAGGAATTTTTAAGCTTTTATAAAGAATTTTTCAATGTTTAGATAATTATACAATTTTTATACGTATATTCTGAATTTTTCAACCTAATTGGTCAGCGCGGAAAGCAGCTGATCTTTCATTAGCATCTGTGCGTCCTTCCGTACGTCCGTCCGTAATTCCAATTCCGTATGCATGGTAATATTAAATTTTAAAAACATATGAAGACTAATTATTTGTGAAATTCACGCCATATTGACCTTAATGATTTGTTTTTGACTGATCCATAGTAGCAGTTTTCGTGCAAATTTAATTTCGCAAATCAAGATAAAATAAACTTTTCCCAGGAATTTAATTTTGTGAATTTCACAAATAATTAGTCTTCATATGTTTTTAAAATTTAATATTACCATGCATACGGAATTGGAATTACGGACGGACGTACGGAAGGACGCACAGATGCTAATGAAAGATCAGCTGCTTTCCGCGCTGACCAATTAGGTTGAAAAATTCAGAATATACGTATAAAAATTGTATAATTATCTAAACATTGAAAAATTCTTTATAAAAGCTTAAAAATTCCTTATTTGATTGCGCAGACCGAATTTTCAAAGGTAACTTGTTAAATTCTAGTGCGCCGTTAAAATAAAAACCCTTTCTGCCAGATTCGAGTTTTATACTTGGAAGTCGTGATTTCGTCCATGATTTCAAAGTAGTTTACAAATTTTTCGCATGGTTTTCCCTTGATTTGAATTATAATACTTGCGGAAGGAACGTAGGTTCTTTAGTTCAACACCCGTTCAAGACTTTCTCATTTGGTAAATTCTCCATCCAATATCAGTCGATCTGCCAATGAAATCTCATTCAAAACCATATTCAACTTGACGACTTATCTGTGCTTACATTTCCAAAATTAAAAGTCTTAACTAAGTCGTATCTTATTTCTCAATATATTGACTAATTGACGAAAACTTATTATATATGTTATTATCATTTTTATCACTTTTGTTTTTTTTAGGTGGCCACTCCCTTTGACTAGAATTTTTCTATATGGAGTGGTCTCCTAGTTATTCTTTCTTTCATTGTAATTGTAAGTATGAGAGTTATAAACTAAATAAATGATTACTCACTTACTTACTTACTTGATGCAGTGGAATACTTGTAAGCAGATACGCTTTTTATTCAGTTCTCCGATGGTTATAAAATTTAATCTTTTTGGTACATTTCCTTTGTACACGATACGCTTTGCTTGATTTTCCAGGTTGTGAATCTTTGTCTGGAATGTTTTTGAAGAATTTCCATTGAGGATCGAACAATATGTAAACAATGCAATCAACATGGTTTTGTATATTGTTAGGGCTGCATCGACTGTTAGTTGAGATCGAACGCGTTTCAGTAGGTACAATCTTCCTGACGCCTTTTTGTATACTGATTCCATGTGTTCCCGAAGAGACAGTGTGTGGTCCAGTTGTACAACAAAATATGGTGGCGATAATTGACCTCTAATGATTTGTTTTTGACGCGTTGAGCCGTTCCAAATAACATACACTCAGTTTATCCTTTCTTTAAGTTGATAACGAGACCAAAAAAAAGGAAAAAAGGAAAAAAAGGAAACGGCAAGAAATAGAATTCATATAGTAGGAATACAAAAAACTCTAACTAACTACATACGGCTCTTTTGCAACATTGGTATCAAAGTACTGCTCGCTTTCTTTTTCCTTTTTCTACAGTGTCATGATATATAGTCACAGTGTCATGACATAAAGCTTGATCAAAGTTGAGTTTTCTTATAACAAAAACGTGTAGAATGGATTTGCGAACAGATTTTAATGAAATCACAAAATAAAACGCTTTTTACATGTAATAAATGATCTTGAATCATGGAATTATAGTAATACCAAGAAAAAACAAGGCGCGTATAATAAAAAGTAAATTGAGCATCATAGCATGTAAAATGAGGATAATGTAATCGTAATTTTGTAAACTTAAGGCAGTTACAGCGTTCCATATGTTTGACAATGTAATAGCATATGCTGAACGTTTCAGGAAATTGCATTGTTTAATTGTCTCGAAATAAATATTGGTTAACTAATGAAATGTTTTTTTAATGGCAACAGAATTTTATGAGCGTTCATAAAAGTACACGTGCGACATTTAATTTACCACATGATGAAATGGTAATTCTTAAAAAAAACTTTTGAAAGACAATAATGATTTTTTAAAAAGTTGTTGTTGTTGTTGTTGTTTCATTTGTTTTTCGTTGGTTTTAGGGATACCAGCAGGTCCCATTTACGTACACCGTGGCCATGTGTACATCTGTAGCTTAAAATTCATATGTTTTAGGGATATTTCACATGAATATTTAATCTATTTTTTAGAAAGAAAAAAAAAACACGAAGAACGATTTTGTTAAATGAAGTAAGTGAAATTGACGAACTAAAAATCAACATCACGATGGAGGAATTAAATGGTTCGAATAAAAACATTTCTGCTTACAATATTGTAGATGACATCGACTTCAATGAGAAGTTGTTCTATGCCTCGCTGGTTACGCTAGCATTCGTGGTATCCACCATCTTAAATGTTATTGTTATTAGCATAAGCTTTCGCACTAAAAGTATCGACGATGTACCATATAAATTCGCCATATCCATATCGCTAAACTCGTCAATAGCCTCTGCTTGTTTACTCTTCAGAGAGTTGCAATCTACTGCCGGTAATGCTGACAGCAAGTTGATATTTATTACAGAAACTTTAGTCCTGTTATCAATATTAGTTTACATCAATACCTCGACATTTTCAATTTTAGACAGGTATGCGAAACTTGCCAAATTGCATCATTATAGGCAGTACATGTCCGATTTTAAGTTAAGAGCTGCTCTGGGTTTGCCTTGGCTGTTTGCTATTGTGTTGGTAATCGCCGCTGTCTCAAAGCCTATCTCCCTGGTAGACATGGACTGTATTCTATTAGTGTCAGTTCTAATTTCCGTTGGTTTTTTAATTCTATCGGCGTACCTACTGTGGAAAAAGTGGAAAAAACGGCAAAAGAAAATCAATCACACAATACTGACACAAAGGCAACGCTTGTCAATCATAAAGAGAAATAAATCTGAACTATGGAGAAAACTCATTTCTGTTACTTTAATACTACTGCTATCAAGTCCTTTTATGTTTTACAAGTTATGGTCTGTTATTACCATGCAGATCAATGGCACAGTGTTCATTCATTTGAAGGTGATCGAGTCCGTTCAATTGATATTCATGCTCGTTCCTATAGCAACAGCACTAATCGAAACACGTTTTAATGATGAAATCAATAGTCAATTGCAAAAGTTTATTGCAAAGAGACGGTCAAGAGTCGATCCAATCGGAGAATCGCCAATCTTTAGAATTTCCAAAGAAATACAATTCACTTAATAAATGTTTGTTAGTCATAACACTGGAACACCCGTCAATTTTGGTCAACTCTTTAATATGACCGATATAACTTTTTAGGCTTTTTGTTGCTCCTTCAATTAACGTGTGTACTCTGGGTTGTTAATATGACATTGATGTTGTAGATTATCATAAGTTGCAGTTTTGGTTTCTAATTTGAAATCTCATTTAATTTTGCGAAATATTCACTCAATCTTTATCTGGTGTGACCAGCTGTTCCTTAACACGAGTCTCCGAGAGAGTACCAAAGTTGGCGTCCCATCAATTGCTCGATTTTCATTCATTCATTCACAAATTTCATTCATCCAGTTCTATCAAATCCATAGCGTCAACAAATTTGCTTTTTCTTCTGGACCGGATTCCCGTTTCTGATGTGTTTGTCAAACCTGCTTCATCGAAATCAATGCATTTCACTTGAAGGACATCGAAATACATTTTGGCGATTGCTTGGGCAGAGATGTACTCCCAATACTTTAAGGGACGTTTCAGGTTCTCCTTTGGAATCTATGACACAGAAAAGACGTTTATTTCTACTATTTCTTGACTTGTTATCTCCCCTATAGCTTCCCCACTTTGATTGTGTTTAGTTTGGAGATTTCGAAAGTGTTGGCACCTTTTTGGCCTTTAATGGCGTAAATCCTATGAATTGGCATTAAAAGAACCGCGTCATATGTTTGTCTGAGAAAGTGTAACCATAGACTTAAAAATTACGCCAATAAGGGCCGCCGTAAAAAAGGAGTCGGCGTCCCACCGCCCACACGATGTCGTTTGAACGTTTTTATTTGTTTGTTGTTGTTGTTGTTTTAGTTGTTGTTGTTGTTGTTGTTGTTGTTGTTGTTGTTGTTGTTGTTTTTGCTTTTGCTTTTGCATTTGCTTTTTGCTGTCCAAAAAAAAGCATTTTATAATTGCTTTTTATGTTGTAAACGTATAGTTGATTACAGAGAAGTGTAAAATTACCATGACCACAGGGCTGATTAATTGTAATCAGCGATCGATTGTAAACTAGCTGTAATCAGCTCTCTCAACTGTAATCGGCCCTGTGGTATTGCAAAGTCAAAATATAAACAAAGGTTTAAGATTCGAAGTTTTTAGATTCGAACCTGATCTCCTTGATTCGAATTTTGATTTGTTTAAACAAAACTTATTTAATTGTGAATGGTTAAAAAAATATTGTACGATTAAAAAATCATAGGATGAATAAAAAGAAAAGGCAGAAAAATGCCATCAAAGATAATCATACGATTAACCAGTAAACCTTGGTTCCCACTGTTAAATAAAGAGCGCAGACTTTTAAATCTGCTGTATATCAAGTAAAAAACTGTTAGTTAGACAGATAGATAGAATGTGTAAACCAAACAATTTCCTTCGCTACGTGCGCGGAAATTGAACAAGATGGATGATGATGAAATGTACGAAATGTTCAATTTTAAATTTTAGACATTCAAAACTGTATAAATTAAGAACATAATAAGAACATTTTTAGGCTTCTAAGTTGAAAAGTTAATGGGAGGTGAGGTTAAGAAACTCATTTTTCTATTTCTTATCCCAACAGCAAAGAGATATCACTAGATTGAAATAAAACAAATCCGTTTCCTTTTCCAACTTCTCATAGTAGTGGGGCATGCAGCGTATTGACGATATGCTGTGTTGTAACGAAGTTGCCTAAAAAGGTTTTTGTTATTAGTTTATCTAAGAACACTTTGTCGCATGAACTAACAAATCTTGATAGACCCTTATGATAACTTAAGGAGAATTGTTGTTGTATTTGCTGTTATATAACGAAACTAGTGCTCATGTTTGAAATCAGAACTAAATACATACTTGTCATTCATTTCAGATACATTTTTGATGTTGTAATACTGTGATCACTATCTACTATAAAGAATTATAAGAATTTTCGCTAAACGAACTAAATGAACTTTCATTATCAAACACTTTTAACACTTTTCGTTTAATGATTTTTTTTCACTGTATATCATAATAGTGATTTGCTGAACAACATGTACAATTTTGACGTCACAAATTTTGCAGCTACAGATAACACGAAATATCGTGGTTGGGAAAAACAGAAAAAAATATCGATTTGCGTTGCCTTTAATTTAAAAAGTTCCTCTTTTAATATGTTTACAAACTTTATTTGTCCAGTAATAATTAACTGGCAAGGTCCTTCTCCATCACTAAGCTTGGTCATCCTTTCCTCTGATTTCCTCTCATTTTCCAAGAACGGATTGCCGTTTCTCCACAAGTCAAGTTTATCATAAAATGTAAACACGGGTCAAATTTTTTTTCAACTTGCTTTTGATAAGTTTGATACATTTCGAATTTTCTTCTTGTGAAAATATAACTATTTCGAACATTAGACATTCGATGTGCACATGAAATTGATTTAATCAATTTATCAAGTTCATACACTTCAAAACAATGTTCATGATCGTTAAATCATTGATGAACCGTTTTATCACATAGTAGTATTTTCATCTCGTTATTCTGTGATTTTTATTTTTGTCTGTTCAGACTTTGAATTTTTGTATATTTGGCGGCTTACAGTTGGGTCTTTCTTAATCAAGACTTTTTGACGTAAATTTGTAGTGAGGGGAATCTGTAGTTAAACATAATCTATTTGTGGTTGTTGTGGTAAAATTTTCACAGACATAAACAAAAAGTTGAGAAAGGATAGAATTCTGGATAGAACCTACAGACTTCAGGCATAACTCGAATTCCTCATCGCATTTGCAATCGCTCATAGTGTAGCTGTTCGTGTTTTTGATGCCATATCCACTTTGTTGTGAAAACAAATGTCTGTAACGAAAGGAAAAAAATTGAAAAAAGAAAAATCAAGGTTTAATCTGAGTAAACGAGACGGATGGTTTGTAGAATACTCGATTTCTCTAACACAGCGGATTGAAATGTTATAGCAAACAAAAGGTCTCAACAAGAAGTCAGTTGCTTCAACAAGTTGAAAGAGTTTAACACTGCTCAACTTTTTAGGTAAGCAAGAAGCAGGAAAGCGTAAACGAGATGCTTTGCAGCTGGAGGTCATTTTGCAAGATCAAATATATATAACGTCATAGAATTATCATTTTTATCGCCAAAACTCCCTTCATAGGTCCTCTACCTGCTTTTTGTATAAATAAAAAGCCTTTCAACGTGACGAGTAATGTTAAATGTCTTGATTTAATCATCGACAACAAATAAACCTGGGAGTCAACTACAAAGATATGCAGAGATTTCAAAACTAAGTTAAAGAACCTATATAAAATGAGGTTCCTTCTTATCCAATCACATCTTAAAGTAATATACTTCAAGGGAATATCACCATCCATATTTTACTGCATGGCGATTTGGAGTGGTTGCTCTAACAGAATGATGTACAAAATTAACGACGTACACATTAAAGCAGCAAGATTTATTCAAAGAGTAAAAAAACTTCATTATTTGATCTATTTTATTTCACATTTATTTATTTCACATTTATTTATTTCACATTTATTTAAGTATTTTCAATTAATCTATATAGATCAATTCCTTCTAGCTATTCATCCTGTTTTGTTTCCATTGTTTTTCTCACCTCGTTACACCTAATTCGATTTTTAACTGTTCGCGTTGCCTATGGCCAACGCTCTCTCATATCCCAATTCTGACTTTACTTTTCATCAGCATCATTTTTCTTTGTTATCCCTGTTTTTATTGAACTTTTATGAACGAATTAATTTTAACCTTTATATACTTTGTATATATTTTAGTTAATTTATTTAATTTTATAGTATTTTATATTTTATTTTATATATATTTTATAATTTTATAGTAGGTCCACATCGGTTTGTAACTGCAATTTTTACTGACCTTCTCTACCAAATACGTAATAGATAGATAGAAATAACATCGTTAAATCATCGAACAATAAAATCTTAGCACAGCGATATCTCGGTAATGGTTCGACGTAAGCATGTGATCCCATACATTTTTTGATCAGCTTTTCGAGCTCTACAACATGGCACGCTTTCCGTTCGTTATTCTTTAATTCGTGAGTATAAGCATATATGATTCATTCAGTAAAATACGGTTCTGTTTCGGATTGTTTCTCCTGCTTCACAAAGGTTGTTCTCGTAATTCTCACAAGACCTTTCGAGACGTTCACCTCCGTCATAAAATATGTAATGCCTTGGAAAACACTATTAACACTATTGCAATTAGAAAGAGGGTTTCAGCATAAAGTCGAATACCTGTTGTGACAATGGTATAACTCGAAGGGATAACTCGAACAGGAAAATGATACAATCTGAAATACCACTCTTACACTTAACACCTCAATTTTATCGACATCAACTTCGATCCAAGGGCGTGTTCATTCTCTCTCCCTACCTCTTGCATTCATATCGGACTATGACCCTTTTTAAGGCAGGCGTAAAAAGGCGTCAAAAGGCGATATAAATGTAGAATAGAAGAATCCCTCGGAACGAATATTCGGACAGTATAAACTTCTTTGCTCGATCGAGATTTTTGGGTGAATATGCTCGATTTTTCAAAAGTAACAAAACGAAGAAACTGTTAAGCAACAACCCAGAGTAAAAAAAATCATAATGACTTCATGTAACAGATAAAACTTGAGACGAAAATCTTTCTTTTGCGGACGCATAAAGTTTCTTTCGGGCTGTAATATATATACAAAATATACCTAAGGTGTTAAGAAAATGTCACTGGAAAAAAAATGGATTTCACGTATTCTTGAAATTAAATTCTTGTGAAAAATCAGGTTGTACTGAACTCATTTGAAAGAATACATTTTGTCTCGCTGTCTGTCAACGTGTGCATGGTAATGTTTAATTTTAAAAAAAATATGAGGACTAATGATTTGCGAAATTCACGAAATTAAATTCCTGAGAAAAGTTTGTTTTATCTCAGTTCGCGAAATTATATTTGCACTAAAATTTCTAAACTGCTACTGTGGATCAGAAACTTTCGGGCATCGAACTTTCAGGAGAATAGCTTTCATGAATAAATTTTTAGCAATTTATGGAACTCAACATCTTTGTACCCTACACTTTTTTTGGTTTCAAAACATCACATATCAAAACATCAAAAATTAGAATGTTAATCCAAAGTTTCTTCGTGAATATAAACTTTCGCAAGTTAACCATTTTTTTGCAAATCAGCACATCCTAAAATAGTGGTTAGAGAATATTTGGCTTAGTTGCTGTTCACTCCCGAAACTATCGACCTGTTCATAAACCTGTAATGGTTTCAAAAAACGATTCATTATGATTCATTTTTGCAGAGCAAAGTAATCGTTCGAGGAGCGAACTGCAACTAAGCCGACGTCTTCATGAAATGGAACAAATTTGATTGGTGGAAAAATTGGTGGCCGCTTGACAAGATCTTTTTTCCGACGGTGATTTCTGATTTCACAATTGGCATGTGCAGATCATTAAAGCACAGATCTTTAATCTCAAACTGGAAACTGTTGAAATAGAAACGACAGTTATAAAGGATATCAGATTCGGAACAGAATTCTTTGTTTAGCCCAAATTTTCTTTCTTAAATGTAGTTCTTGCAGCCCCAGGAGAAGGGTATGAAATTTGGTAAATACACGCGGAATGTTATCTGAACTGTTCTAGGTTTAGGGTCCTTCGTAAAGAGTCCAGTGTATCACCTTTCTGCTATGCCCAACCGAGTTGACCTTGTTTCTTTATTTAACTCTATTTTAGGCATAATGAACGGTTGTTGTTTTTCTTTTTGTCTATGAGAGATTCAAAATATATTTAGAAGAAAAGTTAAGAAAATACAAGGTCTGAAAATCATCTGTGAAAAACAATATAGAAATTCAAAGCGCGAGTTTGCAGATGCTTGTTATACGTGATATTGAAGTACCAAGGTATATTCACTATTTGATAAAACTTACGTACTGATTAAACGCTTAAAAAAATATAAAAAAATATAAAAAAATATAAAAAAATATAAAAAAATATAAAAAAATATAAAAAAATATAAAAAAATATAAAAAAATATAAAAAAATATAAAAAAATATAAAAAAATATAAAAATATATAAAAATATATAAAAAAATATAAAAAAATATAAAAAAATATAAAAAAATAAGAAAACTAGACCGAAAAAAACATATGGATTAAAAATCAACTTCTTTCGTGATCAAAATTTTAATGAAACAATTTATCAAGCAAAGTCACGTTTTGCATTTCTTTTTATGTATCAAATGATTCACTAACCTTGCGGATGAAACGCAGTATGACCAGGCAACGTGTTTTTCTCCTTAGGATATTTTTATTTTTCGATTTAAAAAAAATATCTTTAAATATGTATAGGTTACAGCTCATGCATATATATTTCTTTTGGTGTTTCTTAATTAAACCTGGTTCACACTTAATAAACTTTTTAAATTACAATCATGTTGTCAGTGTAACTTA